>JACEEZ010003061.1:6547-41547 GCA_016584305.1 Chionoecetes opilio
TTCGTACATGCATCTCTCACTCAGTCCAGTCTCAATCTGCGCGCAATGCCAAGATCATATTTTTAATCTCTGGCATATGTTCCTTTACACGAACCTCCTCACGCCTCAAGCTGCTCAGTTCACCAGAGACATCCAGTTTCTTCCTTCATCTACATTCATGACCTAAAGGTGTTTGTAGAGGCTAAATGGCGGTCTCAGTCTTATGCTGCAGTCGCTCATGTCTCTGCTCCGGCTCCCTCCCGGCCACGCGCACCTTTCCAACAAGTGCGATCCTCCCAACCTCCTCCCCCTCCTCTCCTTCCCCTTCCTACTCGGGCGGCCAAACCCCTCACTTGCTATACTTGCAACAAGCCTGGTCACCATTTCAGGGATTGTCGCGCCCGTCCCCAGTCAGTTCAGTCTCAGTCTAACTCTCGTGAGTCTCCACGTGACCAGTGGTGCTATTACCATAAGACAGCCTCTCATCTCGCCGACACCTGTCTTTTCCTAAAAGCACAGCGCGAACGGAGTGGTAGGAATTTTCAGTGATGGGCACGGACTTCCGTTCGTGCCCCAGGCGTTCAGACTCGCCTTCCCGTGTTGTCAGTCACGCGTTCCTCCTCTCCTTGCATATGGTCCTCACCGGGTACCGTTATTTCTCCCTCTCTCAAGGTAATCCCTTCGCTCGTGAATGTCACTTCCTCTGACAAGCTTTTGGCTGTTTCTTTCAGTGTAGCTTCATCGCGACTGGCTCTCACCATTGATACAGTGTAATGCCGGAAAATTCCACGAGTAATGATGGAAATTTCCATCACACGATTTCAGAGTTATTTGTCTATGAAAGGAAAGAGAAGGTTTCAATAACCATAGGTTTAGTCTAGACTAAGTGTTGCCTAAATCCAGTATATAGGGGAACAGGTTATTTATTAGAATAAGGCCAATCAAATTATTTCATTTCTCGTATTATCTATCTTGCATTCGTATGCTTCTCTCTCTCTCCCTTGCATTCCTATCTCCCCCCCCCCTCCATCCTCCTTCTTCCGCCCCCAAACGCCAGAGCCACGAGGTATAATATGTGAGACAATAATTTCGCGATTGCCAATAACTTGTAGAGTCAAACCTTCTTACTCCCCCCTTACCCTCCTGGCAGATCGCATAACACTCCTAGATTCTGAGCATCCTTAAAAAAGAGAAAAAATAGTTTAGTTTCGCATATTAATGCATAAATTAGTAGAGTCATTCGTTTAAATTAAGAGTCGGCCAAGATTATATCACGCTTCAAAATACCCTACCACTATGAAAAGCGTGTTCGTATGGCCGTTCTGGATCAAGTAATACCCTCCCCGTTGATTATATTTATGAATAAAATTTTCCTTCATCAAATTAAGAGAATTGTGTTATAGTTACTCACTTCGTAGGTATATCCGCTTCCCCAGCTAATAAGAAACATTCGACACTTCGTGTCCTCGTTGATGAAGACTCTGGTGAGTATTTGAACACTCGTTAATTCCCGCGGTTTAGCTGTCCTCAGTCCTCTATGAAGAGCCATGCAACGGCATTCGTTTCTTCACCGTCTCCCAGGTAAGGTGCTATCGTTTTCGTCTTTTATACCTTTTTTTTCTTGAAATGTGATATCTTAACCAGTGTTAGTCTCCCCCCCCCCCCCCCGTTTAACAAATTATTCGTTTCTTCACCGTCTCCCAGGTACGCGGATAGATTTATCAAGCGGAACACGTGTTTTCTACATGGGTCGCGACTCGCAAACAGTTGCCATTACTCCCACATTTTCCCTTCCCTATGTTCTCCATGTATATCTTAGGTGTTTATCTTGTATGTATGTAGATGGTAGGTCTAGGAATATAGACCAGTGAGGCAGGTTATGCTCGTTAGAAGCTTTCCTCCACTAAATTAAACCATAAATGTACTTAAGTTTTCAACCAGGAATAATTTCTTGTTAAATAAACCAAATGAGTTAAAGTAGGAATTCTTTTTTTCTTGCAAAACACCAGGTGACTATTCTCTGTTGTGGAAATACTTCCCCACGTTCCCAAGAGAGTTTCAGACTTACTCGGTATACTAATAGTATCCCCATAACTACCTTTAATAATTATTCATTACCTTTGAATTTTGAACTCAAGTTCATAATTAAATCTCCGCATCGAGAAGTGTTCGTACTATAATTAAATAGTGAAATCATATGACTAATTTCAACTCGCTTGTAGTTTTGCGGTGGGATTTTTTTAGTATCGGTCATAAGATACAATAAGCTTTCAACACGTAAAAACCCTGGCATCACACTGGTGACTTAAGCTGTGGAATATTATTTCCTACAAATAACAGCACCAGAATCTCACCTTGGGAAAGTAGATAAATAAAGTCAAAAAAAATTCAGGAAATATGTACAAAGTCTCATTGGTAGGACATAGTCAACTTCCCCAATCATTCGATGTCCCAGGAACTGAAATTAGGATTTTCAGAGCTTCGGGAGGAAGGGCAAATTCCTTGTTCTCAGATGAGAGACTAAATAGTGTCCTGGAATGGCCACATGATCTGTGCATTTTGTGGTTAGGTAGCAACGATATTGCCGATGGCATAGATCCCGGTTCTCTTGCTGACGCTATCAAGGAAATTACGCGCACAATAGAGGAATGTGAGGCGGTAGTGTGCATCTGTTTAATAGAACCATGCATTTATTCAGAAAGAAAACCACACCTATTAGTCACGGGAAACCCGAGTGTCCTTCTGTTGACAGACGGAACACGGGAATCGAGTCCCTACCTGTGTCTATAAGGGGTGTTTCTCCAGCGTAATCATGAGTTGGGAAGATATCCTATTCCCCGAGGTGAAAACGAAGGAGGAGGAGGAGGAGGATGCAGACAGAGTGGGACGGTTAGGAGATTTAGTGGATGAAATAAGAGCTGAGAGAATGAAGAGAATTGAATTAAGAGAATTAAGGTCACAGGAAAATCAAACGAACCCTTTCCATGCCCCTCAATTATCCACGAATAGCGTGAAAGAGGGACTCACCAAACCTGGAGATATTCCAGTATTGGAGTTACATCAACTACAAGGCCTTGACGCAACGGCCCGCCTCCAAATGTTCTTTGAATTAATAGAACAATGTAGCTCAAGCGACGCAACACGCATCCAAATTGCAAAAGGGAGAGTGAGCTCAGAACTCTCAATCTTAATTCACAGCTATCAAACGATCCATAAAGTAGAGACTTGGGTGACACTTAGAAATCTTTTCGAGACCGAGTTCGCCACCGAAGTGAGTGTTGATAGAGCCTGGCAGGAATTGGAGACAATGGTTTACGACTGGGGGGAGTCTCCTCAAGCTTTCACCCATCGTTTTATTTGCCAACATGCGGTGATTGCGACAAAACTCCCAAATGAAAAATTCCCCGACCGTGATAAAACCATAAAGAGAAAACTGTGGTACGGCCTACCAGTCGCGTCGCGAGAGAAACTAGAAGGATTCCTGGATGAAGGATATCCCCTTAAAAAATTCATAGACCGTCTCGAGCACGAACGCCAACTGCTCGAAGAGAGACACACTCCAAGAGTTAATATGATCCCAGCACATAAGAAAGAAGGAAAAGTGCTAGACGAAAAAGAAACAAATAGTTCCATACACTTCCCAAACCCCGAGACCACCAAAGACGAAGTGGAGGAGCTAAGACATCAAGTCCGAGAAATTCAGGCCCGTTTGGCCCAAGAGAAAACAGAAAAACCACACCCCCACACGGGTCCTTCACAATTTGAAACACCCACTCGCAGGTATTGCGCTTATTGTCAGACACAAACACATAACCTTCAGGAATGTTGGAGAAAACCTCCATTAGATCATTATTTCGACTGTCGCAAATTCGGTAGCCGAAGGGGAAATCGTAATTGTCCTGGACGTGCCCAGGGAAGTAACCCTCAAACCCCGAGTCAAACCCAAAACTCAAGACAATTATCATGACTAGACGGTGACGATATTTCATCCACGATCCATGTAAATATTAACGGGAAAATAGTAGAAGCTATAGTAGACACGGGGAGTGGTTATACTTTAATCAAAGAATGTACCGCAAAACGAATCGGAGGGGAAATAAATAAGCGACGGAATCCTCCTCACCTCGTGGGAATCACAGACACCCCGTTGAAAATTTTCGGCATGATATGGGCAGAAATTGAAATCGGTGACGGACAAAAGTTTAAAAAGTGGTTCCCCGTTATTCCAGACTCTTATCTCAACGGCGATGTGCTTCTTGGTTGTGATATACTCACAAAGGCCACCCTCACCTGGGATGGGAAAAGTAGAGCGATGCGCTGGGGTGACACCCCCCATACCGTTAATCATCTTCGCCGAAAAAGAAACAAAATCAAAAGGATACACCGAAATCCTGTGGAACTAGCGAGCCCGCCACAGAGATCTTCACAAATAAACCTTCTCAATCAGGTGAAAGTAAACCCTTACCACTCCATGTTTATGCCGGTAAACGTAAACGAGATCCCAGGCTCTGACCTACTTGTCTATCCTCAGGAAAGAGTTAGTAAAACTAGTCACCCCTACTTAGTACAAATGACATCAGAAAGTTCTATCTATGTTCCCTTCACGAATAATACCAAGTAGGAAAAGTTTTTTCGCAAAGGTACTATACTCGGTTCATACGACGAGGTAGAATTTCCTCCATCGAAAACAATCAATTCCATTCATGAAATACAGAATGACTTGATACCGGGAAACGATAAAGTACAGCCAAAAGGAACCCGAACCCAAAGGCTGAAAGAATTAATCAAGGGACAAAAATGGCAACACTTGACGGTTTCAGAACAACAAGAGCTACAAGAAGTAATTCTAGAGAATGATCCGCTTTTCATCTTAGACCAAAATTAATTAGGACTCATAAGTGGTTCTCCTGTTCATATAAAGGTGGATGACCCTCAACCCAGTCGAGGACCTACGTACCGTTATCCCGAGAAAGCCAAGGAGCTAATTTCACATATGCTTCAAGACATGGAAGACAGAAATATCATAGAACGGTCCACGGCCGCATGGTTATCACCGATCGTCTTGGTAAATAAACCAGATGGTAGTAAGAGAATGTGTTTAGACTATCGACACATAAACAAACATATCGCCACAGATATCTATCCTCTTCCAAGATTAGAAAAATTGGTAGAACAAGCCGCGGGTCAAAAATATTATGTTACCCTAGACATGCGCGAGGCCTACTTCCAGATATTACTCGATGACGAAAGCCGTGATCTCACCACCTTCAGCGATGGTGTCACCCTATATCGTTTTCGACGCCTACCGTTCGGACTAAACTGCTCACCCGTTATATCTTCCCGGCGGATGGCTTCAGTATTAACTCCTCTCCTTCAGAAGGGATGGGTAAAAAACTACCTAGACGACTTAATTATATGGGCTCCTACGTTCCCTCTTCTTTTGGAGCGCTTTAATCAACTCTTCGAACTCCTCACCATGAATGGGGTGAAACTTAACCTCAGTAAATGTACTTTCGGACTAAAAGAAGTCACTTTTCTAGGCCATCGAATCTCAGTAGAGGGAAGTACGCCGGATTTGAAAAATGTGGAAGCAGTGTCTAAAATGAAAGCTCCCAAAACGGTCAAGGAAGTCCGACGTTTCTTAGGGATGTGTGGTTTCTATAGGAAACATGTTCCTTCATTTGCGAAAGTTGCTGCTCCGCTTACTAACTTAACTAGAGCCCAAGTCATTTTCGCCTGGACGGATGAGTGCCAACACGCGTTCGAACATCTCAAATCGTGTCTGATTAACGCGCCTGTCCTGGTTAGGGCGTAAATACATGAACCTTTCATCCTCACGACGGACGCGAGTAACACCCACGTCGGAGGCGTCCTAAGTCAAATTCAATCAAATGGTTCAAACAGCCCAATAGGGTATTTTTCCAGGAAATTAAATTCTTGCGAAACCCGTTACTCAGCCACCGATAAAGAAGCGTTGGCTATAGTTCTCACCTGTTGGAATTTCTATCATTATCTCTGGGGCTCGCAGTTCTCGATCGTCACGGATCACCAACCCCTCACCAGTATATTTAAAAGAAAAACTAAATCTCCCCGGATGACCAGATGGATACTGGAAATGCGCGAATAAAACTATGTGGTTAAATACCTGAAAGGTAAGGATAACTTCGTCGCCGATCATCTGTCACGTCCCGTTGGGGTGATAACCCGTCGGCCCGAGACTACTTGGCGAGGACTAAATCAACAACAATTCAAACTACGACAACGGGAAGAGCCCGTGTGGCAAGAATTGGTAGAATATCTGGAGGGAGGTCGAGTTCCTACGAAACGCATACCGAAAGCCACTCTAGATCAATTTGCCGTAATAAATGAAATACTATACTATGTCCGAGAGAAAACAGATGGAAGCCTACACTATGTCCTCATAATTCCTCGTAGTATGACTATCCCCACTCTCCAACATGCGCATGAATTATCAGGTCATTTAGGACAAAAGAAAAACCATTAAGAAGGCCGAGGAACTATACTATTGGACAAATCTGAAAGTAGATGTGTGTGAGTATGTCAAAAATTGTGTAACTTGTCAAAGATTCAAAGGGAATAACGGGTTACAACAACCCTGGAAGGAACTACCACCAGTGTCTAAACCATTAGAGAGGATAGGGATAGATCTCACTGATATGGTAGCCGGAGCACAAGGTTACCGCTATGTTATGACGGTAGTCGACCATTACAGTAGGTTTGTTAGGTTTTTCCCCCTTAAGACCAAACACACTACACACATAATAAAGACCATGTGGCAGTACCTGGCCGACTATGGGGCACCCCGCAACATCGTCCTGGACAACGGAGGCGAATTCACCAGCAAGGAGTTCCAGCAGTTCTGCACACGACACCAGATCACTCTGTTATACGACCCCCTACCACCCTCAAGGAAACTCAGTGACCGAGAGGATGCACAGGACTCTTAAGTCAGTCCTCTCGACCCTGTGTCAAGGTCACCCTCTTCGCTGGCCCACGTTGTTGTAGCCGTGCCAAATCACCATGAATCAAGCGGTACACACCTCAACTGGACAACAACCCTATTTCGCTTTCTTCTCTCGCCATGCCCCCAGGCTAGTTGGGACATCCTTACCCGGCGTTGAGGGAGAACAAGACGACATGAACGTGGCCCACGCCCTAATCCGGGAGACGCATCATAAAATGTCGCGTCGGTACAGAGACGTCGCCAACCGAAAGCGGAAAAATCAAGTGGTGGAGGTGGGAGCACTGGTATGGGTCAGGAAAGAGACCACCATACCAGGCACATACCGTAAACTAAATGTGAAATGGGATGGGATCTATAGGGTGGTGGAGGTACGCTTGAGTGGCAGTGTAAATGTGTTGAAAATTTTTTCACGGGAAAGGAAGTGCAACGGGCCGCCGAGCAAGTGAAGCCTTATCACGGCAGCAGTGAAGAGTGGTTAGTAGAACCGATGGAAAGTGTCTTACAACCCAATCCGGTGGATTAACAATTAGCCCCTCGTATAAGGAGACCTCCTAGAAGGCTCATCGAGGAAGACTGAGTGAAATTTTAGGTTAAGATGTGTTAGGAGTAGATACTGAGTCACGGAGGTGAGTGTGTGTCGGACTAGATAAAACAATTTGGTCTAGGAGATTTCTCATTTCTAGACTTCGGAATATCTATTTTCACGGGCTCAGCCTGGTTCAGTGAGAGGAGTATTTTAATTCGAGATAGTAGTACTGCTACTCAACCACAGTCAACCAGCTTGCGGTTTAGCGGATATTTCAGGACTTGTTAGGCTCACGTTATCTAACCATGAGTGTAGCCGGCGTGCGCCTCTGGGACGTTCCTAGTGACGAGAATACGGGTACTGAGTCAGGGTTTGACGACCACGTTACTACCCAGGTAAGAGGTTGATTGGGATACTTTCTTCTCAGTGAATTATTAGTGTAGTTTATGCACATTCCGGTATCCCCATGAGGTATAAACCGACAGATACCCGTTCAAAGAATAGTAGGATATCCAGTAGATTAACCATAAATACGTCCCATTCACACACATTCTCTTGACAAAGATTTCGAAAGGAAACGGAGGGTCAGTAAGTAGTTAATTTGATGTTAAACATTTATATTCTCCCGGAGGATAAACGTGTGTAATGCCGGAAAATTCCACGAGTAATGATGAAAATTTCCATCACACGATTTCAGAGTTATTTGTCTATGAAAGGAAAGAGAAGGTTTCAATAACCATATGTTTAGTCTAGACTAAGTGTTGCCTAAATCCAGTATATAGGGGAACAGGTTATTTATTAGAATAAGGCCATTCAAATTATTTCATTTCTCGTATTATCTATCTTTCATTCGTATGCTTCTCTCTCTCTCTCTTGCATTCCTATCTCCCCCCCCCTCCATCCTCCTTCTTCCCCCACCCCCCAAACGCCAGAGCCACGAGGTATAATATGAGAGACATTAATTTCGCGATTGCCAATAACTTGTAGAGTCAAAACTTCTTATTCCCCCCTTACCCTCCTGGCAGATCGAATAACACTCTTAGATTCTGAGGATCCTTAAAAAAGAGAAAAAATAGTTTTGTTTCGCATATTAATGCATAAATTAGTAGAGTCATTCGTTTAAATTAAGAGTCGGCCAGGATTCTATCACGCTTCAAAATACCCTACCACTGTGAAAAGCGTGTTCGTATGGCCGTTCTGGATCAAGTAATACCCTCCCCGTTGATTATATTTATGAATAAAATGTTCCTTCATCAAATTAAGAGAATTGTATTATAGTTACTCACTTCGTAGGTATATCTGCTTTCCCAGCTAATAAGAAACATTCGACACTTCGTGTCCTCGTTGATGAAGACTCTGGTGAGTATTTGAACACTCGTTAATTCCCGCGGTTTAGCTGTCCTCAGTCCTCTATGAAGAGCCATGCAACGGCATTCGTTTCTTCACCGTCTCCCAGGTAAGGTGTTACCGTTTTCGTCTCTTATACCTTTTTTTTCTTGAAATGTGATATCTTAACCAGTGTTAGTCTCCTCCCCCCCCCTCCCCGTTTAACAAAGGATTCGTTTCTTCACCGTCTCCCAGGTACGCGGATAGATTTATCAAGCGGAACACGTGTTTTCCACATGGTCGCGACTCGCAAACAGTTGTCATTACTCTCACATTTTCCCTTCCCTATGTTCTCCTTGTATATCTTAGGTGTTTTATCTTGTATGTATGTAGATGGTAGGTCTAGGAATATAGTCCAGTGAGGCAGGTTATGCTCGTTAGAAGCTTTCCTCCACTAAATTAAACCATAAATGTACTTAAATTTTCAACCAGGAATAATTTCTTGTTAAATAAACCAAATGAGTTAAAGTAGGAATTCCTTTTTTTCTTGCAAAACCCCAGGTGACTATTCTCTGTGGTGTAAATACTTCCCCACGTTCCGAGAGAGTTTCAGACTTACTCGGTATACTAATAGTATCCCCACGACTACCGTAATCCTTATATATTAAATCGTGTTCAAGGGGTAGACCATAGGAATACCCGCTTGGACTGGTGGCAGCAATTCCCTACTAAATTAAGTTCATTCCAATTCAGTTGTAACGAGAAGAATTTATCCGTCAGTGGAGATTAACAATTAATAATCCAAATTCATATAGCCAGTTCAAATCAGAGAGAAATAAGCAAAGAAAATTAGGGGGAAAACCATGGCATCACAACAGGTGCCGAGATAAACTTACTAGCACAGTCAACGTTTCATGCATTGCAACGAGCGTCCAATTCATCATATTCCATACTGCCTACTGACGTGTCTATCAGTGGTGCTGACGGCAAAGTTTATAATGCACTTGAGTCTATTTTGTTGCGTTTTCGCTTCCATGCGCGCGCGAAGCCTGTCCGCGCCCAAATTTTACATTTTTTAGAGATTATGAAATTCCTTCTGACGGATTGCTTTCTCTCCCCACCTTGCGTCGACTTCATGTGGATACTTTTCCTGGTGCAGATTTTATCACTTACCGTGGTCAGTCTTTTCCAGCTTTCCAACCTTCACGTGCCCTTTGCACGGCAGATGAGGAATTGCGTCCTCCCTGCCCTGTCTTATCACCGCCACCGCGCGTTCATGACCTCACACCTACATCGCCCCCCCAGGGCCCCGCACCTTGTTCTCAGGCTTCAGCCACGATGCCCGACACCTCCGGTAATTCTCCTTTTTTTCCGCTTCTCCTGTTCTTTGCTTAACAAAACGCACCAACAGTCAATGTGATTCTAGGTACCTGCAGTATCCTAGATCCTCATTCTGTTCAGATGTTACGTGTTCGCTTACGAACAGTCCAAGACGGTACGGACGTAGTTGTCGTTTCTGAATCAGTGAGAATCCGGGGTGTTCGTCTCGAATCAGGTATTGCTCAGGTGCACGATGGTCATACTTCCAATTGGGGGCATAATGTGACTCACGGCACTCTTAATCTCGCAAAAGGGCACTTGTTGGGTGAAGCTTTAGTGTACCCTTCGCCGATACAAGAATGCGCTCCCCCAGTTTAATTCCTAGCTTCAGCGGTTACACATTCCTCCTCCTCGAATGCATTTCAGATTTTCTCTGCGAACGTTACGCCTTCACTCAATGATACTGATTACCATGATTTTGAAACGCGCCTTCTACAGCTATTATTCCAGTATTCCTCGGCTGTAGCTCTCCCGGGGCAACTTCTTGGCTGTACACATTTGCTTGAGCACAAGATTGAGCTCCTTCCTGATGCGCGCCCTGTGTATATTCCTGCTTATCGTCTGCCTCACAGTCAACGTGCGATAGCTAGTGGTAAAGTTCAGGAAATGATCGAAGACGGAGTTGTCGAGCCGTCGACTTCACCATGGAACAGCCCGCTTTTTCTTGTTCCTAAGAAAGATGGTGATTTCAGGCCAGTTGTAGATTTCAGGCGTCTTAATCAGTGTACTGCCTCCCAACGGTATCCACTCCCTGTTTTGTCTGATTTGTTGCAGTCACTGGGTGAACATAACGCGGTATTTACTTCTCTTGATCTTATGTCCGTATTCTGGCAAGTGCCCTTGGCCCCTGAATCGCGTCCTCTCACTGCGTTCAGCACGCCCGCGGGTCACTTTCAGTGCCTACGCTTGCCTATGGGTCTGAAAAATTCGCCTATCTGTTTTCAGCTTCTCATTAACGAAGTTTTTCGTGATCTCCTCGGTAACGGTGTCTTTGCTTATCTGGATGACGTAGTGGTCGTGTCACGCGATCTGGAGACAAACTTCGACAGACTCACTGATGTTTTTGAGCGTCTCTCTCATGCCGGGTTAAAAGTCGAGCTTACAAAGTGTCATTTTCTCAAGAAGCGTCTCTCATTCCTCGGTCATGTTGTTGACGCGAATGGTCTACATACGTCAGATGACAAGACCGCGGCGGTCAAGAATTTCCCTCGCCCCACCTCTTTTACGGAACTCAAGTCATTTCTGGGTCTATCAGGGTTCTACCGCCAGTTTGTGCCTCAATACGCACGGCTCTCTTCCCCATTGCTACGTTTGCTTCGGAAAGACCGAAGCAAACGGTTTGTTTGGTTCGTTTGGGGTGATGATCAGGAACATGCATTTAATACTCTCAAAACGACTCTCACCACGGCGCCGGTTCTAGCTTTTCCTGATTTTCGACAAGCCATTCATCATTGGGAACGGATGCATCAGGATTTGGTCTTGGCGCTGCTCTCATGCAAGCAGACGACAGAGGGAAGAATCGCCCAGTTGCAAAACGCTATCGTCGTCTCAGTAGCGCTGAGTCACGCTATTCGGTTTTCTGATCTTGAAACACTTGCTATTATTTGGGGTTTACGTCACTTCCGCGACCTCATTTATGGATATCCCATTACTGTCTACACAGATCATCAGGCTACAAATACTTATTTAAAGGTCGTAATTCACCCGGGCGTCTTTCACGCTGGATGGTAATTTTAGAGGATTATCGTCCATCCATCGAGTATGTTCCTGGGAAACTCAATGTCGTTGCGGACGCCCTCTCCCGATCTGTTACGGTTGCTGCCTCGTTGGTTACGGCTCAGCCGCAATCGGGGATAACGGGAAAACGTACTCATAATGCGCACGTGATGACCCGCTGGGGACAGGTCATTATTTCTCTCGAAGAGGACGACACGTCGTTTCTCTCCCCCGGTTACCTATTCCCGGGTTCACAATTTTGCCTAAAAATGGCCTTCTCACCCGCCGAGCCCCCCCGCCAACCTCGCCCCCGTGGAGATGTGTCACAACTTGTCATACCTGATTCCTTGGTTTCTCAGGTACTACTTATCAGTCATGACTCGGTACAAGCCGCTCATCCAGGTGTTGATCGCACGATACGTTCGGTGTTATCGCGGGTACTGGTGGCCGACAGTAAGACGCGACGTCACTCAACATGTTTCAAAAATGCCTTTCCCCGCGCGCTCACAAAAGTCATTCATCTTTCTCTGTACCCCTGCTTGAAATATCCAAATTTCCCGGGAAAGTCCTTGGGATACAGTAGGTTGTTGATCTCCTCAAACTTCCTCGAGCTACGTCCCCGGCTATCAGTATTTGTTTGATTGTGTCGATCATTTTTTTTCGGTACGTCTTTTAGCTCCCTCTGTGACAATTCAGCAGTCTCGGTGGCTCGAGCTCTTGTGATCATGTAATCAAACCTTTCACAACACCTAAAGTCTACTTTTCCGACAAAGGTGGGGGAAATTTCGAAATGAAATCCCTTTCTGAGTTATGTGCAGCTTTCAACATTCGTCAACATTCATTGTTGCCCATCACCCAGCGTCTAACGGTCTTACTGAAAGGGCAAATGTAATATTCTAGAAGCGTACGTCATGTCACTAATGGTCTTTCTCAACGTGGGACGAATGGCTCTCTCATGTTGCTGCTTCCATTAATTCATCTTACAAGGAGTATCCCAAAGAGACCCCTCACTTCCTTCTTTCCGGGGTGGACAAACGCCTTCCTTATGATATGTTGCTCGCTAAACCTCAGCCCCTCTATGTACCTGAAAATTTTGCTAAGGTACAAATTACGTCTTTTCAACGTATTTACCAACCCTCCGAGCTCACTTGCGTTCCTCAACCTCTCAGGCCATTGCACGCCAACATAAGTCAGCTCGCCCGCCCAAATTCAAGATTGGCAACATAGTTTTTTCTTATCAATTTCACGCGGGATAACAAACTTGCTCCAAAGCACTCGGCCTAGACCTGTTCAGAAAACAATTTTTTCCTATTTTTATACCCTCCTGCACGGTTTCCAATGCTTTTTGACCTGGAAAAGTCGAAAAATTTCAACCATTATAAGCCCAAAAAGTCAGGAACTTTGCCTCATGAAGCATGAAGTTCTATTCTATACACGTTTTCTGAAACGCCAGTTTCGGAGGGATTTTGAGGTTTGTTTTCGCCTATTTTTCACCAATAAAAGGGGTAAGCAGGTTAAAGCAAGTAATTAGATGCTGACTGAAACATCAAAATGCATAGAAACTTTATGGAAATATTACATGTGATTTTTACAGACGAATTTTCAAAAAAATTTAACTAAATTAATTATTTCACTCTGTCACAAATTCACAATGGTTTTAGCATGACATCTAATGGTCTGTTAGGGTTTTTTGCAGATCTGTTGAAACCCGCTAACAAATTCAGAGATACTTCACAAGATAACTTCACTATGGCAGTAAGCAAGGAGCTCCGAGGACGCAAAGTTGACATCTCAGAACCTCCACCTGCAGTCCAGAGACAAGCGTCACGCCGACCTGCTACTAGATCTGCTACAGAAAACCCTTTCCCGATCGGCTACCCATCATCCAGCATCATGGCTCCCAGTTACCCACCAACAGACAGGCCTTCCAGTACTTCCTCCATTTCCAGAGGGTTTGCCAGAAAAATTACAGGGAATCCCTAAAAACATCCAAAGGACCTCGGGCCCAATTTTAANCGTTATATTATTCTATATATATCTATATATAGGTAGAGTTGGTTAGTTTTTCATTAACGCATAGGAGGCCTGGCCTGTCCTTATAAGTGTTATTAACGGAGTCTCTCATCCACTCTTCTCCAGAAACCAGGCCACATGGTACAGTGAATCCCATACCAACCCATTACTCTCACATTTTCTCTCCTATAGATATATTCCATGTATACCTATAGTGCTCAGTTGATACGGACATAGGTGGTAGTTCTAAGCATGATTCAGTGAGGGAGGTTATGCTCTGTAGAGCTTGCCCGTTCCAAATTAGAGTTTGTATATGTGTCTAAGATCTCAAACAGAGAAATAATATTTCATGGTGAATAAATAGGATGATGTTTCAAATATAGTTCTTGTGCTTATTGCAAAAACCCCAGGTGATTATTCCGCGTGTTAGGATAATACTTCCCCACACTTCCAAAAGAGTTTCAGCCTTACTCGGTGTAATTCTAAGTATCAACCACGCCTACTAAATAAATCATATATATCTATTAAAACGTGCTCAGGAAGTAAAATCATATAACTACTTGCCTGAGCTGGTGGCAGCATTTCCCCTTACTCCTTAACTCCTACCCTTTCCCCTTAAGTTCATTCCCATTTCAGTACTCTCCGCAGCGAGAAGTATTCGTACTATAATTAAATAGTGAAGTCATAAGACAAATTTAAATTCTCAATTCAGTTGTAATCAATGCATAATACTAACCAATTAATACCATTAAATATAAAGGGTGTCAGCAATAACCTATAAAAACCCTGGCACCACATAGGCTCCAACATAAAAAAAAAAAAAAAAAAAGTCTTAACCACACATACAGACCCTCTAATCAACCTCACCTAATCTCTATATGTGTATTGATCAATCGCATCGTAGGATTTATTAGGGATTTGTAACAATAACTTTAACATGGCATGATATCCAGTCCCTATTTTCCCTGATCATTTAGCTGCTTTGTGTTATATTGTTCCCTTCCCTCTCAAAGCTTGCCATTTCTTATGATTTAAATTTTGTCATTAATCATCAGAACCCGGAACCCGCAGCTGTTAGGAATTAATGAGACTAAATGAATGCAAACTTTAATACCACACTATTTTTGTCTATTATTATTATTAATATTAACATAAAGAATTATAATATTATTATTTTTATTATTATTGTTATTATTACTATCATTATTATTATTGTTATTTTTATTACCATCATTAATACTTTTATAATTATCACTTATTATTACTACCATTGTTATCATCATGAATGTTATTATGAGATCTATTAACATAGCCTTTACAACGATTGTCAAAGTCCCAGGGGAGTTTCTACGGGGATGTTTTACTACGCATCTCTAGATCTTCATCAAATATATGCCTCGACTGTATTGCGCTCTATTTAATTTGTTTTCCCCTATTCTGTTGATTTCTGTCCTAATGTCTCAACAAAATTTGCGGTAAATATTTACTGAATTGGTCGCTAGCGTGTTTGTAGTACATAGACGTTCACCGGCGAGGTGTGTCGCGGTAAGGACTGCAGTCTGGCGGCAGAGTGATTGTGTGGCTACGTGTAGAATACAAAGCCACACCAAGCACAAGTGTGCGTAGTGACGACTGTACCGACTGGGGGTTAATGATAAGGTTGTTACATACGCGTGTATACAAGGCTCGTGACATACCATGGTAGTCACAGTAATGTTGCACTACACTAATTATTTGAACCCTAATGACGTCCACCTGAAAGTATCCTCGAGGATCGCGGTGCCCGGCAGCATGCAGAGGCGCTGTGAACGCCTTTAGGCGAAGGTTTAGGATTTTTTATAAGAAGCGCTCGTATTCACTAGGGCTACTAGGGCTAAGCCACAAGGACTAAGATGCGCTCGTACAGGTGCTGGGACCTAGAGGTGGGTGATCGCCTCCTTCACATTCTTCCACGGAGACTGGCGTTGTGTTTCTTGCTTCTCTCGTCGACCCCCGACGGCGCGGTGCAGAACATGAGCAGGAAAAGTGTGCCTTGCTCGGAGGCGATAGCGAAGGACCGGTACAGACATTCAGCGCAACCGCAGATGTCTCCCTCCAACTTCACGGTGACAAGGGTAGCGAGGATGACAAGGATACCAAGGGCGAGTACCTCTCCGCCCCCGAGGGTGACAAGGGTACCGAGGGCGAGTACCTCTCCGCCCCCGAGGATGACAAGGATACCGAGGGCGAGTACCTCTCCGCCCCCGAGGATGACAAGGATACCGAGGGCGAGGCCCTCTCCGCCCCCGAGGGTGACAACGATACCGAGGGCGAGTCCCTCTCCGCCCCCGAGGATGACAAGGATACCGAGGGCGAGTCCCTCTCCGCCCCCGAGGATGACATGGATACCGAGGGCGAGTCCCTCTCCGCCCCCGAGGATGGCAAGGATACCGAGGGCGAGTACCTCTCCGTCCCCGAGGATGACAAGGATACCGAGGGCGAGTACCTCTCCGCTCCCGAGGATGACATGGATACCGAGGGAGAGTCCCTCTCCGCCCCCGAGGATGACAAGGATACCGAGGGCGAGTAGCTCTCCGGCCCCGAGGATGACAAGGATACCCAGGGAGAGTACCTCTCCGTCCCTGAGGATGACATGGATACCGAAGGCGAGTATCTCTCCGCCTCAAAGATGACCTAATGATATTAAAGAACATCATGTATATACTATGTATATATCTATCTATCTATAATAATATAAGCGAAAGTGTGTGTGTGTGTGTGTGTGTGTGTGTGTGTGTGTGTGTGTGTGTGTGTGGTGTGTGTGTGTGTGTGTGTTGGTGTTTTGGGTGTGTGTGTGTGTGTGTGTCTGTCTGTCTGTCTGTCTGTCCGCGATGGGTGCTGCCCCCTGTGGCGGAATCCCATCATATGTCACAGTTTTGGAATCAGGTTGACCAGGGGAAGGTTTTAAGCCCACTTATAGGATGATCCGATCACTTTTTTCTTCTTCTTTTTTAGCAGCTTATTAGCTAGAACTGTGAAGAAAAACAAGTGGGTTGCGAGAATTGAATAAACCTTTATGTAGGGTGATGGGTAATAGGTGAGTGAATGGGTGGGGTGATGGGTGATGGGTGAGTGAATGGGTGGGGGGTGATGGGTGATGGGTGAGGGAATAGGTGGGGGGGTGATGGGTAATGGGTGAGTGAATGGGTGTGTGGTGATGGGTAATGGGTGAGTGAATGGGTGGGGGGTGATGGGTAATGGGTGAGTGAATGGGTGGGGGAATACATACATTTCAGGGAAGTTTGAAGGGGCTATCTGGAGAGTCTGTGTTTGGTGGGCCGAGGTGGTTGGTAATGGGTAATGGGTCACCAAACACAGGTGGTGGGGCGAAGGCCCACCAATAGCCCTCCGCAGGAGCTAGCCAAAAATACCGCCCGGAGGGCGGCTTTGCTTTCAGGAAAGTTAGAAGGGGCTATGATGTGAATGGGTTAGCGTTAATACATACATTTCTATCCATCACATCCATGATTTCAGGAAAATTAGAAGGGGCTATCTGGAGAGTCTGTGTCTGGTGGGCCTTCGGCCCACCAAACACAGGTGGTGGGCCGATGGCCCTTCAATAGCCCTCCGCAGGAGCTAGCCAACAAGGCCGCCCGGAGGGCGGTTTTGGGGCTAGTGATAATATAAGCGAAAGTGTGTGTGTCTGTCTTTTTGTCTGTCTTTCCGCGATAGGTGCCGCCCCCTGTGGCGGAATCCCCTCATATGGCACAGTTTTGGAGCCAGCTCGACCATGGGAAGGTTTTAAGCTCACTTATGAGATGATCCGATCACTTTTTTTTTTTTTTTTAGCAGCCTATCACCGAGAATTGTGAAGAAGAAAAATGTGGGTTGCGAGAATGTAGAAAACTTTGATGTAGGGTGATGGGTAATGAGTGAGTGAATGGGTGGGGTGATGGCTAATGGGTGTGGGGTGATGGGTGAGTGAATGGGTGGGGGGTGATGGGTTGGGGGTGATGGGTGATGGGTTAGGGAATAGGTGGGGGGTGATGGGTAATGGGTGAGTGAATGGGTGGGGGGTGATGGGATATGGGTGAGTGAATGGGTGGGGGTGATGGGTAATGGGTGAGTGAATGGGTGGGGGGTGATGGGTAATGGGTGAGTGAATGGGTTGGGGGTGATGTGAATGGGTTTGGTGTTAATACATATATTTCTACATCCATGATTTCGGGAAAAAAAATAAATTTTTTTGAAATTTTAGAAGGGGCTATCGGGAATCTTGTTTGGGGGGCCTTTGGTCCACCAAATAATTTATATAATATATTAATATTATATAATATATATATATATATAATATATATATTATGTATATATAATATAATATTATATATATATAATATAATATATATATTTTATATATATATATATTATATATTTAAATATATATATATATATAATATATTACATATATAATTATATTAAAATTATTATATTATATTTACATATATTTATATATATATATATATATATATATATTATTATATTTAATTATTTATAATTATTATATATATATATAGATTATAAAAAATTTAAATATATAATTATTATAAATTTTAATAATATAATATAAAATTTATATATATATAATATATTATATATATATTTTTAATTATTTTAAAATTATTAATTTTATATATATATATATATTTTATATATATATATAATAATATATTTTAATTTTAATATTATTATTATATAAATATATATATTATATTATATAATAAATTATATTTATATATATATAATATTCCTTTACCAAGGAATTTTGATAAAAAGGAAATTTAAGTTTTTTTTTCGCTATGAAAATTAAAAATTTTAATTATATATTAATATATATATTTTAATCGATATTTAATTTCCTTTTTCCACACTAAAAAAAATATTTTTTTATTAATTAAAAAAAAAAAAAAAAAAAAAAAATGTATATACTAGCCCAAAGCCGCCCCCGGGCAACTTTGAGGGGTTACCCTTATCTATATTGTTATTACAGTAACAGGGGTCCCCCGAGTAAGAATATTTACAAGTGTTGATGACACTGTGGGGGATGATTGCCTAAAGTGTAATTATGGGTAGGATTTCACCGTCCTAGCCAACACTTAAAATGGTAGTTTAATAAAATGGTCGAGCGTTGTTTATAGGGTTTTGTAATATAAATACCAAAAACAAAAAATTAAAATTATATATATATATATATATTTTAATATATATTATTTTTATATATTAAAAATATATTTTTATAATATATATTTTATATATTACACGTGAGGGCGAGTGACAAGTCACGTGTTCCACCCAAGGGAAGGGCCCGGGAACAGCTCAGTGATCTGTCCGTTGTCTTCGTCCCTCTCTCCGGCCATTGCAGCTAAGAGTTTTGGTCGGAATCTGACGGGGGTTCCGGTGTTTCAGTCTCTCGGGCCCTGTTGCATTTTGGGCAGCGTCATCACCCTTAGGCAGGCGCGAGGAACACACACAGCTTGTGTGTGTGTCTGGAACCAGGCGAGGTGTCTACGTGTTGCTAAAGAACAGTTGACGTCCACGATTTTTATGGGCCCATGGGTATATTTTTGTTAACAAAACCTCATCAAAAGTTTTTTGTTGCCTAGACAGCCCGGGGCGACACACACCCTGTACTTAATTGAAAATTAGTTATTACATATAATCTTATTATTCAGGACCCTATTTTCTCGGTTCCCCTACCCATTCGCGTCTCGCGAGGGCTAGATTTTAGAGAAATGCCCCTAACCATGTTAATTGTACTATGGAGTAACGATTTCGCTGTCCATTTTCCCCTTTAAAAGGGGTGCCAAAACAAATTGAGGACTTTTCCGGACAACACAGCACAGAGGAATCACAAAAAAATAAAAGACAATGGGATTTAATGATTGGGGGACTGTCAATTTTTTGTACAAAAGGGGTTTAAGTAAACTGGTGGGGAAACCGTAAGCAGCTTTTAAATCCGAGGATTTAGAAAAAAGTGATCGGAAAGGCTGTTAGTAATAACTTGATTTTAGGTTTTTACATATATCAAGCTGTCAAGGGGAAAAAATTACTAGGAAAATTACCAGAAAAACCCTGGGGGAAATGAAAAGAAGGGAATAGTGTCAGGTTGGGGGAGCGACAGACAAGCGACAAAAACCCGCGAAATGACCTAAACTTCCTTGTTTTCAGTGCCGTCGGGGCATCTACAAACACAAAAAAAGGTTTTGTGAAAAAAATTAATATGATGACTAAAAAATTATCCAGAAATATTTCCTTGGTGCCGGGTGAGTAAAAGGGCCAAAGACGGGGCCCTAGAAGCATCTTTCTGTTAGCACAATTTCACAAACTCCACCCGTTAAGGGCAAAAAGGCAAAGATGAGGTGGACAATAAAATTAAATTGAATACTCGGCCCTTTACATTTCTGCAAATCGAAAAATGACCAATGCGTACAACGGCAAGTCTTTGGATATTAAAAATCGTTTTGAGCAAGTTTACAGTCTTTAATTTTTCATTCACTGAAAAAAGGAAAAGGTTCTTTGTTTGAACTTCAAATATTTCCATGATTGAAAGGGTATAGAATGACTATTGCGTTACGTCACACAACCCATAAGGGGAATATGATGAATCCGGTGAGTAAAACAAGGGTTTTACTTTATTTTTCCTTTTTCTCCAATATCTAAAGCGGGATAAGCCCTTGACGGGAAAAAAGAGAGGAAGTCCCCCCTTTCCACGCGCTGCCTCAATGTTCTGTTTTTTGAGTTCGCATGCAAAAGAAGTTAGCTGTGTTCCCCGTAGGGGTAGTTTTTGGGTTTCATTTCCATAGAAATATATATGTCGTTTAAACGGGCTACTCTTTTTCTAGTAAATTTAGTTTATCAACATAAAAGGAAAAGACCATTCCAGCATTTCAAGTTTTGCGATATTATGCAGTTTAATGTTGGCTTTATTTTTTGCTGAGCTAGGAAGCTAGCTGTTTCAACTGTTACGAAATCTTCTACTCTTCATTCATGCCGTTCCAAAATCAGGTGACAGTCTACCAAAGCCCCCATACCATCAATAATCCCCGTTTACTGGTTAGAAACTAAAGGGCCGGGTATTTGTCTGGGGAAGATTGATTGTGTCATTGGGAAGTCAAACGTGCATAAAAGGGAAAGGAAAATTTTGGGTCTCTATGATAATTTTTAAATCCCCTGACCCTTTTCGATCTCCGGGTACTGGTTTCTGGGGGAGTTTTATTTTCCAAATTGAAAAAGGGCTGTGTTCAGCTGCTCCGGACCTCCCTCAACCTGCTCGGTATCCTCGAAGAGCATATGGGGGTACAAACCCCAACACTCCTCCCCCGGGGGGAGATGACCCAATTGGAAACGAGGGCCCCAGCTTGAGAGTGAAGGTCCAGACCAAGTAGAGCTCATGGTGAAGAGATATATGAAGGCAACAGTGGGGAAAAAAAAACAAGCTATTAGCAACAAACTTTTGTTCCAGGCGAAGGTTATAAGCATGCGGGGATTTTAGTTGGAAGATTGATTTCTTTAGTCAAAACGAGTAGCATTGCTCACTGGTGCAGTTTTACTAAGGTTAAACAGGCTTTGCATGGTTTTTTTTAAGTCTGTCACTGTGGTACACCCCCAATTATTTTAACCAAGGATAAAATACTCAAACTTATGACCTTGAATTGTTTTAACCCCAGGCGTGGGTCCCACAAATTTAGGAGACAATTTTGAGTGTCTCTCGGGTACTATAATCATTACAAAGTCACCTATTGTCAATAACAGGAGAAAACGCTTGTGTTTTTTGGGAGCACAAGCGTTTTTAAAAACTAGCAGTCTGTTTTTTACATCTTTATGGATGTTAAAAAAAAACCGAAATTGGCTCTTAGTAATCATCAATATTATACACAGGTTGTTGGGGACACCTAGCAAGTCAAAGGGGTCTTTTCTCTATCCCAAAAATATGTAATACGGGATTGTCCTGTTGACTCGCAACGTACTATTTAGCTAGCGGTACATGTGGGAAACCCAAAATTTTCCCAATTTTTAGTAAAGCCACTGACAACCGGGCGCAAAACCCCTTAGGATTTTCCTATTGGTGGCTCAAAAAGGCCGTTTAACTGTGGGGTGATATGTTGCTAAAAAGGGTTGACTTATGTTAAACATTTTGCAAATCTCACTAAAATGCTTTGCGAAACTCCGCCCCGTTGTCACTTAATAATACTCGAGTTTCGAGAAAGGGACAAAATAGATTGGCTATGAGGGGTGACAACCGCACGGGCATTTTACCCTTTAAGGGGGGCCATTCAACGTACCTAACATGTGATCTACACATAAAAGGTATTGGAACCCTGATGGCTAGGGGGAAAGCTGAAGTGGTCTTTGCAACTCGTCCCATGGGTCCCCGGGGAAGGGGATTTCTAAAATGGGTTTTGCTGGCTTGGGCCCCTCCCTTGGTGCTGACGATTTCACACACTTTGCTACATACGCGTCTATGTCTACCGCATGGTCGGCCAAAAAATAATTTTAGGACCGCAGAAGGGTTCGCTCCTTCCCGGATGACCGGCAATAACCCGCATCAGATTAACTTTAATACCAACGGGTCTATGCTCGGTTCAAAAATTTGCTACAGGATCTGCTTTTTGGGCCCCAATATCTAAAAGCCCCGTCTAGGACAAAAAAAATTGGAAAAAAAGGAAGGGTTTTAATTTAGGTAAATTGTTTCATACCTAAACTCCAAAAGCATATATGACCTTTTTTCCCACGTCAGTTGACGCGGGGCATTGGCAAATTTCATGAATGGCTAAATTTTTGTAAAAACGGGGGGTTTTTCTCCCCCGGATCTACTGTACTTTCCTAAAGGGCGTCAGCCATACATTGGCTCGACCTGGACGTATTTTAAACTTCTTTAAACTCTTGTAATGTTAGGTACCAGCGCGCGAGTCTACCGCTGGGGTTTTTTCTTCCCTTAAAATAGTTCGGTGCGGCTGCGTGATCTGTAAATATATTTTATCATATCCAAAGATAATATCCCAAAAATTTTTTGTGAAGCCAAAAACAGCGGCGTCTCCTGATGAGGACAAGTAGTTTGACTGGGAAAAAGTTTTAAGGTTTTACCGCTATGCAACAGGCGATTTTTACCCCTTTTCGTCAGGTTGCTTAAAACCCTCCAAGGCCCAGGGCAGACCCATCCTATACATGATGAAAGGAGCCCTTTTAAATCTGGAAACGCCAAATAGGTCGTTGTTTAGGGAAAATTTCCCAAATCTTGAAAACTCTATCTTGGCACATTCCAAAAAAACGGTATATTTTCTTTTAAAAATTGTTTTTAGAGGGATGCCCTGGCGGGAAAATTTTTTAAAGAATCCCGATAATACCACACAATCCAAAGAAAAAAACGGGGCATTGTCTACACTCTGGGGTTGAGGGAAGTTTGAAATTTCTTTAATTTTATCATTCATGGGTTGGGGTTCCGTCCTCATCGACGATATTTCCTAAGAAGGGAAATTTTAGCTTATAGAACTCACACTTCGTGATTCTAGCTTTTTTTACCTTCTTTTTTTTAAACTTAAGGAGTAAGCTTTAAGTGGCAAAATGAAACCGAATCCTTACACAAAAGACACATCATCAAAAATAGCATTCTTGTTTTTCCCAGCATACCAGAAACAAATATTTACATTCTTTGAAAAATGATAGGGGCTGATTTAACCAAAAGGGTTCTAAAACCCCTCAAAAAGCCCCTGGGAGTGCTGAAAGATTACTTCCCCTCGACTGGCGCCATCGGGGACTTGCCATAACCGCTTAAAAGTTCAACTACTGAAAATTTATTACCTGGTCCTAGAGCCTCAACAAATTACTTAAAAAAAGGGGGGGAGGATACCTAGTCCTCAGTTTTCTTCATTTACCCGCCTAAAATATTTACAGGTCTGTAAACCCCCGTCCTTTTTTTGGAACGAAAATAAGGGCGAGTTCCCGGTGATCGGCATTTCTTATTTTCCCCTGTTCCAAAATGTCTTTTTTGTTATCGACTATTTGTCTCTGACTGTGAGAATCGATAGGGTGGGAATATAGACCGGGGTGGGGGGCCAGATTTTAATTTAATTGATGTGTTGTTCGGTCAGTAAGCCTAGACAATCTCCTGGCATGGGAAACACTCACGGTATTGTTGCAAAATCCTAACAGTGAAGGCTTTAATTCAGGTAGTCCACTAAGTACGAGTGAATCAAAGGGTTTTACAGGGAGCCGGCTTGTTTTTTTAGTGTATTTTTTTTTGTATACGAAGAAAAACAAGTAGTGGGGTTCCAAAAGGTTCTGGTAAACCGACGCGTCATAATAATGCTTTACTTAAGGACCCCCTTTTTAAGTTTGACGGGGCCGTGGGGGTATTGACCACAAGGGGGACAGTTTGTGTCCCTCAGAACCTGTCAGAGTTTATTTCCCAACTAGTCTTTTTTTTTCTACTAGGGCCTTCAAAAAAAGATGTCACACCCTACGGTAGCCTTGGGGAATGGCACTGGAATGTGTGGCCACCCGGGGGGGTTTCTGTGGTCCCCAATACCGTGGGCATTAACAAATTTTTCCCAAATTTTTCCCATTTTCTTTTTCGGTAGAATTTAAAATTCTGAAGGGCAGGTTTCGGGCCCGAGTTTGGGGGTTTTAAAGTACCTAATTTACTTTGTGATTTAGTCCACACTCGGAAGTCAGGCGCATGGGTTGATTCATCGATTGAAAGCCTTTTCCTTTTAAAATTTTATATATTGAGGTCCCGGTGAATCACCATACGATTGGATTTGACGATTTCACCTAACAACCCTCCCTGGGGAAGGAGAAGTTGGAAGCTACTAAAAATCCTAACGAAATAAAAATTTTGCCTTTTCCCAAGCTGATGGGTAGGGCGAAAAATAAACCTAAAAAAGTTTAGAGGCTCGCTATAACAATCATTAAATTTAGGTCATTGGGACGAAACTTAGGCCATTTTACTTCCGCCGACGCACGTTTTAGTGCAAGGTAAGCCTTTTCGACAGCACATTGACGGCGGGCAGAATCCACAGCAAAAAATGCCTTTAACCGTCCCCTTTTTTTTTGACAAAACCATTTTGTTGGGTTTGCTGCAAGGGCCCACTAAGGATGTTAAAATTTTCACATTATCCGATACCACTGCGTATTTTCTTCCTTAAGATTTTTCTTCCTAAGTCACAGTCAGTCTTCTTTTTTTTGAATGACCGCCCCTTCCACGGCCTCGGGAAAGTTTTTTCTTTCATTTTGACAACGTTAACAGCATCTGAAATGGGTGGGCTTTCATGGGTTGAACAATATGGGTTGTTTCCTTCCCCGCCCCGAGGGGAAAGGAAAAAATTTTTTTATACTGCAGTGTTTTTTTAGGTCGCATCTGCCTTCGGGTGGGGCCGTCCTCATCTTGATATAATGTTTATTGGGAAAACTGGCTTTACAGGGCCCCTGGCGTCACGTAATTATTCTTTCTTTGGCTTTACGCTGATCCTTGCACGATTAAAACACCTGCTAGTGGGTGTGACCTTGACGCGGCAGAAAAATTTTTGGCAAGTGAAGGTCGGTTTTCTGGACGCAGTCATGGCCCCCTAGGATGAGTCGGAGCCTCCCAACAATTGTGGTTAACGTTTTTAAGCGCATTGAAGCTGACATAGACATCAAAATCCTTCTCCTCCACTTTATTTTTAATTTTTAAAAACAAAATGTGGGGTTCTTCATTGTGTGGGGGGTAGTTTAATGATAAACTGCTCCTTCGACATTTTTCCCCTTTTAGCAACATCAAAGTACACAAAAAACTCCAGAAACTTCATACATCGGGGAAATTGCCTGGTGTCTCCGGAGTCCATCTTGTCTTTTAAGTATTAAGAAAACAGCAGATTTCTGTTTGCGTCTCCTGACCATCAAAAAAAATCCTTTGAGGCAGCGCTACCGTTCAATAGTTTACGTTAAAATTAAAACCCTTTACCCAACTGTGTTTTTTTTATTTCCCCAAATGTTTTTTCCCAAAAAGTTTGACCGAAAAGCCTGTAAAATTTTTGCTTGTTGGGCTTGGAAAAGGGGGCTAGCTTTTTAAATGTAACTCGTGAGCCAGCCTGTAGGCTGAACGATGAAAGATATTTGATCCCCTTCTCACTACAAAGGGGGTTTTTTTTTATTACATTTACAAAGACAAAATTTCCCCGGCTATAGCTTGGTCAGTACCCGAAAAAATTCGGAATACTGCACTTGTGGGCAATATTTTTAATACTCCAGCGGCCTGAGGAAAAAGGCTGGGCAGGGGTGCCGAAGGGGCCCGCACCGGGGGTGTTTTTTGTGGGAGAAAAATTTTGTTGTAGTCCAAGTTATTGAGTAATGACGATTAACTCAGGGGGGAAAACTCGTAGTGGTGACTTTCACTTCTTAATTTACGAAAATCCTCCTCTGATAAAAATTTTAAAATAATTCTTCCCCACTCTCACATTTGCTGCGTCAAAAAGCAAACTTTCCGTCCTTTCAAATCAAAAAAATTTTTTTGGGCAGTAATTCACGCCTTTTTTTTGACTTTTTCTGATTTTTTTTTTTCGTCCATTAAAATTTTAAAATGATACTTTTTAACCAAGATAAAGTGCTATTCCCATCTCTTGAGCTTTTAAGGCAAAAAAAAAAAAAAAAAAAAATGCATGGGACAATATTATGATATAAAAAAGCGAACATGTATAGTGAAATCTATAAATTAATTAACAGTCAAGAAAAAAAAAAAAAACTACAAAAAAAACTGACAAAATATTTCACAAAAAGTAAATCAAATTTTCCATTATCTACTGTTTTAAAACAAGGGGGCGGGTTTTAATATATATATATATAATATCATGTAAATGTCAGCTAAGGGGGTTTTTACTCCTGCTATACTGCGTGTCAGCACGGCAGTATTCTTGTCCCTTTTACTGAAGCTTCCTCCCCGAGATGCCAAAGCGAAGCCCAAACAGCAAAAAAGGGGGGAAGCAGGTGTCGGGTGGGGCGTTGGATGACCCGTAGAAGTCGGGGCCTCTTCCTACAAGAAACACTCCCCTCCCCGTGTTTCTTGATAACCTCTTCTTCCACGCGTCCCCCGTCCTTGTCCTCGCGTTCTCTTGCAATCTCGGAAATCAATGTAGGCTGGATTCTCAATCTGGGGAGTTTTTTTAATTGATAACTCTGTTTGTTGTGGTTTGGGGAATGATTGAACTAGATCTTTAAAGGAAATGTGAATCGGGGAAAAATTCACGAAGGCCAGGCTTGTCTGATACGCTTTAAAAAAATGTTCCCCCCTGTCTGTCTGCTACGTTCACAACTCAATTTGTTCCAACCCCAAACTACCTCACCTCACTGATTAATTGTTCATTATTTTTACGGTACTGTAAAACTAGGTTGTTTCGTATCCCCCCGCTTTTTTTCCTTTTTAAACCATTCCCCAGGAACTACCTTCCCTTCTTTTCGTCCCCCCAAACCCCTTTTTTTCGTGAAGATTAACATTTCCCGACCCTTTTGGGCCCCCCTTCACGACTCTTCGCTTCTTCTGATGCCCCCTGACCACTAGTTATATTAACTAGGGAGGTTGCCCCAATTTCCCCGGTCAAATGGATATTGGCATTATTCCTTGATGTATTCCTTGATGACTTTAACATCATTCTGGTCCTTGGTCACTCGAGCATGCCCAAGTTCTTCATGTGTATTCTTGGACTTGGTACACATTTCTTTGAATCGTTCTGCGTATTCCCCGGTTATGTGGCGGGTCAGCAGCCAGCGAACTAAGGCTCCTTTCCTCAGTGTGTAACCGATGACACCACCTTGGCTTTTATCCTCGCGATTGATACTCTGTTCGAGAGCCTGATCCGTAGGAACGCAGTTGAAAGTCCTTTCTGAGCGTTTCACAACGAAACCACCTTCCGACATGTACTGAAACATTCGTGGAGCTGACACCTCCAAGTGAGGCATTTCCGCAACATAGACTGGGGTGTATCGTGCATAGTTGCTGCGGCCTGCCAGGAAGAAGTACGGTATGACTTCAAGGACGGCGGTAAGGTGCATTTCAAAATCAGCTTCACGGTCTGCCCGAAGTAACTTCAAGAGGGTGTCACCAGCATCCAGAAAGCTAATCCAGTAACGGAATGTTGCTGATTGTTCTCTTCCTGTGTTTTTGAACTTCTTCATTGTACTGAGAAGAGAGGATGACAACTGCATTTCAATCTCCTGACACACAGCAGTGCAGGCTTCCGGGGATTGCATTTTGAAGGTATTCTCTAGATCTGCAATTAAGTGCGTGGTCTCATCATCCAACCAGGGCAACTTGTTTTTCATTGCAAAGGTTTCGGCAGCTGAAAGAAACAGGTGCAACAGTGCTTCGTGTACCAGTCTGATTCCTCTTAGACCTCTGGCATACTGCTTCCCTTGCAACATCAAACTCACGGACGCAGGAGCATACACTTCAGGTACTGTCAGCATGTTGTGGAGACCACCATCACTAAACAGCTTCCCTATACTGGCTATGAAAGCCATAGTGAGATGCATCCCACCAAGCCTCATCGTCACTCGACCAGCCAAGGGATCTGGCTCAGTCCAGAGAATCTGTTCAGCCTTGCTATATATTGCCAGGTCAGCAGTGACCAGAACATGTTCTTGTCCCACTGCATTTGCAATTTCAACCAATTTCAGCAAAGTCGTGTAGATCGTAGAGAAGTCAGAGGGTGGCGCAATAATTAATGGGAGATACCATATTCGAGTCAGTGGAATTTCTCTCTCGCTAACTAGATAATTGAATCCACCACAAGCCGGAATACGTGAGGTTTCAGGGGGTCCTGCACGGGCCACTTCCCAAATCAAGTCTTTTAGTATCACATCACTAGCAGACTTATCCAGTTCTTTGACTTCCCATTTCACACATGGTTCTGGTTTAGTATGGGGTTTGTTGTAGCGTTTCATTTCCTCCTCATCACAGCTCTGTGCATCTGGGGTTTTTAGGTTTGATCTTGGAATGCAAGGTGTTTCTTCTGGCCTAGGAGACCTTTGATACAACACCACAGCCATTGAATGTGTAGTGTTCTTTCCGTCTATTGTCTGTTCATTTTGATCGAAATTGTCAATTGCGGCATCAACAGTGGTCTTAATAACATTCTCAGGATCATAGACAGAAATGTCACGTGGTATATGAACGTCAGACTTGGTTGACAGCTGGTCCAAAGCCATGGCAGTGAGGAATCTACGCACGTCATCATAAGGTATGCTGTGTCCAAGAGAGAACAGGTCATCTATCAGTTCTCGACTACCATGGTCGTGGTGCAGCTTGACACCTAAACCAAATGTTATTGGGGTATGGATTTTACAAACTAGAGAAATCATGTTGTGACATATTGCAAGAACTCTCATTTCAATGTTTCCCATGTGAGTCTCAGATTCATAGCTTGTAGCGCTGTCAAAGTCTTTTTTTGAAGTACACCATGCAACGAAATCATACAAAGGATTCGGAACAAAGTCCTTGCACTTTTTTGTCTCCATATTCCCACTAGAATCATAACAATCAGATTGAAATGTAATGTCACCGATACATTTCCTGATGATACCAGCTGCCTTATGCAAGACAACAGCGTCCTCTTCTGAATTGACATCATCAGAGGATTCGAGTTCACATTCACCAATTTCATTTACATGCACTTGTAGCCTCACAACGTGTTTCAAGGCCTCGGCAACTGTGATATCCCCTGAGCATACAAGATCAGACTTTCCAGGCTGGACGATGAATGAAATCCTGTCTCCGAAATGCTTTTGTAATTTCTCCTTCAATCTCCAGTACAAGACTCGTTGGTTTTAGAGTTGACCTCTGCTGATATAGCGACCAATCGTTCATTCAGGACAGACAAGGTTGTGATAGAGATTGTTTTGGACAGGACAGTCTCTTCAATCTCCTTACACAAACTTTTGAAGGCACACGCATTGTCAGATTTATCAACTTTAGCCCTAGCACTAGCAGCTTTAATATTGGTAAGCGAGATGTAATGCGAATAGCAAGAGTGATGATATTTTGGATCCATTGCAAACAAGTCAGTGTTTGACAGCATTCGCATTTGAGTTTCATCGTCGTTTCTCTGAATGGCTGCATCAAGCACTCTTTGCCGTGTGGTGGACCCCGTCCCAGTTGAGACGTTCGACAGTTTCTCCTTCCAGCTATGTGACTTCCCACATATGAGACAGCCTGATCGAATGTCAAATTGCGACGTGTCATATCGCCGGAGACGAGACAGTCCAACCGTAGGCCCACTACCTGTTGCGCCATCGTCAGCGTCAGCACATGTACCGGGGTTTCTTTGGGCTATCTGGATATTCCTCTTGTTCGTATAATTTGCTCTGCCCTTTTGGTGGAATTTGATAACAGTATCTCCTTTTAAGATGTCATTATTCACTGTTCACTTTTTCACATCAATTATTTTTGGTGGATTAGGTGTTTTGAATGTTCATTCAACATAATTAGGCAAAAAAAAAATGGGACTAGACGATTACTTTAATTCGGTGTTCATCTGGAAATTTACCTTTTTTAAAGCCATCTATATTATGTGGTCTGTATTCTGGGACTGCGAGTGCTGTGAAGTGTGGGGCAGGTGTATCCAGCTTCTTTCCTGTGAATACAGGAGTGAGGCAAGGGTGCGTCCTTGCCCCATCACTTTTCAACGTTCGTATGGACTGGGTATTGGACAAGGTTGCAGATGAAAGTGATTGTGGAGCATCCGTCGGCAACACCAAGATCACTGATCTTGTCTTTGCCGATGATGCAGTAATCTTTGCTGAGTCGCTGGAGGTCCTGGTGATGGCTCTCGAGGCGCTGCACGAGGAGGCAAAGCCTTTGGGACTTGAGGTCTCCTGGCTCAAGACCAAGGTCCAGGTATTTGGAGACTTACTAGATGAAGCAGTACAGTCTGTTCATGCGTGTGGCGAGGACATTGAGATCTTGGAAAGTTTTACATACCTTGGTAGCGCAGTCCATAATGACGGCGGGTCACGTCAAGAAGTCTTACGGCGGATTGGCATAGCCCACGGTGTTATGGACTCGCTCAGCGGGAGTATTTGGCGTTGTCGGTACCTGTGGAGGAGGAGAAAGATACGGATCTTCAAGTCGCTTGTGATCCCTGTCTTACTCTATGGTTGTGAGACATGGACACTAAATAGTGACTTGAAGAGACGAATCAATGCTTTTTGTAATAAGTATCTTCGCAGAATCATGGGGTATCGCTGGGATGATTACGTGTCAAATCAGCGATTGCACCGTGAGACTGAATCGAGGTCTATTACCTGCATAGTCCGTCAGCGCCAACTTCGGCTATATGGGCATGTGGCACGCTACCCTGAAACCGATCCTTCCCATCGGGTTGTATCTATAAGAGACAATCCGGCGTGGAGGAGGCCAAGGGGGCGCCCACAAGGCTCGTGGCTGGGGCAAGTTGATGTTTCTTGTCGAGAGCTGCTTGGTATGGGAAAGGAGCCTGCATGGGAGCTCGCGCGTGGTGACCCCCGGGAGTGGCGTCGTAGGGTGGGCTAGGCGACGCGCCCTCCGGCGTATGCCCCCAATGATTGATGATTGATTGATATATTATGTTGTACTATTGTTGACGTATATTTTACACTGAACGACGTGAAGTCGTGAGTTACGTGTTGTCGGGCCTTTTGACCAGACGAGGACCATTAATTTTTTTTGTTTTGTTTTTGCATCTCCCCCCACTTTCCTTCTCTCTCTCTCCTCTCTCTCTCTCTCTCCTCTCTCTCTCTCTCTCTCTCTCTCCTCTCTCTCTCTCTCTCTCTCTCTCTCTCTCTCTCTCTCTCTCTCTCTCTCTCTCTCTCTCTCTCTCTCTCTCTCTCTCTCTCTCTCTCTCTCTCTCTCTCTCTCTCTCTCTCTCTCTCTCTCTCTCTCTCTCTCTCTCTCTCTCTCTCTCCCCTCTCTCTCTCTCTCTCTCTCTCTCTCTCTTTTCTTCTCTCTCTCTCTCTCTCTTCCTCTCCTCTCTCTCTCTCTCTCTCTCTCTCTCTCTCTCTCTCTCTCTCCTCTCTCTCTCCTCTCTCTCTCTCTCTCTCTCTCTCTCTCTCTCTCTCTCTCTCCCCTCTCTCTCTCTCTCCTCTCTCTCTCTCTCTCTCTCTCTCTTTTCTCTCCTCCCCTCTCTCTCTCTTCTCTCTCTCTCTCTCTCTCTCTCTCTCTCTCCTCTCTTCTCTCTGCTCTCTCTCCCCTCTGAACTGTCATGTACTCCAATATGCTGACGACACCCAGCTCATACATACCGGTACCATTGACAAACTTGATGAGCTCATCCTCAGGGGCGAAAACACACTGGCCCTAACTAAAAACTACTTCCATGCAAATGGTTTGATGTTGAACACTAAAAAGACCCAGTGTATGTTTGTGGGAAGCAGAAAGTATATCTCCGAAATACCACCCAACACCAGCTTAAGAGTTGACGGATTGTTCCAAGTAAATCATTAAAAAATCTTGGTATCCATGTCGATAATTACTTGAATTTTGATAGCCACATAAATGAAATTAGAAGGAAAACTCTTGGTACGTTGATTTATGTAAACCGAATCAAAGAAAATTTGATCAAAAACGCACGACTAATATCCATTCACTCTCTTGTCTTGAGCATCATTAACTACGGCATCAAAATATGGGGTGCCACTTATACAACTCACTTATATCAAGTTCAAAAGCTGCAAAACTTTGCTGCTAAAGTAGCGTTGGGCGGCGGAGCAAGGCGTGACCACGCCACACCGTTTTTGAGGCAGCTCGGGTGGCTAAAAATATATAATAAGTACAAATATGAACTTGGTATAATGACCTACAACATCATCAACGGATATATCCCTGAACACCTAATGTCCTTGCCAACAGTAAGAGATATACGTTCTCTTCCTACCAGACAACAACAACAATTGTATGTCCCTAAAACTAATACCAACATGGGAGAAAGGTCTGTGCTTGTGGCAGGACCAAAATTATGGAAAACTTTCCCCACAAACGTTAGGAATGCTAACACCTTATCCTCATTTAAAAAACAGTTGTTTAATCATCTTTTAAGTGAGCAATTTGACACATAGCACCTACCGAGTTGTGTTTTAACAAATAATATTTTAATTTAAGTGTTTTATATTATGGAATTCTTTTATTCGTTTAAAATTCTATCTTTCCCTAATTTTTTAATGACGAATCCCCTATGACAATATCCTACATTAGTTTAAGCCTATATAATATATTATATTCTTTGATATTTTTTTGTTTTTTTATATGTTAACATGTAAAGATAACATTTGTCCCCAAATGAGACTAATATCTGATCTGAATCTTTGAATCTTGAATATCCTCCTCTCTCTCTCTCTCGTCTGTCTCTTCTCTCTTCTCTCTCTCTCTCTCTCTCTCTCCTTCGTCTTCTCCTCTCGTCTCCCTCTCTCTCTCTCTCTCTCTCTCCTCTCTCTCTCTCTCTCTCTCCTCTCTCTCTCTCTCCTTCTCTCTCCTCTCTCTCTCTCTCTCTCTCTTCTCTCTCTCTCTCTCTCTCTCTCTCTCTCTCTCTCTCTCTCTCTCCTCTCTCTCCTCTCTCTCTCTCTCTCCTCTCTCTCTCTCTCTCTCTCTCTCTCTCTCTCTCTCTCTCTCTCTCTTTCATCCATTTGTTTACCTTCTCTTGTATATTTCCTTCCCTCCCTCCGTTCCCTTTTCCAGCGCACTTGGCCTTGCAGCCTCCCTCCCTTCCCCCTTTTTTTGAGAGCAAACTCTGGGTCTGTTCCAAACACATAAGATATTGAGTGGAAGGCATATTGTCATTCTCAATAGTGTGTGTATTGAGGGGGGAGGTCGTGCTGAAAATCATATTATGTAGACATTGCGAGAGACGAAATATAGTAGAATAGTATGCCATTGAAATATTTTTCGTCTGCTCTCTAAAGAAAATGGAGATTTTTCCAAACAGTATGAAGTCATAAAGTGTCTTATTATTTTATGTTTTTGTGTATTGATATAAAAGTTCCATATCTCAGGGCATAGACCACTGTATACCTGGGACTGCGCACGGAATATCGGCCTGTTGCACGTGGGCCTGAACCTTCCCTGAATCGGAGGGCCACTCGGATTCATATAATTATATATATATATATATATATATATATCTATATATATATATATAATATATATATATATATATATATATATATATATATATATATATACGCATCATATAGACTGGTTATCAGTAATAAATGATATACTGTAATCTATATAAATATTTGTTCTATAATATTATCAAATTAAAAACGTAAAACCGCTCAAGAAATGCCATTACGAGACTGAAAAGATTATGCATGAACTTAAATTCACTTCAACTCTCGCCATTTAAAACTTTGCGAGTCAACTTTTATCATGAAGTGTATCAATAGAATCGCAATTTTATTAGCTTTCCATTGATATATTTCGTTATTTGTAAATTGAATAGAACCATGCATAAATTAGCGTTAAATAAATAAATAAATCTCATTCATGGTATTTTCCCGATTGATGAGTTAATATTTATTTAACCTAAATTATACATGGTGCTAATTCATTTATCAGAAACGAAATATATAAGTAAATAAATAACATCATCAAACGGTAAATTACCCGATTTGATGATTTTATTTTATTTATTAACGCTAACTTTATGCATGGTTCTAATTCATTTATCAATAACGAAATATATCAATGGAAAGCTAATAAAATATGCGCTTCTATGATACCCTTCATGATAAAGTTGACTCGCAAGTTTTAAATGGCGAAGAGTTAAGTGAATATTAAGTTCATGCTATATTACTCATAGTTCGAAATGGCATTCTTTCTTGTTTTATACTGTTTTTTATTGAATAATACTATAGAACAAACATTTACGAAGATTAACAGTAATATCTTATATACTAGTAACCAGTCCTTAATGATAGTCATAGACACTATATATCTTTGTCGGGCGGCAGGCCAGCTATGCAGCTTGTAATTTCAAAACATTGTCGCGTGGACAGTCCAGGTAAACAGTGGTCTAAGCTCAGGGAAAAAAAAAAAAA
>JACEEZ010003062.1:0-10000 GCA_016584305.1 Chionoecetes opilio
AATTAAAAAGAGGAGAAGAGAGAGGAGAGAGAGGGGAGAGAGGAGAGAAGGAGAGAGAGAGAGAGAAGAGAGAAAAAGGGGAGAGAAGAGAGAGAAGGAAGAGAAGAGGAGAGGGGGAAGAGGAAGGGAGAGAGGAGAGAGAGAGAGAGGGGAAAAAAGGAGGAAGGGGAGGGAGAGGAAGTTTTTTCGGTCGGGGGGCGTGCGTAATGACGAAAAGCTATGCGGCAAGTTTTTTTTTTCAGATGGCGGGCGTATGAATGACCAAAATGCGGGGCGGCGACGTGTTTTTTCTGTCGGCGGGCGGCGTAAGCAAAAATGCGAGGCTGCGAAGGTTTTTTCGTCGGCGGCGTGCAAATGACCTAAATGCCGGCGGGGGCTTTTTTTTCTGTTAGCGGGCGTGCTATCCCAAAAGAGGGACGGGGCGACGTGTTTTTGCCGTCGGCAGGCTGCAAATGCCAAAACCCCGAGGCGGCGATATTTTTTTCTGTGGCGGGGCGTGCGAATGCCCAGAAATCAGGCGGGACGTTTTTTTTCCGTCGGGGGGTTGGTCATGACAGAAATGCGACGCGGCGTCGTTTTTCCGTCGGCGTGCGTGCGTAGTTTACCAGAAGCGAGTGGCGACGTGTTTTTCCGTCGGTGGCGTGCGTATGACGCAGATAGTGCGTGGCAGTCGACATGTTTTTTTCTGTCGCGTGCGTGCGTAAGAGGACCAGAAATGCAAGCTGCGACTGTTTTTTTTCTCGTCGGCGGCCTTCTATATGACAATCAAATAGCGAGGCGCGACATGTTTTCGTCGGGGGCGTGCATGACGAAGATGCGACGCGGCGACGTGTTTTTTCCGTCGGCGGCGTGCGTAATTACGCAGAAATGCGAGCGGCGACGTATGCAGCGGTGGGCGTGCGTAATGACAGAAATTGAGGAGTGTGACATGTTTTTTCGGTCGGCGGGCGTGCGTAATGACAGAAATGCGTAGGCGGCGACATGTTTTTTCCATCGGCGGGCAGTAATGACCAGAAATGCGGGCGGTTTTCGACACTGCTATTATGAATCTGTCGGACATAGCGGAACTTTGCTAATGAGGCCAGAATGAGGCTCGAAGTGCTGTGTCCGTCGCAGGAAGAAGATGTGCTGGAGGTGGTAATCAGGCGGCGTTACTGTTTCTCTCTCTCTCTGAAGAGGGTAAGCGTAGGAGACATAAAGATTAGTACTGATAATAGTATATTATATATAGGATGAGAGAGAGAAGAGAAGAAGGAGAGATGAGAGAAGATGGAGGAGGGGAAAATGTTATTTTCTCGGCGGGCGTGCGTAATGACGCAGAAATGCTAGGCGGCAACGTGTTTTTTCAGATGGCGGGCGTATGTAATGACCAGAAAGCGTGGCGGCGACGTGGTTTTTTCTCCTGTCGGGCGGGCGTGAGTATGACCAGAAATAGCTAGGCTGCGACGTGTTTTTTCCGTCCGGCGGGTCAGTGCGTAATGTAGGCCTGAAAATGCGCGGCGGCGACATGTTTTTTCTGTTAGCGGCTGTCGTCATGACCTAAGATGCGACGCAGGCGAGTTTTTTTGCCGTCGGCAGGCGTGCCGTAATGACCAGAAATGCGAAACGGCGTATGTTCTTGTCTGTCGAGCGGGCGTTGCGTAATGAACCTATAGAAATGCAGAGGCGGTGACGTGTTTTTTTCCGTCGGCGGCTTGCGTCATGACACAGAAATGCGACGGGCGTCGTGTTTTTTTTTCCGTCGGCGGTGCGTGCGTAGTTACCAGAATGCGAGTTGGCGACGTGTTTTTGTCCGTCGGTTGGGCTTGCGTATGACCAGACATGTGAAGCGGGTGACTATTTATATCTCCGCCGCGGGCCTGCGTATGACCAGAAACGTTGCTAAGGCGGTTTTCGTCGCAACAACGCCTATTATGAATGGCTAATTGGAAATAAAAATCTGAATTTTTGCTCAAATGAGGGCTGAATGAGGCAAAGAGGGCCTAATCGACCGGCCCAGAAGAAAAATGTGCTGGGAGGTAAGTCAGAGCGGCTTACTTTACCTCTCTCTCTCTGATAAGATGAGAGAGAGGTAGGGACACAGAGAGAGAGAGAGTAAGAGTAGAGAGATAGATAGAGATGAGAGCAGAGAGCGAGAGAGAGAGAGAGAGAGAGAGCATGAGAGAGGAGGAGAGGAGAGAGAGAGATAGAGAGAGAGCAGAGAGAGATAGAGAGAGAGTAGAGAGAGAGAGAGAGATAGAGAGAGAGAGAAGAGACAAGAGAGGAGAGAAGAGAGAGAGAGAGAGAGAGAGAGAGAGAGAGAGAAGAGAGAGAGAGAGAGAGAGAGAGAGAGAAGAAAGAGAGAGAGAGAGGAGAGAAGAGAAAGAGGAGAGGAGAGAGAGAGAAGGTGTTTTTGTTCCGTCGGCGGGGGCGTGCGTAATGACCAGAAATCCTCGGCGGCAAACGTGTTTTTACTTTCTTAGTTAGTTTTTCTTATTTTTTTTTCGTTGGCGTGGGAGACCGGGGCCGGGCGGGGCGTGCGTAAGTGACCTAGAAATGCGTGGCGGCGCGTGTTTTTTTCTGTCGAGTCGGGGCGTGCGTAATTTTGACCAGAAATGCGGGCTGCGACATGTTTTTTGTTTTTTTCTTGTTTTGGGGGGTTTTCTTTTTTTTTATTTAGTTTTTTTCCGTCGTGCGGCGTGTGCGTAATGGACCAGTACAATGCGAGGCGGGTGGCGCGACAATGTTTTTTTCTGTCGGGGGGGGGCGTCTGCGTCATGACCAGAAATGCGACGCGTTCGAAGGACGGGTGTTTTTTTTTCCGTCGGCGGGGCGTTGCATAATGACCAGATTCCGAGGCTGCGGCGAACAACATGTCTTTTTTTTGTCCGTCGGCGACCGCGTAATGACCAGACATGCTGAGGACGGTTTATCACAGTCGCCACAACGGCCTATTATGAAATGTGATATTGGAATAAAATCGCGATTTTGCTAATGAGGCTGAATGAGGGCCAAAAGGGGCCTACCTACATAACTCGAACACAACGGCCAGCAAGAACGATGTGCTGGGAGATAATCTCGAGGTCACTAGGTCCGGAAAAAACAGGCTTGTCGCTTCACCCACCCCTGTAGGTGTGCACGGAAAGTATTTTGAGGGCTTATCCTAAGTTAATTTTGTGCCGCTGAATAGAGGTGAGTCCGTAAAACTCGGTTAGTTAGGTGTCACTCGTTGATGCGGGTAGGTTTTTTTCGCGCAAATTTGCAATTTGGCAAATTTGGCAATAAAATTGTAATTGAAATTGCATAATGAGAACCATGACGGTGTTTCGTAGGAGAACCGTCTCGATTTTGGACTCAAATTGAGCTATAATTAAGAATTGCATAAATGTTAGTGATTACTTCCAGTGGTTGTAATTCTGGTCTCTTGATTAACTGATCTATAATTGGAACTTAAGGGAAAGCTGGAACACAAAATGGGAACAAAAATATAAAGGAATAATTTTGGCCTTAAGCCTAGTTTCTTAATATGATTACAACTAAATTTTAATTTAACTAAAATTACCTAAAAGAAAAAAGTAACATTAACACAAACAAATTGTTCTTAAGAACACAAAACCCCCCCTTTAGGTTAACGAAGTTTGTGCAAGGGTGGGTCACAAAATATTGCGTAAGCAACAGGTATTTTTCACGGAAAAATGCTTATGATAGAGCACACCTCAAAATACATGTCCTCTCATCCTTCACCTCAAGGTCGAAGCGAAAGCCTTTTTTTCTTTCCGCCCGAAGTGACCCCACGCTATTAAATCCCAGAACAAACACAAAATTTTTCAACAACGAAAACGCGAGTCTCCCTCCTCCGCGTTTTTTTGGAAAATAACAATTAGAACACAAAAAAATAAATCAAAAAACATAAAAAATAAATAAAAATTCCCTACTTAAATATCGATCGCTAAGTCGTTCACAAGTTTTGAGAAAAAAATCGAATATACTAGCGTAGTCTTCTACCGCCATCGACGTCCTCATGCCCATCTTCCTCGTCGTTGATGCACAATCTCAGGGGGTGAGCAATCGCAAAGTCTCCGAACAAGGAGTCTGCAGAACTGTTGACGGCCCAACAAGCGCGGCAAGCGTATTGGTCGAGCAAAGATTCGTCCTGCATAGCCGCACTGCAAATAATACCCATCCATGATAACTTGCGGGCGGGAGGCATGGTGGAAGGGATAAGGCTCCAGGTTTGGAAGTCCGTAGCCGTACTTTGGGCGGGTTCGAGGGTCACACCACTCCTTCTCACAAGCCCCCTCCAGACGCGGCCTGTAGCTGATCTGGGTCTCGAGCATACTGTGCTTGGTGTTGGCGTTGACTGTCGAGGGCCATTGTGCTACCAACAACCTTCGTTCTTCTGAATGTAGCCGTCCACACCAACGCGTCAGTGCCTGGACGTCAGAGAGCATGTATATCCGTAACTTCTGCTTCCTGCTCACGAATGCGAAATCGGCACAGACAGTGCACGTCCAGGCTCTCTTGCGTTGCTTCAGCTGACCATGGCTTCGGAGTGTGTAACCCAAAGCGCTCGAAGGGGTTGCCTGGTTCGGCCGCCTGGAACACACCAGGCCCAAAGCTTGCAACTAACTTGCCTTTCCTGAGATGTCGCAAGATGGTAGTCGACAAAACCACAGGATCATACAGGGCATGGAATTTCACGGTGAATCACATACCGCCGTGGCGAAGCCCAGTTTCATGTCGTTGGATTATACTATAACGTTGAAAAAGTCGTCTTGGTCTTTGTGTGCCAGCTGGATGCACGTGATTGGGGAGGTATCTTGGGGGTGTCGAGTGAGTGAGGACTGGAACGTCCAGTGTCCCGGAAGAAACTAAACGGTTGCCTCCACATCGTTGTCGAGCTGGAGAATGATTCCTCATACTTAGTGTCCCGACTTCCTCTGTGTTCTGGAAGCTAACTTGCTCCGTCCGGTCCAGTAAGTTGCCACGAGACTTTTTTCGCGCAACGCGCAGACGACCGCGTAAATCCCCCATTAATTGGTTCTCGTGATTTGCGGGTAGGGCAAATGAGAGAGAGGGTCTAGCATCTTGTTGCTTTATGGTGGACCAAGATGATTAGCCATGGTTCCATTCCCGCTTTGATCCTGTCCTGGAACGTGCTTTCTCTGCATTGTGATAGCTACGAGTATCTTATTCCTCCACCACCCTCGGGCTCGCTGTTTCCCATAAAGTTGAACTTCGTCTTTTGTCTCTTGAGGGACATTCGTTCGGAATGTGCGTAACCTGAATGAAAGACAAGTGCAACAAAAAGTATCCCCGTTTAGCACCCAACACCCAGTTGGGCAACTCTCTGCAAGAGGGAATCCACCGATGGTCCTTACAAGTTTGCTGAGCCGGAACCGGGGGTGCTGCTGAAAGGATATAGCCATCCCTTCGAGGAACAGCACGCGAGAGGATGAAGGGGTTTGCGAGGCCGGTGGAGAGCACGCCGCGTTCATCTTCTCCAGAACCCTGATAAGTGGAAACTTTTTGGTCGTGAACAAAACTCGCGGGTTGCCTGGATCGTCAAAAGAGGGCAAGAGGGAACAGGGATAGCTCATATTTGGAGATGTGTGTCGAAGTGTCCCAGGTAACTTGCTGTCGAGTTGGAGGGCGAGCAGCAGCGCCGAGTGGACTTCTGCAGGGACCCGTGACAGGATCACCTGCTTTCCCTCCGATTGAAACTTTTTTGGGCTTTCTTATCCCCAGACGTTTTTGAATTTCATTGGTAAGGCTGATGACGAGTGCAGAACCTTCCATTTACTTTGCTGCGCAGCCCAATAACACACTCGGTCTGGATCCTTCCCGTCCCTCTTATTCGTATTCACTAGAGCTTTCACCTTTCCGATTCTCCCTCACGATTCTTGTACAGTAGCGATTCCACCATGCTTCTCTTGAACAACCTTGCGGTAAAAGGCCAGGAGTAACGACGGTGGTTGATTGTTGCTTTCTCGCGAGTGTAAGGGGTTTGCTGGCGAGAAGACCAGCGAAACCTCTTGGTCATCTCGTTGTCCTTCTTCTTCGTGAACGCTGGGCTGTCCACCTTGGTGGTGCTTTGATGCCGTTAGTTAGCAGAACTTCCGAATGATTTGGCCTTGATTAGCCACAAGAGTTCGTCCTTTTGGTCAAAGAAACTTTGTCCTCGTACCGTCGAGGGATTTTTCGTATCTCCATACAAGCCCCCCGTCCATCTTTCGGATCCGGTTTTCAACCTGTTCCAGGGCATGGTCGCAGCCAAGGGACGTAAAAGTACCAACGCCTTACGGACTACCCATTGTTTCTTTCTTCATCCTCCAGTACCATCACGCTCTTGGATTTCTTGAGGCGGAGAGCCTGGGAGGGATCCTGCACTCAATGGCCCACCGTACACCGGAACGAACGGCGTAGGAGCTTTCGATTCATGGCGAAGACGAACGGCTCACTAAACATCCTCCACACGTCTTATCAGGTGCAGCGGCCCTATAAACTTATAGCCAATGAATTTTTCACATTTTATTTGCGACAATTTCATGTATCCCGTATGTATAAATTTATGAACGACCATGAGGGACAGTCAGTAGTAAAAGTTACATTATATCCCTCTTAGTTCAAGCGTTAGTCGCCTTTATGATGAACGATACAGCACAGAACACATTTCATTGACTTTTGATGTGAAATTAAGCGCCCCAAATTTTCCTTTTAATATTTTTTTTTCCTTTTTTTTTTTCCACTTATCTCTAATTTCCATTATAGTTTCAGTGTAATGCGACAAGATACAACCACGGAGTACCAAATAACATTTTAAGGCACTCTTAAATAAAGCTATCAATTTGAGGTCCAATCGAGGTCTCTACTCTTACGACGTTTTGGTCTTCTCATTCTGCATAGTTGCGAATTGCCAATTTTAATTGCCAAAATTGGCCAAATTGCGGAATTGCGGGGCGCGAAAACTTACCGTCTAACGAGTGACCCCAACTATAACTACGATTTTTTTCGGATTCAGTAGGGGAGAGCCCTCGGCACGAAAAAAAATATGCGTAGATAAGAACCCCCTCAAATACTATTCCTTCACCTAATGTGACAGCGAATCCCGCCCAAGATTGACCCCCTAATTAAAGTAAACAGCCGGCTTACTTACCATCTTCTACTCTCTGAAGAGAGGGAGAGGTCAGGATGAAAACAGAAAAAGAAAGAGAGAGAGAGAGAGAGGAGAGAGAGAGAGGGGAGAGGGGAGAGAAGAGAGAGAGAGAGAGAGAGAGAAGAAGAAAAAAAAGAGCGAGAGAAAAGAGAGAGAGAGAAAAAGAGAGAAGAGAGGAGAGAGAGGAGAGAGGGGAGGAGGAGGGGGAAGGGGAGAGAGAGAGAGAGAGAGAGAGAGAAGGAGGAGGGAGAGAGAGAAAAGGGAGAGGAGAGGAGAGAGAAGTGTTTTTTCCGTCGGCGGGCGTGCGTAATGACCAGAAATCCAGGCGCAACGTGTTTTTCCGTTGGCGGCGCGTGCGTAATGACCAGAAATGGTGGCGGCGCGTGTTTTTTCTGTCCGGCGGGCGTGCGTAAATGACCAGAAATGCGAGGCTGGGGACATGTTTTTCCCGTCGGGCGGGCGTGCGTTAATGACCAGAAATGGAGGGGGCGAATGGTTTTTTCTGTCGGGGGGCGTGCGTTCATGACCAGAAAAGGGGGACGCGTCGACGTGTTTTTTCCCGTCGGCGGGATGCATAAGGGACCGGGGAATTCCGAGGCTGCGACATGTTTTTTCCGTCGGCGGGCCACGTAATGACCAGAAATGCGAGGGCGGTTTTCGTCGGCAACAACGCCTATTTTTGAATGGCTTTTGAAATAAAATCGGAATTTTGCTAAATGAGTGAATGAGGCAAAGAGGGCTACTCGACGCCAGAAGAAGTTGTGGGAGATAATAGTCGGGTACTTAGGGCGAAAAAAGGCTTTCTTTTTTCACTTAGTTGAAGGAAGTATTTGAGGGTCTTTCCTAATATTTTGTGCCGCTGAATCCGAAAATCGTAGTTGGTCATCGTAGCGGTAGTTTTGCGCAATTTGCAATTTTGCAATTTGGCAATAAATTTTGAAATTTTAAATTGCAGAATGAGAACCAGACGTCGTAGAGACCTCTTTTGGATTTCAAATTGAAGCTTATTAAGATTTGCATAAAATTTATTGATTTACTCGTGTTTATTGTTCGGATTACTGATTATAATGGAAATTAGGGAAATTTGGAAAAAAATTGGGAAAAATTTTAAAGGAATAATTTTGGCCTTAAACCCTTTGAGTTTTAAATTTAATTAAAAACAAATTTTAATTTACTAAAAAATTAAAAATACAAACAATGTTCTTAGGACACATTTAATTAACGAATTTGTGCAGGGTGGTACATTATTGCGTAGAAGGTATTTCAACTGAAAAATGCTTAGGTAAGACCCTCAAAATACTTCCTTCACCTAAGGTGAAGCAAGCCTTTTTTCCCCCCGAAGTGACCGAGTATTAATTTCCAGAACACAAAATTTCAAACAACGAAAACCCGAGTCTCCTCCGCGTATTTTTGGAAAATAACAATTAGAACACAAAAAAAATCCCCTACTTGCGATGGGCGAGCGTTCACAAGTTGAAAAAAAATCGAATATCTAGTGTCTACGCCATCGACGTCCTCATGCCATCTTCCTCGTCGTTGATGCACATCTCGGGGGAGCAATCGCAAAGCCCCGAACAAGGAGTCTGCAGCGTTGACAGCGGCAGCGATTGGTCGAGCAGTTCGTCCTGCATCCGCACTGCATCCCATCCATGTACTTTGCGGGGCGGGAGGCAGGGTGGAAGGGATAGGCGCCAGGTTTGGTCCGTAGCCGTATTTGGTCGGGTCGAGGGTAAACAACTCCTTCTTCACAGCCCCCTCCCAGACAAACGGCCTGTAGCTGGGCTCGCATATGTGCTGGGTGGTGGCGTGACTGTCGGAGGGGGCCAGTGCTGCCCAACCTTCTTCTTCGAATTGCCGTCCACCTCGCCTGCGGCAGAGAGCAGGTATATCCGAAAATTTCCCTTCCCACAAAGTCGGCACGGGCACGTCCAGGCTCTCTTGCGTCAGCGGACCAGGGCTTCGGAGTGTACCCAAAGCGGCGAGGGTTGCCTGGTTTCGGCCGCCCCTGGAACACAGGCCAAGCTTGCAACTGCCTTTCTGAAGAGGGCGAAAAGTGGTGTCGAACCAGTCAGAGCATGGAAGGACGGGATCACATCCGCGTGAGAGCCCAGTTCATCGTGGATGAGCTGAACGTTGAAAGTCGTCTTGCCAAGCTGGAGGAAACGTGTTGGGAGGTATTTTGGGGGAAGTGCGGAGGAGGAGGACGAGGACGGGCAGTGGGCCGGAGAAACTACGGTTTGCCTCCCCATCTTTGTCGAGCATGGAGAGATGATATATCATCTTAGTGTCCGTTCCTCTTGTTCTGAAGCTAACTTTTGGGTCCGTCCGGTCCAGAAGTTGCCGGCTTTGTCGCGCCCCCGCGCAGACGAGCGTATCCCATGAATGGTGCTGGATTTGGGAGGCAATGAGAGAGGTCATTTGCAGTCTTGTTGCTTTGGTGGACAGAGTTAGCCATGGTCATTCCAGCTTTTTATCCTCGACCGCTGCTTGGATGTCGATATCGTATCCTCCAACCTCGGGCTCGCTGTTCCCTCGTCTTGTCTTTGAGGGACGCGCCGATGTCGTACCTGCAAAGAAAGGTGCAACTCCCCGTAGCCAACACCCAGTTGGGCAAATCTCTGCAGGGGGGATCCAACCAGGTCCTTAAAGTTTGCTGAGCCGGAAACGGGGTGCTGTGAAGGATAGCCATCCCGTCGAGGACCAGCACGCGAGAGGATGAAGGGGTTTGCGAGGGGCCCTGGAGACCGCCGCGTTCATCTTCTCCAGAACCCTGAGAAGGGCACTTTTTGTCGTGACCCGCGGGTGGCCTTGGTCGTCAAAGAGGGCAAGAGGGAACAGGGGAGGCTCATAGTTGGAGATGATGGT
>JACEEZ010003062.1:15000-25000 GCA_016584305.1 Chionoecetes opilio
TGACCATAAATACGAGGCGGCGACGTGTTTTTTCCGTCGGCGGCCGTACGTAATGACCAGAAATGCTAGGCGGCGACATGTTTTTGCCGTCGGCTGGCGTGCGTAATGACCAGAAATGCGAGGCGGCGACATGTTTTTTCCGTCAGCGGGCCTGTGTAATGACCAGAAATGCGAGGCGGCAACGTGCTTTTTCCGTCGGAGGGCCTGCGTAATGACCAGAAATGCTAAGCAGCAAAGTGTTTTTTCCGTCGGCGGGCGTGCGTAATGACCAGAAATGCGAGGCGGCGACATGTTTTTTCTGTCGGCGAATGTGCGGCATGACCAGAAATGCGATGCGGCGACGTGTTTTTTCCGTCGGCGGGCGTGCGTAATTACCAGAAATTCGAGGTGGCGACGTGTTTTTTACGTCGGTGGGCGTGCGTAATGTCCAGAAATGCGACGCAGCGACGTGTTTTTTCCGTCGGCGGGCGTGTGTAATGACCATAAATGCGAGGTGGCGACATGTTTTTTCTGTCTGCGGGCGTGCGTCATGACCAGAAATGCGACGCGGCGACGTGTTTTTTCCGTCGGCGGGCGTGCGTAATGACCAGAAATGCTATGCGGCGACATGTTTTTTCCGTCGGCGGGCGTGCGTAATGACCAGAAATGCGAGGCAGCGACATGTTTTTTCCGTCAGCGGGCCTGTGTAATGACCAGAAATGCGAGGCGGCAACGTGCTTGTTCCGTCGGCGGGCCTGCGTAATGACCAGAAATGCTAGGCAGCAAAGTGTTTTTTCCGTTAGAGGGCGTGCGTAATGACCAGAAATGCGAGGCGGCGACATGTTTTTTCTTTCAGCGGGCGTGCGTCATGACCTAAAATGCGACGCGGCGACGGGTATTTTCCGTCGGCAGGCGTGCGTAATGACCAGAAATGCGAGGCGGCGACATGTTTTTTCTGTCGGCGGTGGTGCGTCATGACCAGAAATGCGACGCGGCGACGTGTTTTTTCCGTCGGCGGGCGTGCGTAGTGACGAGAAATGCGAGATGGCGACGTGTTTTTTCCGTCGGTGGGCGTGCGTAATGACCAGAAATGCGAGGCGGCGACATGTTTTTTCCGTCGGCGGGCGTGCGTAATGACCAGAAATGCGAGGCGGCAACATGTTTTCTCCGTCGGCGGGCCTGCGTAAAGTCCAAAAATGCGAGGCGGCAACGTGTTTTTTCCGTCGACGGGCGTTCGTAATGACCAGAAATGCTAGGCGTCAACGTGTTTTTCCGTTGGCGTGCGTGCGTAATGACCAGAAATGCGTGGCGGTGACGTGTTTTTTTCCGTTCGCGGGCGTGCGTAATGACCAGAAATGCTAGGCGGCGACATGTTTTTTCCGTCGGCGGGCCTGCGTAATGACCAGAAATGCGAGGCGGCAACGTGTTTTTTCCGTCGGCGGGCGTGCGTAGTGACTAGAAATGCTAGTTGGCAACGTGTTTTTTTCGTTGGCTGGCGTGCGTAATGACCAGAAATGTGTGGCGGCGTGTAGGAGAAGGATATCTCCGTTATGTGGAAGCAGGGATGTTGAAAGCCTCCTCTGTTCTCAAGAGGCCCCTTGTCTGGGTAGACGCTTAACTTAAGCCTAACATCTAGTTACAATAATAATAATCCTACAGGCGACGTGTTTTTTCTTTCGGCGGGCGTGCGTAATGACCAGAAATGCGAGGCGGCGACGTATTGTTTCCATCGACGGGCGTGCGTAATGACCAGAAATGCGAGGCGGTGACATGTTTTTTCCATCGGCAGGCGTGCGTAATGACCAGAAATGCGGGGCTGCGACATGTTTTTTCTGTCAGCGGGCGTGCGTCATGACCTAAAATGCGACGCGTCGACGGGTATTTTCCGTCGGCAAGCGTGCGTAATGACCAGAAATGCGAGGCGGCGACATGTTTTTTCTGTCGGCGGTGGTGCGTCATGACCAGAAATGCGACGAGGCGACGTGTTTTTTCCGTCGGCGGGCGTGCGTAGTGACGAGAAATGCGAGATGGCGACGTGTTTAATCCGTCGGTGGGCGTGCGTAATGCCCAGAAATGCGAGGCGGCGACATGTTTTTCCGTCGGCGGCGTGCGTAATCCCCCAGAAATGCGAGCTGGAAAACATGTTTTCTCCGTCGGCGGGCCTGCGTAAAGTCCAAAAATGCGAGGCGGCAACGTGTTTTTTCCGTCGACGGGCGTGCGTAATGACCAGAAATGCTAGGCGTCAACGTGTTTTTCCGTTGGCGGGCGTGCGTAATGACCAGAAATGCGAGGTGGCGACGTGTTTTTTCCGTCGATGGGCGTGCGTAATGACCAGAAATGCTAGGCGGCGACATGTTTTTTCCGTCGGCGGGCCTGCGTAATGACCAGAAATGCGAGGCGGCAACGTGTTTTTTCCGTCGGCGGGCGTGCGTAGTGACTAGAAATGCTAGGTGGCAACGTGTTTTTTTCGTTGGCTGGCGTGCGTAATGACCAGAAATGTGTGGCGGCGACGTGTTTTTTCTTTCGGCGGGCGTGCGTAATGACCAGAAATGCGAGGCGGCGACGTGTTGTTTCCGTCGGCGGGCGTGCGTAATGACCAGAAATGCGAGGCGGTGACATGTTTTTTACGTCGGCGGGCGTGCGTAATGACCAGAAATGCGAGGCAGTTATCGTCGCAACAACGCCTATTATGAATGGCTATTGGAAATAAAATCTGAATTTTGCTAAATGAGGCTGAATGACGCAAAAGAGGGCCTAATCGACCGGCCAGAAGAAGAAGATGTGCTGGGATATAAGTCAAAGTGGCTTACTTACCTCTCTCTCTCTGAAGAGAGAGAGGGAGAGGTAGGGAGACACAAAGAGAGAGAGAGAGAGAGAGAGAGAGAGATTTTTGTTTTTATCAATTTATTACGCTCAAAGAGCGACAGGCCGAGTACATGAAATATTGCCAAACATGTATAATTAATTAATTCGGGACACACAGGCACACCGCAAAAATACAGAATGCTGGACATAAAATTTATTATAATTCGTGTCTCGCGGGGCCGCATTTGTATGGAAGGAGAGGATTAGCACCCCCAAAAGGTGGGGAGTACTAATACGAAACCCAAAAATTACTATCCTTTAGGAGGAAGTGCACCAGCGAGTAAGGGTGTCCTGAGGCAGCATGCCCTGACAGGGGGACCCCGAGGCAGAGTGCTGAAGACTTTTGGCTTGGGGCGATCAACAGCTTCAGGAGGAAAAGTGGGGAATGTCCCCCCCCTCAGAGACCGCCACACAGGTCGGTTCCCCACCCGAAGTCGGGCAGACACAATGTTGTGCGCGACCTGGTCCGCTCGGGATATTGGGGGGGTTGGGGAAATTTTGGCATAATGCGTATAGACACATTGAGCCCGCTCAGCGTTCGTGGGGGAGTGTGGGGAGAAGAGGGGCCCCGGGTATCAACTGTTGAAGCAGAGGGGGGAGGGTGAGCCTCAGGCAGAGGCAGGCTGCAGGCATTTTTGGCGAGGAGTTTCCACCTTGTGTGGCTGTTTTTCCAACAGGGGAAGGAATCCAAAAAAAACCTTATAGTTAGAAAATTTGTCAGAGCTGCGATAACTGAAGCAAGATCTGATGAAAAAGGAAAAAGGGTGTGTGGGTTGTGGGAGAGATGGCCGAAGGGCAGACTGAGGTCACACATGACCAACCATCAGACGCCTTTGGAAGAGGAGACTGGGCAGCCAGCAAGGCCCTGTAATGCAGTAGGTAGAGTGGACAAGTTTGGGGATCTGCGGAACCCCCAGCCCCCTCCGTGGCGCCACAGAGTGAGTAGACAGCGCAAACCCCCGTCCCATCGGGTCAGGGGGCCGGACGTTGAGTGGGGAGCGGGGGGAGGAGGGGCACTGCGGAATGGCTCCGAGCCCGTTTCCTGGAGGAGTGGTGGGCTGCCCTTGGGAAAGGGGGGTGAAGGAGATTTTGGGGGGAGGAATCCCCCAGGAGGAGGACCCCTGATCCCCTTCAGCCCCGGGAACATTAAATCAAGTGCAGCAGGGGGAGCAGGGGTGTGTTGGGGCGAGGGGGGACGGCGGGGCAAGCGGAGGTCGGGGTGCGGGAGGGTCAAGCGAGGTTTCAGGACACGGAAAAATTTGGGGTAAGGGGGAGAGTGGGGGCACTGACGCTGAAGGAGAGACATTGCGTGAATTTTCCAACAAGAGGGGGGAGATGAGCTCAGCCAAAAAGTTGACTATTTGGTGGGGCAGGAACCAAGAAGTACCTCATCACTCGTTCTGAAATTTTTCAAAGGTTCTAAAAAGGTCTTGGAGGCTGACAGAGGGCAGGGGAGGGAGCTATAACTGATCGTATGAAGGCAAGTAGAGGGTCCTACCACAGGAAAAGAGACTCCCGGGAGCATGTTGTGAGCCCTTTTAAAGGGGTGAAGCGCGCGTAGGCCGGGTAGGGGACGTCGACGATGGGATGAACGCGCTGCCGCGAGGGAGGGGGTGATCCCACAGGCGCTCCCAGGGAAAGTACTGCGGCACAGCGGGAAACAATATTTTCCCAAAAGTGAAAAACGGAAGTGTTCGGGGTTCCGGGGAGAAAAAAATTCATTTCTCAGGGAGAGAAGAGGCCCAAGCGGAAGACGATCGTAGAATGACTGAAGGAAAGGCGAAGTCTGAGGGAGTTGGAATGAAACATATGTCATCAGCGTAGCAGGTAACAGTGCCCCGGAAATTTGGAAGAAGGGTGAGTAAGCGGTGCACGAGGACATTAAAAAAAGGGTGGACTTAAAAACCACCTTGCGGAGTACCAAGCCGAATTCCCTTTGGGGGACTACCCGCCCCCCTTTAAAAACAAACCCCCGAGGTTTGTTTCGGAGGTCCACGGATCCACCTCAGGAGATTCCCTTTGACACCAAATTCCACCAGCTGATCGAGGATAACCTCTCTGTTGGCAACATCAAATGCACTCTTGAGGTCAAGAAAAGCTAGCACACTGGTGGGGGAGAGGCGGGTATACAGATCCATCAGACAATGGTGCGTACTTCTCTGTGGCAGGAAACCATACAGACTGGGAGATAACTTGTCCTCCAGCCGAAACATGAGACGGGTGAGAAAGATACGCTCGAGCACCTTACAGAAGCAGGAAGAGAGAGAGAGAGAGAGAGAGAGAGGAGAGAGAGAGAGAGAGAGAGAGAGAGAGAGAGAGAGAGAGAGAGAGAGAGAGAGAGAGAGAGAGAGAGAGAGAGAGAGAGAGAGAGAGAGAGAGAGAGAGAGAGAGAGAGAGAGAGAGAGAGAGAGAGAGAGAGAGAGGAGAGAGAGAGAGAGAGAGAGAGAGAGAGAGAGAGAGAGAGAGAGAGAGAGAGAGAGAGAGAGAGAGAGAGAGAGAGAGAGAGATAGAGAAGAGAGAGAGAGAGAGAGAGATAGGTTTTTTCCGTCGGCGGGCGTGCGTAATGACCAGAAATGCTAGGCGGCAACGTGTTTTTTCCGTTGGCGGGCGTGCGTAATGACCAGAAATGCGTGGCGGCGACATGTTTTTTCTGTCGGCGTGCGTGCGTAATGACCAGAAATGCGAGGCTGCGACGTTTTTTTTCCGTCGGCGGTCGTGCGTAAGACCAGAAATGCGAGGCGGCGACATGTTTTTTCTGTCGGGGGGCGTGCGTAATGACCAGAAATGCGAGCTGGCGACGTGTTTTTTCCGTCGGCGGCGTGCGTAATTGACAGAAATGCGAGCTGGCGAAGTGTTTTTTCCGTCGGGGGCGTGCATAATGACCAGAATGCGAGCGGGACATGTTTTTTCCGTCGGACGGGCGTGCGTAATGACAGAAATGCGAGGCTGCGACATGTTTTTCCATCTGCGTGAGCGTCTAATGACCAGAATGCGAGGCGGTTTTTCGTCCAACAGACGCTATATAGAATGGCATTGGAACATAATCGATCGCGGAATTTGACAGAAATGAGGATGGATGAGCGCAAAAGAGGCCTAATCGCGCCGAAGAAGAGATGTGCTGGGAGAGTGAAGTCAGACGGAATTATTACTTTTCGAAAGAGAGGAGAGGTAGGGAGACAGTAAGAGATAGAAGAGAGAGTTGGGAGGAAGAGAGGAGAGACTCGAGAGAGGAGAGAGGGAGAGCAGAGAGAGAAGAGATGAGAGAGAGGGAGAGAGAGAGAGAGAGGAGAGAGAGAGAGAGAGAGAGAGAGAGAGAGAGAGAGAGAGAGAGAGAGAGAGAGAGAGGAGAGAGAGAGAGAGAGAGAGAGGAGAGAAGAAGAGAGAGAGAGAGAGAGAGAGAGAGAGAGAGAGGAGAGAGAGAGAGAGAGAGAGAGAGAGAGAGAGAGAAGAGAGAGAGAGAGAGAGAGAGAGAGAGAGAGAGAGAGAGAGAGGGAGAGAGAGGGAGAGTGTTTTTTCCGTCGGCGGGCGTGCGTAATGACCAGAAATGCTAGGCGGCAACGTGTTTTTTCCGTTGGCGGGCGTGCGTAATGACCAGAAATGCGTGGCGGTGACGTGTTTTTTCTGTCGGCGGGCGTGCGTAATGACCAGAAATGCGAGGCTGCGACGTGTTTTTTCCGTCGGCGGGCGTGCGTAATGACCTGAAATGCGAGGCGGCGACATGTTTTTTTTGTTAGCGGGCGTGCGTCATGACCTAAGATGCGACGCGGCGACGTGTTTTTTCCGTCGGCAGGCGGTCGTAATGACCAGAAATGCGAGGCGGCGATATTTTTTTTCTGTCGGCGGGCGTGCGTAATGACCAGAAATATGAGGCGGTGACGTGTTTTTTCCGTCGGCGGGCGTGCGTAAAGACCAGAAATGCGAGGCGGTGACATGTTTTTTCTGTCGGCGCGCTTGCGTCATGACCAGAAATGCGACGCGGCGACGTGTTTTTTCCGTCGGCGTGCGTGCGTAATTACCAGAAATGCGAGGTGGCGACGTGTTTTTTCCGTCGGTGGGCATGCGTAATGACCAGAAATGCGAGGCGGTGACATGTTTTTTCCGTCGGCGGGCGTGCGTAATGACCAGAAATGCGAGGCTGCGACATGTTTTTTCCGTCGGCGGGCCTGCGTAATGAACAGAAATGCGGGGCGGTTTTCCTCGCAACAATGCCTATTATGAATGGCTATTGGAAATAAAATCTGAATTTTGCTAAATGAGGCTGAATGAGGCAAAAGAGGGCCTAATCGACCGGCCAGAAGAAGAAGATGTGCTGGGAGGTAAGTCAGAGCGGCTTACTTACCTCTCTCTCTCTGAAGAGAGAGAGAGGTAGGGACACAGAAAGAGAGAGAGAGAGAGAGAGAGAGAGAGAGAGAGAGAGAGAGAGAGAGAGAGAGAGAGAGAGAGAGAGAGAGAGAGAGAGAGAGAGAGAGAGAGAGAGAGAGAGAGAGAGAGAGAGAGAGAGAGAGAGAGAGAGAGAGAGAGAGAGAGAAAGAGACAGAGAGAGATAGAGAAGTGTTTTTTCTGTCGGCGGGCGTGCGTAATGACCAGAAATGCGAGGCTGCGACGTGTTTTTTCCGTCGGCGGGCGTGCGTAATGACCAGAAATGCGAGGCGGCGACATGTTTTTTCTGTCGGGGGGCGTGCGTCATGACCAGAAATGCGACGCGGCAACGTGTTTTTTCCGTCGGTGGGCGTGCGTAATGACCAGAAATATGAGGCGTTGACATGTTTTTTCCGTCGGCGGGCGTGCGAAATGACCAGAAATCCGAGGCTGCGACATGTTTTTTCCGTCGGCGGGCCAGCGTAATGACCAGAAATGCGAGGCGGTTTTCGTCGCAACAACGCCTATTATGAATGGCTATTGGAAATAAAATCGGAATTTTGCTAAATGAGGCTGAATGAGGCAAAAGAGGGCCTAATCGACCGGCCAGAAGAAGATGTGCTGGGAGATAAGTCAAAGCGGCTTACTTACCTCTCTCTCTCAGAAGAGAGGGAGAGGTAGGTTGACAGAAAGAGAGAGAGAGAGAGAGAGAGAGAGAGAGAGAGAGAGAGAGAGAGAGAGAGAGAGAGAGAGAGAGAGAGAGAGAGAGAGAGAGAGAGAGAGAGAGAGAGAGAGAGAGAGAGAGAGAGAGAGAGAGAGAGAGAGAGAGAGAGAGAGAGAGAGAGAGAGAGAGAGAGAGGAGAGAGAAGAGAGAGAGAGAGGAGAGAGAGGAGAGAGAGAGAGAGAGAGAGAGAAAAGAGAGAGAGAGAGAGAGAGAGAGAGAAGAGAGAGGAGAGGGGAGGAGGAGGGAGAGAGAGAGAGAGAGAGAGAGAGAGAGAGAGAGAGAGAGAGAGAGAAGTGTTATTTCCGTCGGTGGGTGTGCGTAATGACCAGAAATGCGAGGCTGCGACATGTTTTTTCCGTTGGAGGGCGTCCGTAATGACCAGAAATGCGTGGCGAGGACGTGTTATTTCTATCTGCGGGCGTGCGTAATGATCTGAAATGCGAGGCGGCAACGTGTTTTTTCCGTCGGCGGGCGTAAGTAATGACCAGAAATGCGAGGCGGCAACGTGTTTTTTCCGTTGGAGGGCGTCCGTAATGACCAGAAATGCGTGGCGAGGACGTGTTATTTCTATCGGCGGGCGTGCGTAATGACCAGAAATGCGAGGCTGCGACGTGTTTTTTCCGTCGGCGGGCGTAAGTAATGACCAGAAATGCGAGGCGGCGACATGTTTTTTCTGTCGGGGGACGTGCGTCATGACCAGAAATGCGACGCGGCGACGTGTTTTTTCCGTCGGCGGGCGTGCGTAATGACCAGAAATGCGAGGTGGCGACGTGTTTTTTCCGTCGGTGGGCGTGCGTAATGACCAGAAATGCGAGGCGGTGACATGTTTCTCCGTCGGTGGGCGTGCGTAGTGACCAGAAATGGGAGGCTGCGACTTGTTTTTTCCTTCGGCGGGCCAGCGTAATGACGAGAAATGCGAGGCGGTTTTCGTCGCAACAACGCCTATTATGAATGGCTATTGGAAATAAAATTTGAATTTTGCTAAATGAGGCTGAATGAGGCAAAAGAGGGCCTAATCGACCGGCCAGAAGAAGAAGATGTGCTGGGAGATAAGTCAAAGTGGCTTACTTACCTCTCTCTCTCTGAAGAGAGGGAGAGGTAGGGAGACAGAAAGAGAGAGAGAGAGAGAGAGAGAAAGAGAGAGAGAGAGAAGAGAGAAAGAGAGAGAGAGAGAGAGAGAGAGAGAGAGGAGAGAGAGAGAGAGGAGAGAGAGAGAGAGGAGAAGAGAGAAGAGGAGAGAGAAAGAGAGAGAGAGAGAGAGAGGAGGAGGAGAGAGAGAGAGAGAGAGGAGAGAGAGAGAGAGAGAGGAGAGAGAGATGAGAGAGGAGAGAGAGAGGAGATGAGAGAGAGAGAGAGAAAGTGTTTTTTCCGTCGGCGGGCGTGCGTAATGACCAGAAATGCTAGGCGGGCAACGTGTTTTTCCGTGGCGGGCGTGCGTAATGACCAGAAATGCGTGGCGGCGACATTTTTTTTTGTCGGCGTGCGTCGTAATGCCCAGAAATGCGAGGCCCCACGTTTTTTTCCCCGTCAGCGGGCGTGCAATGCCAGAAATGGGGGCGGCGACATTTTTTTCTTTGGGGGGCGGCGTCAGACAGAAATGCGACGCGGCGACGTGTTTTTCCGTCGGCGGGCGGCGTAATTACAGAAAGCAAGCGGGCGACGTGTTTTTCCCGGTGGGCGTGCGTAATGACCGAAATGTGAGTCGGGATATAAGAACATAAGAACATAAGAAAATAAGGAAGCTACAAGAGGGCGAGGCCTTACGGGGTAGTTCCTGTTTTTTCTGTCGGCGGTGGTGCGTCAGGCCCAGAAATGCGACGCGGCGACATTTTTTTTTCCGCGGGGGGCGTGGAATGACAAAAATGAAGGGCTGCGACAGTTTTTCCACGGGGGGCCAGCGTAAGACCAGAAAGCGTCGGTTTTCGTCGCAACAACGCGAATTAGTAATGCTTTGGGAAATAAAATCGGGATTTGCTAAATGGGGTGAAGGGGCAAAAAGGGACTAATCGACAGCCAGAAAAAAAGATTGCTGGAGGGAATTCAAGGGGGCTTATTTACCTCCTCTCTCTGAAG
>JACEEZ010003062.1:30000-40000 GCA_016584305.1 Chionoecetes opilio
GAGAGAAAGAGAGGTTTTTTCCGTCGGCGGGCGTGCGTAATGACCAGAAATGCTAGGCTATAACGTGTTTTTTCCGTTGACGGGCGTGCGTAATGACCAGAAATGCATGGCGGCGACATATTTTTTCTGTCGGCGTGCGTGCGTAATGACAAGAAAATGCGAGGCTGCGAGATGTTTTTGTGGTCATCCCACGTAATTCCATAGATAGAAATTTGTGTAATAAGATTGCCTGTGAGAAATTGTGTCAAATGCTTTTGTGAGGTCACAAAAACTTGGTTATTTGTAGCATTTTTATTGTTCCAGTGCATTGTCAATGTTCTGACAGGAGATGTAGACTGCTAATTCAGTGGAAAACTGGGCGGAAAATCCATGTTGAGTTGAGTTAAAATTGAGTGTTTTGAGAAGTACACCCATTAATCTCATTACATGATTTTCAAAAACTTACTTAAAGCTTGGCAATATTGAAATTGGTCTATACTTTTGCATTAAGAATGTCACCTTTCTTGAAAAAAGGGAAAAGTCGAGCAATTTCATTCGATCTGGAAAGGTTTACCCTCTGAAATGATTTATTTATAATGAATAACTAGAAATGGTGAAATTATTTCAGGAGCAATTCTTTATATGTTCTATTTATTTCATAATGGCCAGGAGATGTAACTTTCATTATTGCAATTACTGTTTTTATTCAGCTGGTGTTGTGGTATTAAAATAAAAAGAAATAAGGGAGTGGTTCTGGAAGATAATGTAAATGGCTCTTGTTATCTTGAATGTTATTAGCAAGGGTGCTAACTTATACTGCTGAAATGAGTATTAAATGGACTAGCCACATTTGATTATCAGTGATTGTATCGCACCCCAAACCCCCCTTGACAAGAAAAGAAGAGTGATATCCTAGAGATAGAGAGAGAGAGAGAGAGAGAGATGAGAGAGAGAGAGAGAGTGACGAGAGATGAGAGAGAGAAGAGGAGAGAGAGAGAGAGATGAGAGGAGAGGAGAGAGTGAAGAGAGAGGAGAGAGGAGCTATGAGAGAGAGACGGAGAGAGAGATGGGAGAGAGAGGACGAGCGAAGAGAGGGAGGAGATGAGATGATGAGAGAGAGATAGAGCGAGAGATGAGAGAGAGAGAGTAGAGAGGAGGAGGAGGAGGGGGAACACAATAAAAGGTAAAAAACACGAATGCAAAATAAGATCCGTTAATAAAAGGATAAAAGTAATGGATAATCAGTGGGTAAGTTGGCAGTAAAAGTTTTTTGAAGTGTTAAGTATTAAAGTGTCTGTAGGGGGGGCGTCGATCCTTTCCCTCAGCGATCAGAAGTTATGGAAGTGTAAGAAAGCGAGGCCGATTTATGATCTCTTTGCTACCTGAGAAACACCTGAGACAAAGATGAAAACTGGTTTATGTAATGAAGGCTTTATTTGTGTGTGTTTGTGTGTGAGAGAGAGGGAGATAGGGAGAGAGACATAGATATTGCGAGAGACGAGAGAGACGAGAGATGAGAGAGGAGGGAGAGAGAGAGGAGAGAGAGAGAGAGAGAGAGAGAGAAGAGAGAGAGAGAAGGAGAGGAGAGAGAGATGAGATGAGACGGAGAGACGAGAGAGAGAGAGGAGAGAGAGTAGAGACAAGAGGAGACGAGAGAGAGAGAGGAGAGTAGAGAGGAGAGAAGGAGAGAGAGAGAGAAGAGAAAAACAAAAACATATAAAAACTAGTTATAAGAGAAAATATGAAAAGAAATATGATGAAGAAAAAGGCAACAGGCAACATTATAAAAAAAAGCAGAATATTGAGAATACAAAATATTATAAACCTTATTATTATATTTTTAAAGCGTATAAAATCTTAAAACACAATGAATAAAACAATTATTAAAGAATGAAAAACACAAACTGCAACGAAACTAACTAAATATATGATAAATGTGGGTAAAAAAAGCTAAAAACAACATGGACAAAGAAAGAAGTTTATCCTCGACTGATAGCATACAAAAGGCAATAGTGGATTAAGATTCATCTGGGAATCTCCTTACCACCGGAGTGAGAGAAAGAGAGAGAGAGCAGAGAGAGAGAGAACTGAGGAGCAAGGAGAGACAAGAGAGAGAGAGGGAGAGAGAGAGAGAGAGAGAGAGAGAGAGAGAGAGAGAGAGAGAGATTTGGGAGGGTGAGAGAGACGGAGAGAGAGAGAGAGAGAGAGGAGAGATAGAGAGAGAGGAGAGAGAGAGAGAGAGAGAGAGAGATAAACCACGAAAAGTACAAACATACCCATACCAAAAACAAAAATTGAGAAAAAACTATATATACAAGACATGTGAGAGAAAGGATGGGAGGGTTTGGGGTGGAGGGTAGATAAGGATGAGGAGGTAGTAAGGATGGACACCAGAACCCCCACTACACCAAAAATATCAGTATAGTGTTCTGGTCTGGGTGCGGGAGTAGCGCCCCCGGGACAGATGATACATTTTAAGGGGCTCCTTATCCTTATGAAAAACTCTATCGTAATGTAGAAAATGTATCGTAATTGTGTGTTGTGTGTGTGTGTGTGTGTGTGGTTGTGTTGTGTGTGTGTGGGTGTGGTGGTGAGAGAGTATGAGTATAAATTATGAGTATGAGTGTCGTGGTGTCGTGTGTGTGTGTTGTGTGTGGTGTGTGTGTGTGTGTTGTGTGGTGTGTGTGGGTGTGTGTGTGTGTGTGTTGTGTGTGTGTGTGTGTGTGTGTGTGTGAAATGTTTGGATGTATGCATGTATGTATGTATGTATGCAGGGGAGTAGAGAGGGTGTGTGTGTGAATGTTTGTTATGTTTTATGTATGTACTGTATGTAGGTATGTGTATGTGTGGATGCATGTATGATGGAGAGTATGGAGGAAAAATGAGTCAAAGGAAGCATGGAAGTCAAGCAGGTTTAGGTGGAGAGGAGGAGGTGAAATAAAGAGGCGAAGAGGGAAGGGCAGACGAGATGCAATTGAGAGTGAAGAGATAAATGTTTTTAAATGAAAAAATACGTGAATTGAGGTGAGTTAGATGGAAGAGGATTTTAGGATGAAATGTGAATTCATCGAACTATATGACTTTGAAATCTTAAAGAAAATTCATTATAAAAAAAAAAAATATGAGCTTGTGAAATTATGTAATTTTACGCGAATGTGAACAATTATTTTTTTGTCTCCATTCAGTCATAATTCTTTAAGACTTTATTTTGTTCAAATATTAAAAATGATGACTTTCATCTTACATTTTACGGCACTACATTAATTAATCGTTCAGTATCTTCTTTCCTTCTTTCTCCTTTCTCATAATCATTCATCATAATAATTATACTGCTGCATACTTAGCCTCTTATCATGTTTCTCCTCTACGTTTTCATTTCGTTCATCATACATTTTATCATCTTTTCTTTACTACTCATTCACTTCTCATATAATTATCATCGTTCTTATCTGTATTTCACGAATATCTCCTCTCTTTTTTCTTAAAACCCACTCGTAAAGGGGAAGGCAAGATGGTGGTGAGCAAGGCACAAGCAATGCATCGTTTTGCGGTACAGGTACATTTCCAGGTCAAAGGTGTATTCGCCAAAGAGATGTCACATGCCAATAGCTTTTTTTGCATCGGCTGCAGTAAGTTTCTGATGAGGTAGTAATCAAATGATAAAATAAATAACAAAAATATAAATGTGGATATGGAGACGAGGACCATACGAGTGTACCTTAGGCCCTGCAAATTACAACTTGGTAAAAATACACAAACATATAACACACACACACCACACACACCACCACACAACCGTCTGGACGCCTCAGTTGCGTTAGGGGGTAGCCTACCATTCTGTGGTCCGGGTTCGGTCCCCGGCCCACTAAATACCCGGAGATTTTCCAATGAGAAATTAGGGTGGTTACTGTCCCCCTTGAAGCATGGTGGTGGGGAGTGTGTGTCTTGTGAGATACCATCATTATCCTAAGATCAGTAATAATGAGCTCCATCCCAAGCTCGTACGGTAGGTGAAACTGGCCGATTCGCGAGTCTGACTCGTGTGGACAAGACCATGGTGTGTGTCGACACACCACACGAAAAAAGGCGTGGTTTCGGTCCAGCAATTCGAAGAAAAACTCCCCACCTCCCTTCCAATGACTCTAAAGTACAGTGTAATGTTTGATATCAATATAACTTTGAAAATTTTATGTAATTTCTTCTCACCGATTCTACTTTTCGCTCCTTTCTACTTTTTTTGCATCTCTTAAAAGTTTCCTATTGGTTTTTCAACTATTTATAGTCTTCCATACCATTACATTTTAATATTCTTCCATACTGTGCTTTTCAGGTTACTTTTTCTTCTTCTTCCTATCACATATATCTAGTTCTGCATCCCCTTTCTTATTTTCTTTTCATCTATTTCTCTATTAATCTCTTTTCTTCACTCATCTATGATCTCTATGTCCTCTCTTATCGCCGCCATAAAATTATACGGGAGAATTAGAAGATGTTTTTTGTAAATAAAATAAAGTTCGGTGGTTGTTCGTGTCTTCTTTCTTTTAGAATGTGGAAAGAAGAAGAGCTAATGGAGAAAAGTTGAGAAAGAACGAACGGAGGTAAGCATGAGGAAAACAAGAAGAGATACGACATCTACAAATACAAACAATAATGAAAAAAAAACAGAAAAAGAGTAGGATGTGAGAATAAATTAAGAGGAAAGTGTGATGAATTTATAACAAGGAACCTATAATGACGATTACATAAGATAAAAAGAGAAAGAGAGGGGAACAAAGACGCGTGATGAGAGAGAGACGAGAGAGAGAGAGACATGAGAGAGAGAGAGAGAGAGAGAGATGCGAGATGGAGAGAGAGAAGAGAGAGAGAGACAGAGAGAGAGAGACGAAGAGAGAGAGAGGGAGAGAGAGAGAGAGAAAAAAAAAAATATTAGTAAGGATACGAGAAGAGAAGGACTATCTAACAGGCTTAAGAGGTTCTACCATTCAATTAATTGTCCTCATAATCGACTTTTGAAGTAAAAAGATTCCACCTCATTTCCCTCCCCACAAGCCTCTTTATTTCCCTACATTCGCCCTGTCCTTGTTCGTCTTTTCTTCCCTAATATACATTCCCCTTTACCCTCAGTCTCTCCATTAACCTCATTCTACCTCTGTCTACATCATTTAATAATCCTCTCCTCTTCATCTCTTTATCTGTTTTTTATTTTCATTTACTGTCTTTCTTATATTTTCAGCAATTTATCATTACACATAAACTTATTTTCTCAATGATATTGAAACTCATCTACGACCCACTAGAAAGTCTTACAAGGTGTATTCATTCTTATATGGGGAGAGGCGGTGCGCCGAGGGGTTAGTCTCTTGAGTGGCGAGCTCGAGGTCCGAGTTCGATTACTCGCCATGGGAATCTCTTCTAGACAACTTTAACGTGGTCGACAGAAAGCATTGGGAGGTTGAGCTCAGATCCCGAGTGCAAGTCCACCCAGGAGCAACTGTAAATCTATCGTCGAGTGGCCCGAAGAAACCCCGCGTGATGCATACTGTTCTTGCGCTTCAACTTCAAGTTGTGCGGAGGGACAATATGGTGGCATCATGAGCCTAAAAGGGAGGGTTGGCCATCATAGAAAACGGACCTTCACCTATTAACATCACAGGTGTCACTATAAAAATTAAGGCCTACGCCTCCAACAGGCGAGAGGGGCAATCCATCACGACCCTCCATAATGTGCATGGCAACCACTTGAGCCCTAGAGAAAAAACCATAATAGTCTACAGCGCTATAGGCTTCACTGTAAAAAAAAAAAAAAATTATCTCACGCTAGTCTCTCTCTCTCTCTCTCTCTCTCTCTCTCTCTCTCTCTCTCTCTCGCTCCTCTCTCGTGTGTGTATGTGTGTCTCTCACTCTTTTTGTTTATTAAGCTGTTAATACAAGGTAGTAAGAGCTAAAGCTCTAGGTTTTACGCTAGCGCTATCTATCTATAGCATATTTACTATAAAAACATACATTTTACAATCGAAATAATCTAGGGTTCTAGGCGATCAACCAGCTATTCACCCCCCGCTAGAAGTATGTAGTGAGGCGTGGTGGTCGAAGTCGGTGTGGCGGAATTAACTGGTTCCACAGACCTGTGTCAGACAGCCGTGAGCGGGTAAGCAGGAACGCAGGTGGTGCTTGTCGAAGAAGTGCACAGTCAATTGCTCCTGTCTGTTGGGCGACACGGGTTGAGTGAAGAGGGGCGGGGACCTGGGGTAGCTGGATGGCTGTAAGGATGGGGCGTGTGGAAATTGAGTGCCTTGTGCATTAACATAACCGCACGTCCCTGAGCTCGTGGAGGGGTTGGAAGGAGTCAGGCGCAAGGTGGGACTTTTGCCGTTCACCAAGCGCTGAGCTCTTTTCGTGAACGGTTAATGTGGCCAGTAAGAGGGCGGGAAGGAAGGACCATACTAGGGGGGTATTCCATGAGGGGAACATTACCTGTGCCTTGGACAGGACCCCCTTGCATCCAGAAGGGGGGAGATGCGCCGGACACAGCTGAGTCTTCAGCCGAATTTTAGCAACTTTCTTGGTATGACTGGGAAAGGTCCATTCCCGCGTTCAACACTCCATACCAAGGAGGGAGATGATCTCTGAAGCGGAGTGATCTGCCCTAAAGTTGTATATCCGGCGCAGGGAAGGTTTAGCGATGGCTTGCCTGCGTGAGATAAGCAAGTGCCTGGGTTTTTTCAGGGTAAGCTGATGCCATCGACTACTCCAGGTGACGATGTGGTTCAGCGCCACACGTTGTCCGGCCAGTCACTGTCTGTGTGCAGGTAGGGCAAGGTGTGCAGTCGTCAGCGTAACTAGGCCTCAGGAATGAGCGGGAGAATGTCATGAAGTAGACATTCCACAGAAGAGGGCCCGAAGTAGGTGACCTGCGGGACGCTGGCGTGGAGGGGTTGCGGCTAGAAGTGGGGCGTTGATCATCAACCCTTTAGGTATTGTCTTAGAAGTCCTGGATGAGCTGCAGCAGGGCGCCGCGCACTCCCAGCCCTCAGCTTTGCGGTGAGACTCGGTGTCACACCCCTGTCAAAGACCCGGCGATGTCCAGGCCACAACAAAGATGTCCATTCCTTATCCAGCGAGTGAGTGGTCCAGGACAGGAAGCAGACTGAAGGAAGAAACAGGTTTACAGTGATCTTCCTGCCTGAAGCCTAAAAAATTGCTTGGAGTTGGGGAGATTGTGGGCGTCCAGAAGGTGTTGTTTGGCGGTGATGAGGGGGACTCTCTCTCTCTCTTCTCTCTATCCTCTCTCTTCTCTCTCTCTCTCTCTCTCTCTCTCTCTCTCTCTCTCTCTCTCTCTCCTCTCTCTCTCTCTCTCTTCTCTATCTCTATCTCTCTCTCTCTCTCTCTCTTTCTCTCAATGACTTTCTGGGGATGTGGGAGAAATCTCGTTGGGTTGTTATGATAAGATATTCAATAGTAGAAAGTCGATGAGGCGGAGGAGAATAATTCGCCTTATCGATTTCTTTAGGAATTGAGAAGGAAGAAGAAGGAGAAGAGGCGAATAAAAAGATGTAGGGTTTTGGTTTCGTTTGTGAAGGTGGCTGGAGAGACCCGGAAAAGAGAGAGAAAGATGAGAGAAGAAACATTTAATAAACCGTTAGAAGAGGAGAGAGAGAGAGAGAAGAGAGAGAGAGAGGAGAGAGCAGAGAGACGAGAGAGAAAGATGGAGAGAGAGAGAGAGAGAGAGGAGAGAGATGAGAGAGGAGAGGACGAGAGGAGAGAGAGAGAGAGAGAACGAGAAGAAGAGGACGAGGAGAGAGAGAGAGAAGAGAAGAGAGAGAGAGAGAGAGTCGGAGAGAGAGAGAAGAAATGAGAGAGAGACGATAGAAGATGAGAGAGAGAGAGAGAGACGAGAGAGAGAGACGAGCGAGAGAAGGAGAGAGAGATGAGGAGAGAGAGAGAGAGAGGAGAGAGAGAGAGAAGATGATACAGACATCCTACACAAGAAAAGAAACACAACATTTCTGGTGAAGAACACATACAACCACACAAAAGAAAGAAAAATAAATAAAAGCGCGAGTAAACATTTCATAAAGTCGAATGTTTTCCCTTTTCTTTCTTTCTTGCTGTCACATTTTCTTCTTAACTCGTTTTGGAAAGAACATGTTGAGAAGAGACAAACATTTCCCTAGGGGTTAGGATAGGTTGGGTTAGGGAAAGGAGGGGAGGGAAGGAGAGAGAAGCGAAGGGAGGGGAGGAGGAAGGTACGAGGAGAGGGAAGGAAGGGGTCTTGGGAGAGGAATGTAGTGCCCAGATGCTTGTCTTCAGCATAACATTACAAAAGTTGGATTTTTTTTTTTTCATATATACATTTCAAGGTTTTATTTATGATATACTATTTGTCTTTTAGTATTATGCAGACGAAATAGTGATATTATTACCATTGTTTTTTATTGATACTTGACTTAAAAAGAAAGAGTATGAGGGTAAGACAGAGAGAAAGAGAGATAGTGTGTTATACGAATTGTTTTGTTTTCTCTCACACACACACACACACACACACACACACACACACACACACACACACACACACACACACACACACACACACACACACACACACACATACACACACACACACACAAAAGATTTTGGATGACATGTAAAGGGTATACACACACCGTGCGATGGTCAGGTTGATAGCGTGCCGGCCTGCCATTCTGTGGTAGCTGGTTCGAATCCTCGCTGCTCCCGGTGATTTTTCACTGACAATATCGGGTGGTTACGGTCTCCTTTGAGCAAGGGGATGGGGGTGTGTGGTGTGTGAGATCCCAGCGTTACCCTAAGATCGGTAATAATGAGTTTAAAGCTCGGACTGGGAGGGTGAAACTGGCGATCGCGAGTCTGGCTCATGTAGACAAGACCATGGGTGAATGACACCACCATTTAGACAGGTCCGCTGGCGTGCAGTAAATCTGGTGCTGCCACACAGACGCCCTTGCCTGTATCCCTCCTCCTTTCTTGCTTAATTGCCTGATCCTCTTCCTCACTGTCTCATACACGCATAATTTATGACCATACGTCCAGTCATGTTTAGTGCCAGATATTAGGCAGCGGCGGATGGTTCATTGTTGCCGAGGAAGGTTTAGTGTCCAAGTGAATCCCTGAATGAACCACGAGATTACAGGTACGATATATGCGCATTTACGAACCTTAGAAGTAAATGGACTAGTCTGTACCAGTGATATGAACCCATGAGACTCCAAACGATACATCAACTCAATTTGAATCTTCATGTGTGAGTGTGGAATGAAAACTTAACACCCGTTCGTGAGGTAAATGGAGTAAATCCGATCACCTGTTATCGTTATGTGCATAAGGTTTAAAAGCTAACAGTAAAGGGCTATCGATTTCATGAACAATTACACCTACAGGGCATTCAACCTTAGTTCCATTTATTTTATTTTATAGAAACTCTGGTCAAAGGAAGAAGCAATTTAAATGAAAGGGACGAGATAAGACCCTGAAAAGGAAAACAGGACATATTCAGTTGCTCATAAAAGGGAGGAAGTAGGTAAATTTAGTCCAAGTATCTATTGAAAGCACAAAATAATAACACTCAAAAATATAATTGAAAAAATATGCAAACGAACAACCCTTCAAAGCCACTCGTCTCAAAACGACTCAGACAAGGTTTCAGATCCCAACCCGAAGCTCGAGTCACCCAAACCGAACCTTCTTTCGATTCCTTCCAATAATACAACGAAAATGTCTCAAAGTAGGAAGAAGAAGAGGACGAGGAAGAAAGATGAATCAGAAAAAGGAGGAAGATGGTCCAAATGGAAATACGAAAATGAGGATGAGAAAAGAAGCGAGACAGGGATAGTAAAGGTAGAACATATAAAAGAGGTGAATGGGGGAATAATGACAAGGAAATTGGAATAGGACAAAGATGAGAATATAAATGAAAAACTATTGATGCAAAAATAATGCTGAAGAAGGAGATACAGATAAGGAGTAAATAAATGAAAAGTAACGG
>JACEEZ010003062.1:45000-60000 GCA_016584305.1 Chionoecetes opilio
AAAGCAGTGGGGGCGGATAACGTCAGTCACCGTCCTCTCAGCCAGTTGCAGAGGAGCTGGCGCGTTTCACTTGCCACACTTTTCAAACACTGCCTACGAACCAGCAGGTGGGCAACAAGCATGGAAGATTGTAGTGTGGTTCCGGTGTACATAAGAAAAATGCAAAGTATGAGGCCAAAAAACTACCGTCCCGTGTCCCTGCTGCGGTGCTCAGTTAAGGTTCTGGAAAACTATTGTGGCTTCCGAGAGTAACTAGCACCTGAGAGGCAACACTCTGCCTCACACTAATCAGTTTGGATTCAGCCGGGCAGGGTCACTGCAGACCATGCATCTGCTGTATCCACGGAATGGAGTGCAGCCCTGAAACAAGGTAAGACCACTGCTGTGTGGCTCTCGACATTGAGGGCGCTTTCGACAGGGTGTGGCACGCAGCCCTATCACAAGCTACGCGCTGCAGGTGTGACGGGCCGCTCCTTTCAACTCTTCAGCGGACTACCTGAGTGCGAGGGCAACTAAAGGTCGGTAGTTTTGGGTGATCTCTCACGCCCCCAGAACTCCTCCTATCCCCCCCCCCCCCCTCCCCTTCTTCTCTCCGCCCCCCCACGATTCCTGACCCCCCTCCTCTTTTTTTCACCCTACGAACGGAGCTCCCCCCCCCCCCCCCCCCCCCTCCTGTGTCCACCCAAACAGAGCCCCTCGTTCCAGGTCACTAGAGCAATGAGCACAACAGTGTTTTGTCCACAGGCCATCACGGTAGGAAGCCGAGCCAAAAGGGAAATGAGGGGAAGTGGTGACCTAGGTGATAAGGTTTTGACATAATGGATAAAAAATCCCCTTTGATTAGGTACCCAAGATAGGGATTAATATCTCTATTTACGGTTGAATTGGGGATTACACAATAAAAAGGAGGAGGAGGGAGAAGGCAGTGTGTTTGTGTGTGTTTGTGTGTTTGTTTTGGTGTCTGTCTGTCTGTCTGTCTGTCGTCTGTCTGTCCCTGTTGTCTGTCTTTCTGTCTGACCTGTCTGCCTGCACTGTCTGTCTGTCTGTCTGTCTGTCTGCCTGCCTGCCCTGCCTGCCTGTCTGTCTGCCTGTCTGCCCTAGTCTGTCTAGTCTGTTGTCTGTCTGTCTGTGTCTGTTCTGCCTGTCTGCCTGTCTGTATTCTGTCTTGTCTGCGGTCGTCTGTCTGGCTGCTGTCGTCTATTCAATGCACTACGGTAACAAAAACTAAAATTAACAATTACAACTAACTTAAAAAACTAACAAAAACAACGCAAAACTAACACCAAACGAACAACTACAGCAACACTCAACAAAAAACTAACTAACACACATACTTCAAAAAAAATATTACTAGAATACAAAAATACTACTACAAATACTCAAAAAACATTGCAACTCAAAAAATGCTAAACATATACAAAAAAATGAGACTCAAAATTCCGAAATATTAAACTTGTGAGGTAATGTTGCCCCCCCCCCCCCCCCCCCCATATAAAAAAAAAAAAACGAACTCAACAAAAAAACGAAATAAGCTAAAACTAATTATCTTTCCCTTATCCTAAAAAAAACAAAACCAAAAAACCTTTACTATCAAAAACAAACAAAATTACAGCATTAACAAAAAAACAAAAAAAAAAAAAAAAATAATAAAAAAGGGTCGTTGGGTTAAATAGCTTAAGGAGATCAATTAGGTGGCGGCAGGTAGAGGACGTTATTTTTACCTGAGGCGGTGGGGGTGGGTGGTGGTAGGAGGGGTGGATGGGGTGATAGGGACAGTGTGTAGGAGGAGGGTTAATGGGCAAGGGTTAAAGGGAAGGGGTAGGTGGGTGGGGGGGGGGGGCGAGGTGGTACACCATTATTCCAAATCTCCATTACTACTACCACTGCTTCTGTCAACACATTCTCTTAGCTATGAATGTTCACTACTATTACTACTACTACGACGGCTTATGATACTTACTACTACTACTACTACTTAATATCTTACTACTACTTATATATTACTACTACTACTACTACTTACTACTGATTACAACAACAACTCAATACTAACTTACTAAATTACCAACAACAACAACAACAAACAACCAACAACAACAACAACTATTACCTACCACTACTACAATAAAATTGGTAGTATTTTTTGTATATATTTGCAGAACATCACAAATTCTAACCAGAGACAATACTTCCAATGATCTGTGAAAACTCGAGAATGCCAGTGATCGCTGGAGTTTAACTCAAAGGTGGTCTAATGTGTTTTGGCTCCGCGACTACAATATTTTCATAAATATCAATTTCGCGATAAACAATTGATGAATACAAGCGTGGGGGAAAGGATTTAAAATTAATTTTTGTCAACCGCCCGCTTTGCAATTTTCTAAGGGTAGGAGCGTGTCTTGTAAGTAAAAAGAAAGTAGTAAGAAGTAATTTATGCCATACAACATCACCCAAAGATAATTAATATATACAATACAAATATAATGATGGCAAAAAGGAAAACATAATTCAATGACAGGTAAAAGGAAATGCCAAAATCAAAGTTATGTGTTTATATATATACCAGGTGTGTGTGTGTGTGTGTGTGTCTGTGTCTGTGTCTGTTTGTGTGTGTGGTGTGTGTGTGTGTTTTGGGTGTGTGTGTGTGTGTGTGTGTGTGTGTGTTGGATGTATGTGTCTCTGTGTGTGTCTGTGTGTGTGTGTGTGTGTGTGTGTATGTGTGTCTGTGTGTGTCTGTGTGTGTCTGTGTGTGTCTGTGTGTGTGTCTGTGTGTGTCTGTGTGTGTCTGTGTGTGTCTGTGTGTGTCTGTGTCTGTCTGTGTGTGTCTGTGTCTGTCTGTGTGTGTGTGTGTGTGTCTGTCTGTGTCTTCACTCAGAACAAATATTGCTGTAAACAACTAAACTAAACCAAACAAACACATGCAAACAAAGCAAACTTCAATAAAACAAAGCCATTAAAACCAAACACAGTCAACAAAACCACATCAACAAAGCCACAGAACAATAAATAAAGCAAACCACGTCTAAAACAACAACAAAGCAAACCCAACGAGGCAAAAAGAAGCCACTAAAGTCAATGACAATGAAAGTCAAGCAAAGAAACTAACAAAAACAAACAAACACAAGCAGGCAACTCACTACACCAGACAATTATTTTAAGGAACAAATACCTCTTTCTCCTCCCTTCCCTCCTCCTCTTCTCCCTCCCTTCTTAACCTCCTCCTCCTCTCCCTTCCTTCCCTCCTCCTCTTTATCCCTTCCCTCCTCCTCTTCTCCCTCCCTTCTTAACCTCCTCCTCTCCCTTCCTTCTTCCCCTCCTCTTCTCCTCTCTTACCCTCCTCCTCTCCTCCCTTCCTCCTCTCTCCCTTCCTTCTACGCTCATCTTCTCTTCTTCTCCTCTTTCCCTTATTCTCCTCTCCCATCCTCTCCTCTCCCTTCCTTCTTGCCCTCCTCTTCTCCTCTCTTACCCTCCTCCTCTCCTCTCCCCCCCTTCCTCCTCTCTCCCTTCCTTCTTCCCCTACGCTTCTCTTCTCCTCTTCTTTTTCCCTTATTCTCCTTCTCCCTTCCCCTCCTCCTCTCCTCTCCCTCCTCCTCTCCTCTCCTCTCCCATCCCTCCCTTCTTCCCCTACGCTCTCCTTTCCTCTTCCCTCTCTCTCTTTTTCCTTCCCATTTTCCTTTTTCCTTTTTCCACCTTCCTTTTCCTATCCTTTTTCTTCTCCTTTCCTATCACTTCTCATCTTTTTTTCCTTTCATCTCCTTCCTTTATCCTCCTATCTCCCCCTTCACTCCTTTATCCACTCCTTTCCCTATTACAAAATTATAGAGATTAGAAAGAAAAGTAAAAATTGGAAGAAAAGAAGATTGAGAAGAAATGAAAAGTTGACAAAGAATAAAAAGAAAAGTTGATTTGGAGTCAAAGTCAAAGTCAAAATGCGAAAGAAAAGTGAAAGTCAAAATTGTGAAGTAAAGTAAACAAAGTAAAAGTAAAGAAAACAAAGTAGAAGTAGAGTAAACAAAGTCAGGAAAATGTCAGGAAGCGGAAGTCACCAGGTAAACAGGGTCACTAAACAGGTAATTCATCTAATTATAGGTGAGGCGCACATCTGGGTACACCTGGTGACGCAAGGGTGACGTAATACCCGCATGGTGACGTGGGTAGAGAAATGGGTGGTTTTAACCCCTTCACGCCCAGATCTTTCACGCCCAGATCTTTCCTTTGCTATATAAAATCGTCTGTCGAGCCATAAAATTACAAAAAGTAACTGAATATACCAAATTAGTTAGTGGACAAGGATACTAAACAGGTCATATCTATAAAATATTGCTTATAGTCACTAAAAAATCTTCTAATGGTACCCAAATTACAATGGAAATTACGTTCTGGGTCACAAGGGGTTAATGGGTGATATAAAGTTGTGGGGTGAAATTATGTGGTTGTTGTGGTGGGATTAAATGTGAGGGTTGTTGTTGTTATTATTATTATTATTATTTATTATTATTATTATTATTATTATTATTATTATTATTATTATTATTATTGTAAAGCGTCAAATTCGACTCGTAGTAGTAACAGTAGAAGTGGTAGTAGTAGTAGTAGTAGTAGTAGTAGTAGTAGTAGTAGTAGTAGTAGTAGTAGTAGTAGTAGTAGTAGTAGTACAGCCGCGACACCAGAACATTATAAGTGGCCAGGGCGAGGATGTAAAAGTCATATCGCAATATTTTTCTTGCTCTTAATTGAGGATGGGCATCCACTTGACGTTTCATGACATTTAGGGTGCTTGCTGAGGTTTTACATCCTCGCCCTGGCCACTTATAATGTTCGGTGTCGCGGCTGTCGCCACCCCGCCGTGCCACCCCGAAAACTCTCCACCCATTTATGCACACATCTCCTCGTAACATCCACAATCCTTGATATTTCTTCCACTGGCCTCTCTGCCTTGTGTCTAGATACAATAACTTTAATTTGCTCCTTTGTTAGGTCTTTCTTTCCACTCATTATGCAAATAATGATAATTATACCAACGCGCGTCTGTTCAAATTACTCGCGGGAAGGAAGGCGATACTTTTTTAAATGCTTCGTTTATAATTGACAAGTGGCATCTGAACATTCCTCAACGGTCTTGATGGACTGCCCGTGCCTTAAACAAGCTGCCATATGTAAGATATGAAGTCTCTCGGAAGTCAGTAGGCTGCCATAGAGTACATTTTCTGAATTCCCGTATGGAAGCGCTGTGTTATGATGTCGCGAACAATGCTTTGGCGCGCTGTGTAGTAGTATAATTCTAGCACTAGTTTACTATCAGAAGAAATTCCTAACATAGTGTTACGTACATGTGCTATGGGGGAGAGAGAGGAGAGAGAGAGAGAGGAGAGAGTGAGAGAGGAGAGAGAGAGGAGAGAGAGAGAGAGAGGGGAGAGAGAGAGAAGAGAGAGAGAGAGAGAGAGAGAGGAGGGAGAGAGAGAGAGAGGACGAGAGAGAGAGAGAGGAGAGAGGGGTAGGAGAGAGAGAGAGAGAGGAGAGAGAGCGAGAATAACAATGGAATGGGACCGCAAACATATCATGAGTTTACACAGACGAGGAAAATAACACATACCAAGAGAGCAACGACCTCTCTCTCTCTCTCTCTCTCTCTCTCTCTCTCTCTCTCTCTCTCTCTCTCTCTCTCTCTCTCTCTCTCTCTCTCTCTCTCTCTCATCTCTCTCTAATACTGTGTCAAGACAAGTAAATCGAGGATCATGGAAGAAGTGGGCGAGGGGAAAAAAGAGGAAGGAAGAAAGAACAAAAGAAAGGAAGGAAGGAAAGAAGGAAGGAAGGAAGGAAAGAAGGAGGGAAGGAGGAAAAATATCAGGAAATGTACGGAGAAAGAAAAGGTTAGAATGAAAAGAGGGGAAAGAGGAATAGGAAGGGGAGGAGGGGAAAGAGGGGAGATACATAAAGGTCTGTAAGATATGTTAGGTAAGGGGAGATAAATAATGGGAGGGGAGAGATAAAGGGAAGGAGCTGAGGGGAGAAAGTGAGGGTAAGGGGAGAAAGTGAGGGTAAGAGTGGAGAAAGTGAGGGTAAGAGGGGAGAAAGTGAGGGTAAGAGGGGAGAAAGTGAGGGTAAGAGGGGAGAGAAAGTGAGGGTAAGAGGGGAGAAAGTGAGGGTAAGAGGGGAGAAAGTGAGGGTAAGAGGGGAGAAAGTGAGGGTAAAGAGGGGAGGAAAGTGAGGGTAAGAGGGGAGAAAGTGAGGGTAAGAGGGGAGAAAGAGAGGATAAGAGGGGAGAAAGTGAGGATAAGAGGGGAGAAAGTGAGGGTAAGAGGGGAGGAAAGTGAGGGTAAGAGGGAGGAAAGAGAGGGTAAGAGGGGAGAAAGTGAGGGTAAGAGGGGAGAAAGTGAGGGTAAGAGGGGAGAAAGTGAGGGTAAGAGGGGAGAAAGTGAGGTAATAGGGGAGAAAGAGAGGATAAGAGGGGAGAAAGTGAGGATAAGAGGGGAGAAAGTGAGGGTAAGAGGGGAGAAAGTGAGGGTAAGAGGGAGAAAGTGAGGGTAAGAGGGGAGAAAGTGAGGGTAAGAGGGGAGAAAGTGAGGGTTAAGAGGGGAGAAAGTGAGGGTTAAGAGGGGAGAAAGTGAGGGTAAGAGGGGAGGAAAGTGAGGGTAAGAGGGGAGAAAAGTGAGGGTAAGAGGGGAGAAAGTGAGGGTAAGAGGGAGAAAGAGAGGATAAGAGGGGAGAAAGTGAGGGTAAGAGGGGAGAAAGAGAGGGTAAGAGGGGAGAAAGTGAGGGTAAGAGGGGAGAAAGTGAGGGTAAGAGGGGAGAAAGTGAGGGTAAGAGGGGAGAAAGTGAGGGTAAGAGGGGAGAAAGGTAGGGTAAGAGGGGAGAAAGTGAGGGTAAGAGGGGAGAAAGTGAGGGTAAGAGGGGAGAAAGTGAGGGTAAAAGGGGAGAAAGAGAGGATAAGAGGGGAGAAAGTGAGGGTAAGAGGGAGAAAGTGAGGGTAAGAGGGGAGAAAGTGAGGGTTAGAGGGGAGAAAGTGAGGGTAAGAGGGGAGAAGTGAGGTAAGAGGGAGAAAGTGAGGGTAAGAGGGGAGAAAGTGAGGGAAAGAGGGGAGAAAGAGAGGGTAAGAGGGGAGAAAGTGAGGGTAAGAGGGGAGAAAGTGAGGATAAGAGGGGAGAAAGTGAGGGTAAGAGGGGAGAAAGTGAGGGTAAGAGGGGAGAAAGTGAGGGTAAGAGGGGAGAAAGAGAGGGTAAGAGGGGAGAAAGTGAGGGTAAGAGGGGAGAAAGTGAGGGTAAGAGGGGAGAAAGAGACGGTAAGAGGGAGGAAAAAGGGAAATAGTTAATAGGAATGAGTAATATAGAGGGGAAAATAGACTTAAGGGAGACAGGAAGAAAGGGGAGAGGGGAAACGAGGGGAAATTTTAGTGGAGAAATGGAGGAATAATTAAGGGGGAAATTAATGGGAACTTTTTTTTTTTATTAATGAAGAAAATAAAACTGAAAAATGTGGAAGTTTAAAAAAAAAGTAATTAAGGGAAAAAATCATGGGAAGTTTTTTTAAGTAATGAAGAAAAAAATCCAGAAAAAAAGTAACGTGGAATTTTTTTTTAAGTAATGAAGAAAAAAAACCCAGAAAAAAAGTAACGTGGAAGTTTTTCTTTAAGTAATGAAGAAAAAAAAAACAGAAAAAAAGTAACGTGGAATTTTTTTTAAAAGTAAATAAGGGAAAAAAATAATGGGATTTTTTTTATAGTAATGAAGGAAAAAAACCCAGAAAAAAGTAATGGGCAAATTTTTAAAAAGTAATTAAGGGCAAAAAAAAAAAAAAAATAGCGGGAACATTTTTTTAAAGTAATAAATGAGAAAAAAAAAATGTGGAAGTTCTTTTAAGTAATGAAGGAAAAAAGATATAGGGTGGATGAGGGGAAAAGAGGGTAATAGGGAAGAAAGAGGTACTTGAGGGGAAATGAGGGCAAGTGTTGGAGTAAATATGAGATGCAAATGAAAAGGAAGAAGAGGGGAATAAAGGAAAGGGGAGGACGGGATGAAGAGAGTAAGGGGAAAGAAGGGAAAGAAAGAAGAAGGAAGGAAGAGGAAGGAAGAGGAAGAAAGAAGGGGCAAAGTAATGAGAAAAGAGAGGGGAAGAAGAGGTAAAAATAGAAGAAAAGGCGAGCGAGGGGAAAGAGGGGAAAGGGAAGAGAGGGGAGAAAGGGAGTCGAGAGGATTAGAGGGGAAAAGGGGAAGTGGAAAAGAGGATACGAGGGGAAAGAAGCAAGAGGAAGGGAGGGGAAGAGGGGAAGGGAGGGGAAAAGAAGGGGAAGGGAAGGGGATAGGAGGGGGAAGGGAAGGGGAAGGAGAGGGGAAGGGAAGGGAAGGGAAGGGGAAATGAGATGAAGTGAGGGGAAAGGAAAGAGAAGAGAAGGGGAAGAGAAGGGAAAGGAGAGGTGAAGAAAAGGGAAAGGAGAGGGGAATATAAGGAGAAGGGGAGGTGAAGGGGGGAAGGGAAGGGGAGGGGAAGAGAAATGAGGGGAAATGAGGGGAAGTGTGACCCTAGGTGATAAGGTTTGACATATAAATCCCCTTTGATTAGTACCCAAGATAGGGATTTAATTATCTCATTTCCGGTTGAATTGGGGATTACAATATCAAAGGAGGAGGAGGGAGAAGGCAGTGTGTGTTTGTGTGTGTGTGTGTGTGTTTGTTTTGGTGTCTGTCTGTCTGTCTGTCTGTCTGTCTGTCTGTCTGTCTGTCTGTCTGTCTGTCTGCCTGTCTGCCTGCCTGTCTGTCTGTCTGTAGTCTGCTGCCTGCTGCCTGCTCCGTCTGTCTGCCATGTCTGCCGTCTGCTACTGTTGTCTGTCGGTACTGTACGTCTGATCTGTCGCTGTTCTGTTGTCTGTCTGTGTCTGTCTGGTCTGTCTGTCTGTCTGTCTATTCAATGACACTACGTAACAAAACTAAATTAACAATACAACTAACTAAAACTAACAAAAACAACGAAACTAACACAACTAACAACTAAAGCAACTAACAAAACTAACTAAACACATACTTCAAAAAAATATACTAGAATAAAATACTAAATACGAATACTCAAAAAACATGCAACTCAAAAAATGCTAAACTATATACAAAAAAACTGAGACTCAAAAATTCGAAATATTAAACTTGTTGAGCGTAATGTTGCAATAAAAAAAAAACGAACTCAACAAAAAAACGAAATAACTAAAACTAATTATCTTCCCTTATCCTAAAAAAAACAAAAAAAAACCTTTACTATCAAAACAAACAAAATTAAGCATTAACAAAAAAACAAAAAAACAAAAAAAATAATAAAAAGGGTCGTTGGGGTTAAATAGCTTAAGAGATCAATTAGGTGGCGGCAGGTAGAGGCGTTATTACCTGAGGGGTGGGGGTAGGAGGGGTGGATGGGGTGTAGGACAGGTGAGGGAGGGGGTTAATGGGCAAGGGTTAAAGGAAGGGGTGGGTGGTGGGGGGGGGGGGTTGGCCATTATCCAATCTCCATTACTACTACCACTGCTTCTGTCAACACCTTCTCTTAGCTATTAATGTCACTACTATTACTACTACTACTACGGCTATTACTACTACTACTACTACTACTACTATACTACTACTACTACTACTACTACTACTACTACTACTACTATTACAACAACAACTACTACTACTACTACTATTACAACAACAACAACAACAACAACAACAACAACAACAACTATTACTACCACTACTACAACTAAAATTTGGTAGTATTTTTTTATATATTTGCAGTAACATCACAATTATAACCAGAGACAATAATTCCAATGATCTGAAACTCGAGAAATGCCAGTGATCGCTGGCAGTTTTAACTCAAAGGTTGGTCTACTGTGTTTTGGCTCCGCGACTAATATTTTCATAAATCAATTTCGCGATAAACATTGATGAATGCATCTGAATACCAAAAAATATAGTTCTTCTGTTGTTCTACTAATTGTATGGATGACATGCATTACGATGGAACGTTCTATAATAGCAATTTAATGCAAATTACTCGCCTCGAGTATCAAAGCTTAATATTTTTTTTACATGTATATTGTGGCATGTAAAATTTGGGCGATGTTCACACTGTTTTCTAAGACAGTACTGCTGCGTCTGGCAAACGCTTGTCGAAATACAATAAGCAATGCCTTGGAAAAACGAAGAATAAAGAATGCCGAAATCGACTTGTTGCTGCGACAATGTAGGTTATAATTGTGGAGGCGACGTGCCGCGGCGGGGAGTGGTGGCGGGGAGATTGTGGCGGGGAGATTGAATCAAAACATTGCCACTTCACGCGTCGACTCATTGCACTTCCAGGCTTTCTATCTGATTGATACATAATAATAACAGGAACATATGACTGCCTAGGTATAGATAACTTCTAAACATACGTTATAGACTATATAATATCATAGAGTAGCATTTACCTCGCCTCCTCAACTATAACTTCCTTGGTTATTTGGTTATATACAATGTTTTACAGAATCAGGCTTCTATACAATATACATATAGAAGAAAATCGTTCTTAATATTATACTTTTGTGTTTTAAGTGCAGTGGAATAAGCCCATATTTTGTTTTCCAGTAGACCAACTTATTATCAAAAAAGTGAGTTAAAACTGCCAGCGACCCCTGGCATTTTGGGTTCCAGTTCTCTCGAATTGGGGAGGCGGTGGCCGAGTGGTTAGCGTCTCGGAGTGCTGAACTCAATGTCCAGAGTTCGAATCCTGCCGGGGGGCAACTCTTTCAAGAGCCTGGTAGGGGAGCAGAAGGTCCCGAGTTCAAGTCTCACCAAGGAACAACTATCAAATCCATCGTCGATTGGCCGAAGCAACCAACATGCAGCATATACCTGTCTGCCGATTGTGAGTGTGACGGTGGACTCTAGGGGCTGCATGCGCCTAAACTGAAGATCCGAACAGAAAATGGGATCTTCACCTGAGACCACAGGTGTCACTATAAAAAAAGAGCCTGCGCCACCAACGGGCGAGATCGACTAACATCAAGACTCTCAATATGCTACAGGCGCTATAGGCTGCAACGTTATAAAAAAAAAAAAAAAAAAAAAAAATTACGCATAACTATAATAAAAAAGATAATATTGATGATAATAATATAAGCAATAATAACAATAACAATAATAATAACTAGGTAGACGTGCAGCTTTCTCCGTACAGAAGACAGAAGTCAGAAACAGAAGTCTTAAGTGGAAAGCTGCATACCCAGGAATGGCCTTACATTAAGAAGGACTCCAGCACATATACTTTGATAAATGTATTATTGCCGACCCTGACCACACTCCATACAAGAGGCCATTTTAGCTCCGGGCAGCAAAGCTTGACGTCCCTGATGAGCTTGAGCTGCTTCAAGCTGTAGATGGAGTCGACCATGGTGGCCACCCTGATGGCACCCACAAGGACGGTGTTCACGCTGTCCTAGAAGTCGAGCTTGGCCACCTTAATGGCACCCATGAGGCAGCGAATGGCGTCCACACTTTCCGTGCAGGACTCTTGCGTCGCTCGAAGGGGATGCTTGACACCTTGGATACGAAGAATGCCCGTTCCTCCCTTGGTGGGCGGTTTTTATAAATTTTTTTAAATTATTTTTTTATTTTATTATTTTATTATTTTTCGCACACTTCTCGGTCATCACAGAGGCATAGACAGTATGTAGATGCATATATGAAGTCTGTGTGTTCAGCCATCTCGGAGGAGTTCAACCGGACAGACTACGCACACACACACGCGTGTGTAGCGTCGCGTAGCTCTTCAATCGGGTCTCCCCTATGCGGTTTCTGATGATACCTCAGGAATGACCCTACTAAAGGGTCATATTCCTGGATAAAAATTGATAGATAAATAGAGAAGTTAAATTGAGGAAGAACTTTAATAAAAACACGAGAAGAAAAAGAAAAATGAACGAGTAATTGAAAGAAAAAAAACAGGTACAATAATATAATAGAATAAAAGTTGATACGTAAAATTGAGGAGGAACAGTAGAAGGAAGAATATGATATAAATAAAAATATACGAGTGAATATAATTATAAAATCGGATCCAATACTGATAGATAGCGACAGTATTAGGGATCCAGGTGAATACGTAATTAGGTTCTGCCAGGTGAGGCCAAGATAACTGTGTGCCATGAAGGAGTGTTGTTATGTCTTGTGTTCACGCGTGGCTGAATCACAACAACGGGAGGAGGAGGAGGAACAGATGCGTCTATTCATCTAGGGGAGGAGGAGGAGGAGAGGAAGATAGATACAGAAGACGAAGAAGAGGGAGGAAGAGGAGGAACAATAATAATAATAACTAGGTAGACGTGCAGCTTTCTCCGTACACCAATCAATGTTAAATCCTTGTCAGAAACAGAAGTCTTAAGTGGAAAGCTGCATACCCAGGAATGGCCTTACATTAAGAAGGACTCCAGCACATATACTTTGATAAATGTATTATTGCCGACCCTGACCACACTCCATACAAGAGGCCATTTTAGCTCCGGGCAGCAAAGCTTGACCTCCCTGATGAGCTTGAGCTTCGGTGTTCACGCTGTCCTAGAAGTCGAGCTTGGCCACCTTAATGGCACCCATGAGGCAGCGAATGGCGTCCACACTTTCCGTGCAGGACTCTTGCGTCGCTCTTAGGGGATGTTGCCACCTTGGACACGAAGAATGCCCGTTCCTCCCTTGGTGGGCGTTTTTTTTTTTTTTTTTTTTTCCGCACACTTCTCGGCCATCACAGAGGCATAGACAGTATATTGATGCATATATGAAGTCTGTGTGTTCAGCCATCTCTGAGGAGTTCAAGCCGGACAGACTACGCACACACACACACATAGCTCTTCAATCGGGTTCTCCCCTATGCGGTTTCTGATGATACCTCAGGAATGATCCTACTGAAATGATTCCTGGAAAAAGACAACAAAATATGTACAAAAATATCATAGGCAAAAAAAAAAGGAACAAAACGTCCCCACCCAAACAAAGAAAACAAAAAAAAACGCCCCACCCAAAAAAAAAAAAAAAAAAAACGCCCCCCACCCCTCCCCCCCAAAAAAAGAAAAAAAACACCCCACCCCCCAAAAAAAAACCCGAACAATTTTGGAGTGCTAATAATCTAATACATATATTTCCTGTGTTTCAGGGCCCGGATGTGACACCCCCCCCGCCCCCTTACTACACGACCCCCACACACCACCACCATGGCGCACCGAGTCTCCACCAAGGACGTGATGCAGAACACAGGTACCGAGAGAGAGAGAGAGAGAGAGAGAGAGAGAGAGAGAGAGAGAGAGAGAGAGAGAGAGAGAGAGAGAGAGAGAGAGAGAGAGAGAGAGAGAGAGAGAGAGAGAGAGTGAGAGAGAGAAAAGAGAGAGAGAGAGAGAGAGAGTTTAGGTACCATGAGAGGAAGAGAGAGAGAGAGAGGAGGAGAGAGAGAGAGAGGAAGAGAAGAGGGGAGAGAGAGAGAGAAGAGAGAGAGAGAGAGAGAGAGAGAGAGAGAGAGAGAGAGAGAGAGAGAGAGAGAGGAGAAGAGAGAGAGAGAGAGAGAGAAGAGAGAGGAGGAGAGAGAGAGAGAGTTTAGGTACCATGAGAAAGAGAGAGAGAGAGGCCATGTGATGAAAAAAAAGGAGAAAAAAAAAAACCTCTACAAGGTCCTGTGGTGTTCCTTCCTCAGGGTTCCTCGCCAAGCTGGGATCTACGCTGGTGGGCCGCCACAACCCTGACCCTTTATTGGACTCCAAGACCAAAGCCAGCATCACATGGAAGAAAACCTCAGCCGTCAAGCACCGCATTAAGACAGCCACGGGCACCATCGCTATCTACGAGAGCCTCACGCCGGAGCAACTAGCGGAGAAGCAGGCTGAGGCGGACCGAGAAGCAGGGGGCACCGCGCCTGATGCTGAGGGCCCCGCTGATGCCCCGAGGGTAGAGGAAGGGGAGGTGCAGGCGGCCCTTCCCTCTGATTCTGCTGCGGATTCCGGAGTGAGTACTATTTTTTTTTTTTTTTTTTTTTTTTCATTTTTTAATATTCATCTCTTGTTATTTTTCTTTCGTTATAATTTTTATTTTATTTTATATCCCTTTATCTTTATTATTTATTCAGTACTGGTGACGAAGGTGTCATTCTAGTGTTGTAATTTTTTTTTCTTTTTCTTTTTGATGTCTTTGATGAACTTTTCCTTAGTTTCTTATTCTTACAAACTTGCATCTTCTTCTGTTTGAGTCACTGTCTAACTCTATAAACTTGCATCTTCTTCTGTTTGAGTCACTGTCCCACTATCTATTATATCTTTTACCTGTCACACCTTTTACGTACTTCCACCTGTTGCTATACTCTACAAACTTGCATCTTCTTCTGTTTGAGTCACTGTCCAACTCTATAAATATGTATATTCTTCTGTTTGAGTCACTGTCCAACTCTATAAATTTGTATCTTCTTCTGTTTGAGTCACTGTCCAACTCTATAAATTTGTATATTCTTCTGTTTGAGTCACTGTCCAACTCTATAAATTTGCATCTTCTTCTGTTTGAGTCACTGTCCAACTCTATAAATTTGTATATTCTTCTGTTTGAGTCACTGTCCAACTCTATAAACTTGCATCTTCTTCTGTTTGAGTCACTGTCCAACTCTATAAACTTGCATCTTCTTCTGTTTGAGTCACTGTCTAACTCTATAAACTTGTATCTTCTTCTGCTTGAGTCACTGTCCCACTATCTATTATATCTTTTACCTGTCACGCCTTTTACGTACTTCCACCTGTTCCTAGACTCTACAAACTTCTATCTTCTTCTGTTTGAGTCACTGTCCAACTCTATAAATTTGCATATTCTTCTGTTTGAGTCACTGTCCAACTCTATAAATTTGTATATTCTTCTGTTTGAGTCACTGTCCAACTCTATAAATTTGTATATTCTTCTGTTTGAGTCACTGTCCAACTCTATAAACTTGTATCTTCTTCTGTTTGAGTCACTGTCCAACTCTATAAATTTGTAT
>JACEEZ010003062.1:77500-80000 GCA_016584305.1 Chionoecetes opilio
TTTCCCCTATTAGTTCTGAATTTAGAGAGGGTTTACTGTATTATTTTGTGGTGTGTGTGTTAGTGTTTTTTGCCCTTTCCTCTCTGACGTGTTTTTCATGTGTATGTGTGTGTGTGGTGTGTGTGTGTGTGTGTGTGTGTTGTGTGTGTGTTGTTGTGTTGTGTGTGTGTGTGTGTGTGTGTGTGATGTGTATGGTGGTGTTTGTGTGTGTGTTGTGTGTGTTGTGTTGTGTTGTGTTGTGTTGTGTAGTGTCTGTATGTGTGGTTGTGTGTGTGTGTGTGGTGTGTTGTGTGCTGTGTTGGTGTGTGTCTGTGTCTGTTGTGTGTGTCTGTGTCTGTGTGTCTGTGTCTGTGTCGTGTGTGTTGTGTGTGTGTTGTGTGTGTGTGTGTGTGTGTGTGTGTGTGTGTGTGTGTGTGTGTGAGAGTGTGTTGTGTGAGAGTGTGTGTGTGTGTGATAGCCCCGTGTACCCTAGTGTCTCTGTGTCCACGCCCGTGTTGACAGTGCGGGCGTAAATAGAGCAAAATTAGGGAGCCATTCGTCGCTGGTTGGTGAGGCAAAGGAAACATAGTCATTTGTATCCTTTTTTTGCGTCTGTCTGTATTTCTGGGACCTGAGTTAAGAGAGAGAGAGAGAGAGAGAGAGAGAGAGAGAGAGAGAGAGGAGAGAGGAGAGGAGAGGAGAGGAGAGGAGGAGGAGAGGGAGAGAGAGGAGAGGAGAGAGTACTACTTGGATAGAGTTATAAGTAAAAGAAGTCAAAAAGACGATTCACCAACGAATGCTGTACTACTATATATATCTATACACTAAACTATAAGTACACACAATACTATTCACTACCACACAGCAATAGCTTATTACTACTACTACTACTACTACTACTACTACTACTACTACCTACTACTACTACTACTACTACTATACTACTACTACTACTACTACTACTACTACTACTACTACTATACTATACTACTACTACTACTACTTACTTACTACTACTACTACTACTAACTACTACACTACTACTACCACACTATACTACTACTACTACTACTACTACACTATACTACTACTACTACTACACTACTACTACTACTACTACTACTATACTACTACTACTACTAGTTGCAGTTTATATCGGTCATTTCCTTTGCAAATGACCGTATATTATTTTTTTTATCCAGGTGTGCTTTAAGTGGCCATAAATCTTACCCACACCCACACACACACACACACACACACACACACACACACACACAACACACACACAATCAGTTAATCAACTAGAACACACAATCTATTGCATGAAGAGGCAGCACATGCACGACAGAAGCACACACACACACACATCCACACACACCACACATCACACACATCCACACACACACATCTACTTCTAATCAACTGACTAATCACACACATTCCTATTCAGGTTGTAAGTCTCATACTTCCAGGTCGTGCTAATCCTCCATTCCTTTCATTCCACCTCTTCTTCCTCCTTCCTCCTCCTCCCTTCCTTCCTTTTCCTTCCTTCCTTCCTCTTCCTTCCTTCCTTCCTTCCTCTTCCTTCCTTCCTTCCCTTCCTTCCTTCCTTCCTCCTTCCTTCCTTCCTCCTTCCTTCCTTCCTTCCTCTCCTTCCTTCCTCCTTCCTTCCTCCCTTCCTTCCTTCCTTCCTCCCTTCCTTCCTTCCTTCCTTCCTTCCTTCCTTCCTTCCTTCCTTCCTTCCTCCCTTCCTTCCTTCCTTCCTTCCTTCCTTCCTTCATCTCGCCTTATCTGCCTTCTAAGATTAACAAAAGGAAAAAAATATTGTACCCTAACCCAAATATAGCTTTTATTTGGACAGGTGTGAGTGGCTGTGTGACTAGAATGACCTTGAACTATGTAACGAGAGGCGGCTTAGGTCATCTTCACACCTTGACCGCAACACCTGCCATCCAAGGTAAATACGAGTGTGTGTTTGACCTATAATGGTGTTGTTACGGGAAATATGTGTTATTTGATTGTTAAGAGAAGTGCGTGTCATTTGAGTTGTTTAAGATGAATGTGTGAGTCAAGTACCATTAACATACATACCTGAACAGTGTGTGTGTGCGTGTGTACACCTATAATGGGGTTGTTAAGGGAAGTATTGAGTCATTTAATAACAAAATAGAAGAAAAAATATCAATACCACAACAGTCAATTATGTGAAATATATTAGAAAGAAGAAAAAAAAAATAAAGATATATAAAAAAAAGAGAAATATAGAAAAAAATATAGAAATAGATAGAGAAAAAATCAGAAATAAAAAAAATATATAGAAATAAAAAATATATAGAAATAAAAAATATATAGAAATCAAAAATATATAGAAATCAAAAATATATAGAAATAAAAAATATATAGAAATCAAAAATATATAGAAATCAAAAATATATAGAAATAAAAAATATATAGAAATAAAAAATATATAGAAAATATAAATATATAGAAATAAAAAATATATAGAAATATAGAAAGTGAA
>JACEEZ010003062.1:85000-97500 GCA_016584305.1 Chionoecetes opilio
ACACCCGTCACCACAAAATTAGCTTGGAAATTCCCCCTCGGTCTCCCATTCCCTCTTCAGGATATCCTCTCCTATGTTCTTGGGTTCCCTGCCATTCCTCTCTTGTTTGTTTACCTCCAAGTCATATCCTCCGGGCGTAAGAAGAGAGAGAGAGAGAGAGAGAGAGAGAGAGAGAGAGAGAGAGAGAGAGAGAGGAGAGAGAGAGAGAGAAGAGAGAGAGAGAGAGGAGAGAGGAGAGAGAGAGAGAAGAGAGAACAAAAAACAAACAAAAAAAACAAAGAGGTTGAGAGAACAAAAAATAAGAGACGAAAAGAAAGACAATGGGGTGGGAATGTATCTGGCTGAAGAGACATGTGTATCTCTCTCTCTCTCTCTCTCTCTCTCTCTCTCTCTCTCTCTCTCTCTCTCTCTCTCTTCTCTCTCTCTCTCTCTCTTTCCCTCTCTCGTATCTCTCTCATCTCTCTCTCCTCTCATTATTGTATTCTCTTTCATTGGCTCTCATCAAGGATTTATTTATTTTTCTTTCCATCATAACATCCTGCCTCTCAGCTCCTGTACATATTTCATCCCTCCTCCTCCTCCTCCTCCTCCTCCTCCTCCTCCTCCTCCTCCTCCTCCTCCCTCTCGAAGGTAATCTCCCCGTAGTTCTCCCCGGGGTAAATAATCTCCTTGTGGTGAGAGAAGCTTTCCCAGCCTCCTCCTCCTCCTCCTCCTCCTCCTCCTCCTCCGTAAAAATTATTTCAATGTGAGAGTCGTTGATCGATGGAACAAGTTACCAGCAAATGTTGTCGAAGCCAGCACAATAACTACATTTAAAAACAGGCTTGACGCGCACTGTAAAGTAAATGGGTATTGATAGTTCCCTGCGAATTCATATTTAGTCCCCCGGATCGATTAGTTGTAGTGGTAGTGGTAGTTGTAGTTAGTATATTTCATACCCTATTTTTCTGCACTACGAAACTTCCGTGTTCCTATCTTCTTTTAAGGACATGGTATCCTTTTCCAACTGTTTTCTTACAAGTAGTTGATAGTTAGTAGTATGTAGTTCAGCAGATACCCTCGCTATGGACCAATAGGTCTCCTGGTGTCTGTTATTCCTATGTAATCCTATGTAATCCTCCTCCTCCTCATTTTTCCCCCATTTTTTTTAACACTTATTCCCTTGTCTCCTCCTCTCTCCTCCTCCTCCTCCTCCTCCTCCTCCTCCTCCTCCTCCTCCTCCTCCTCCTCCTCTTGAGTCTGGTGTTCATCTATCTTCACTTTGTTGGGTGTTGTTGTGGGAAGATGAGGAAGAACAGAAGGAGGAGGAGGAGCAGGAGGAGGAGGAGGAGGAGGAGGAGGAGGAGGAGGAGGAGGAGGAGGAGGAGGTCTTTTATGAGTTCGTTTGTCTGGTAATGAGAAGGTTTGTAAAGAGTTGTTTGTGATGCATCCAGAGAGTACACACACACACACACTACCTGTGTGTGTGTGTGTGTGTGTGTGTGTGTGTGTGTGTGTGTGTGTGTGTGTGTGTGTGTGTGTGTGTGTGTGTGTGTGTGTGTGTTATACCAAGATGAATAAGAAAAAAAAAGAATAACAATAATAAGAAAAAAAAGCGAAACTAAATATATATAAAACTAAGATGAATAAAAAAAACAAGAATAGTTTCAATAAAAAGAAAAAAATGAACGGAACTCAACATAGATAAATACTTAGATGAATAAAAAAAAACCTAGAATATAATCAATAAGAAGATAAAATATTGAAGGCAACTAAATAGTATAGATAAAAACTACTATGATAATAAATAAAAAAGACAGAAACGGAGATAAAAAAATCCATGAATAATATCTATAAGAAGAAAAAATATTGAACGGAATGAATAGAGATCAAAAATATGATGATAATAAATAAATCAAAGAAACGAAGGAAGAAATGGGAGGTCTCGGGGAAAAATAAAAGAAAAAAATAAACAAAATTAAATAGTATAGATAGAAAAACTACTATGATAATATATAAATGAAAGAAATGAAGCAAGAAATGGGAGGTCTCGGGGAAAAAAAAGAAAAAGAGCGAAACTAGAAATACAAACTACTAATACTATGGAACAAAAACTACTATGGTAATAAATAAAGAAGAAAAAGAATGAAGCAAGAAATGGGAGGTCTCGGGGAAAAAGAAAGAGAAAAAAAGAACGCAACTAGATATACAAACTACTAATACTATGGAACAAAAACTACTATGGTAATAAATAAAGACGAAAAAGAGACGAAGCAAGAAATGTTAGGAGGTCTGAGGGTGTTGGGTTACACTGCGGGACACCACACTCGATTCTTCACTGCTGACGAAGGCATCCATTGTTGTAGCCACCCGCCCATTAGTTGTGTGTGTGTGTGTGTGTGTGTGTGTGTGTGTGTGTGTGTGTGTGTGTGTGTGTGTGTGTGTGTGTTTTGTGTGTGTGTGTGTGTGTGTGTGTGTGTGTGTGTGGTGTTGTGTGTGTGTGTGTGTGTGTGTGTGTGTGTGTGTGTGTGTGTGTGTGTTGTGTATGTGTGTGTGTGTGTGTGTGTGTGTGTGTGTGTGTGTGTGTGTGTTGTGTTGTGTGTGTGTGTGTGTGTGTGTGTGTGTGTGTGTGTGTGTGTGTGTGTGTGTTGGTGTGTTGGTGTGTTGTGTGGTGTGTGTGTGTGTGTGTGTGTGTGTGTGTGTGTGTGTGTGTTGTGTTGTGTGTGTGTGTGTGTTGTGTGCTTGTGTGTGTGTGTGTGTGTGTGTGTGTGTGTGTGTGTGTTGATGTGTGGGTGTGTGTGTTGAAATAAGAAGTGGTTTTGGTTTTTTGTTTTGGTTTTTGGTGTGTGTGTGGTGTGATGTGATGGTGTTGATGTAAGTTCGATTGTGTGTGGTGTGTGTGTGTGTGTGTGTGTGTGTTGTGTGTGTGTGTGTGTGTGTGTGTGTGTGTGTGGCCTTGAAAAGAGACACCTATAGCAACCAATCCTCCTTCTTTTCGTTTTCTTTATTTTCATCTTCTTGGCTGTTTCGTTTGATCTCATTTCCATTTTTATTATTATTATTATTTTATCATTTTCTCTGTTTTTTCTTTCTTCTTTTTCTCTTTTTTTATTTTATTTTCTTGCAAGTCATTCTCATTTTTTTGTTATGCCTAATTTTAATTTTTTTATCCAGCGTTCTTTTCCTACTTTCCCTTCTTGGTCCTCTGTCTCTACTTCCTCCTCCTCCTCCTCCTCCTCCTCCTCCTCCTCCTCCTCCTCCTCTGCATCCTCCTCCTCCTCCTCCTCCTCTGCATCCTCCTCCTCCTCCTCCTCTGCATCCTCCTCCTCCTCCTCCTCCTCCTCCTCCTCCTCCTCCTCCTCCTCCTCCTCCTCCGCCTCCTCCTCCTCCTCCTCCTCCTCCTCCTCCTCCTCCTCCTCCTCCTCCTCCTCCTCCTCCTCCTCCTCCTCCTCCTCCTCCTCCCCCTCCTCCTCCTCCTCCTCCTCCTCCTCCTCCTCCTCCGCATTGCCTAGCTGCCAGTAAAAAGGCGAATATGATGTTGGGCTTTATTAAACGCAATTTTGAACACAAAACTCCGAAAGTAATGACACAATTATACACGTCCTTGGTTAGGCCACACTTGGAATATGCCGTCCAATTCTGGTCGCCCTGTTTCGTAAAAGACCAAGCCAAATTGGAATCAGTGCAAAGAAGAGCAACCAAACAAATTCCATCTCTGCGAAATTCATCTTATGAAGAGAGACTGCGGAAACTTAATATGTTTTCCTTAAAAGATCGTAGAATCCGTGGGGACTTGATAGAAACCTTTAAGATCCTAAAAGGATTTGATGTCATTAATCAAGAGAACTTATTCGAGCTTTCAACTCAAGTGACAACAAGAAATAATGGTTTAAAACTAAACGGTCAACGTTGCATCACTGATCTCCGTAAAAATTATTTCAATGTTAGAGTCATTGATCGATGGAACAAGTTACCAGCAAATGTTGTCGAAGCCAGCACAATAACTACATTTAAAAACAGACTTGACGCGCACTGTAAAGTAAATGGGTATTGATAGTGCCCTGCGAATTCATATTTAGTCCCCCGGATCGATTAGTTGTAGTGGTAGTGGTAGTTGTAGTTAGTATATTTCATACCCTATTTTTCTGCACTATGAAACTTCCATGTTCCTATCCTCTTTAGGGACATGGTATCCTTTTCCAACTGTTTTCTTACAAGTAGTTGATAGTTAGTAGTATGTAGTTCAGCAGATACCCTCGTCATGGACCAATAGGTCTCCTGGTGTCTGTTATTCCTATGTAATCCTATGTAATCCTCCTCCTCCTGCTCCGCATCTTCCTGCTTTTCTCTTGCGTATTTAAATATTTTCTCCATAATTTTTTTTCCTATTTTTCATTATACATTTTTTTCCGTTTTAACCAGCAATAGTTTTTTTCATTATCGCTTTTTTGTTGCTGATTCTTACTATTCCTTTTTTTCTGACGCCGAATCTTTTCTCTTCACTTTCAAACGCACACACACACACACACACACACACACACACACACACACACACACACACACACACACACACACACCAAGAAAGCCGCAATATTTTACACCAGATACATTAATGAAAGGTAAATAAAGTGTTGCAGGTCAAACTCTGTACTAAATCTACCGGGGAATTACCTGAGAGAAGCAAGGAAGCAAAGGAGATAATGACCCGAGACAGGTGTGTTACGTAACCTGTTCACCTGTTAAACCCCCCCCCCCCCCCCCACTGACACCCCTTTCCTTCTCGCTACCTGGGCACCCTCACGTAGACACCCGATCGTTGAAATGAGATTGCGAGTACGTGTGTGTGTGTGTGTGTGTGTGTGTGTGTGTGTGTGTATGTGTGTGTGTGTGTGTGTGTGTGTGTGTGTTCATCTAGTTGTATTCATCTAGTTGTATTTTACAGGGCCTGAGCAACGCTCGTATGGCCCCGTCTCCATATCAACATTTTTATCATTCATCCTTAAGGCCCCCATCCACGGTACGATTGGTCGTACGATCTGATCCGACAGACCTGATCCGATGGATTTCCTACCACCCACTAACGATCCGACCGCACCTCAAGACCAGTTCAGTTGGTGATAGAAACGGTGGAGAGTGGTTCTCATGATGGATCTATGCAACGAGGATCGAATTACTTTTGATGGAATCTGATACCACAACTTAGGAGCGTAAACATCCGCGTTCACACTAAATTTCACAGAGGCAGTTATTTTCTTAATATATTTCCGGCACACACTTCTCATATAGTTTTTTTTTTTTTTTTTTTTACTGTTTCAACATTAGCCTCACTCGCTCACTGTCGCTCCTCGAGTTTCTCTACCAATAGGTGTCTTGCACTGACGTCACGACCTAGCGTCTTCAAGCCAAATGCCGCCGTCTTCAAGCCAAATGCCGCCCGTCGGAGCGAGCTGGATGACCAACAAAATCCACTTGCCGCCCGTGTTTGCCAGCTTATGATAATTTTCCCCTACCAAAGATATGTTTATCAGTATAAAAGATATACTGTTGTCTTCGGAAATGTTTTTACTATAATATTATCAAATAAAAAACCGTAAAACACACTAAAGAAAGGCCATTATGAGACTCAAGAAATATGCATGAACTTAATATTCATCAGCGCCAGCTCCCATTTAATATTTTGCTCGAAAACTTTTTACATGGACAATGTCAATAGAAGCGGAATTTCATTAGCTTTCCATTGATATATTTCGTTATCTGATAAATGAATTAGAACCATGTATAAATTAGCGTTAACTAAATAAATAACCTCATAAATCGGGAAAAATTACCCCATATCATGATGTTATTTATTTAGTTAACGCTAATTTATGCATGGTTCTAATTTATTTATCAGATAACGAAATATATCAATGGAAAGCTAATGAAATTCCGCTTCTATTGACATTGTCCATGTAAAAAGTGTTCGAGCAAAATATTAAATGGGAGCTGGAGTTGGTGAATATTAAGTTCATGCATATTTCTTGAGAGTCTCATAATGGCCTTTCTTTAGTGTGTTTTACGGTTTTTTATTTGATAATATTATAGAACAAGCATTTCCGAAGATGACAGTATATCTTTTATACTGATAAACATATATTTGGTAGGGGAAAATTACCATAAGCTGGCAAACACGGGCGGCAAGTGGAGTTTGTTGATCCTCCAGCTCGCATTTCCCGCGCCTGTCGCAGCCACAACAAGGCTGTGATGTCACGTGCAGGACACCTATATACTCATAAGTTGCATTTTCTTAAATTTATCCATTCTTTGACCCATTCATTCTATATATTGGATTTCTCCAAAAGTGCTTTCATTACAGAATTTCATCTTGTATCTTGGATGTAAATACGTGGCCCAACAGCAATCACGGTGCGATGTCTCCATATTGTGGATAAAAACAAACACTGCTTGGTCGCATCCGACAGCCTGTCAGTGGCGAAACACAGCGGCCACTCACGATCCATTGGTTGATCACCAGATCGTCGATGCGTCGACCAGATCCACCGGGATGGGCCTTAGTGCTGGGTTTGCAAGCACACCCAAGGACAAACCCCTTGCTAACACCCGTACCATTCATGCGGGTGACGGGCTCGGGTTTTAAGAAACCCCATCAGTTTCCCTCCGGGGGATCGAACCCGGACTTCTCGATTGTGAACCGAGCGTGCTTCCCTACACTCGGAGTCGGAGTGTGCTGTGTGTGCTGTGTGTTGTGTGTGATCGCCTCCTTATGCGGTCCAGGCTTACACCCGTTGGATTTTTAATTGGGTGATTTTACCTTCATGTTTTTGTGGATCAAGCACCATCTTTTATCCTATCTTGTGGTGATCAGAGCACCTATTTATCTAATCTGTTGTTGTTGTACGAGCACTATTTTCTATCCTTAATCTGTGGTTGTTGTTTGTCAGAGCACTATTTATCCTATCTTTTGTTGTGTTGTCAGGCACACCGTTTTATCTTATGTTTTGTTGTTTTGTCAGAGCACTATTTTTATCCTTAATCTTTTGTTGTTGTTGTCAGAGCACTATTTTTATCCTTAATCTTTTGTTGTTGTTGTCAGAGCACTATTTTATCCTTAATCTTTTGTTGTTGTTGCCAGAGCACTATTTTTATCCTTAATCTTTTGTTGTTGTTGTCAGAGCACTATTTTTATCCTTAATCTTTTGTTGTTGTTGTCAGAGCACTATTTTTATCCTTAATCTTTTGTTGTTGTTGTCAGAGCACTATTTTTATCCTTAATCTTTTGTTGTTGTTGTCAGAGCACTATTTTTATCCTTAATCTTTTGTTGTTGTTGTCAGAGCACTATTTTTATCCTTAATCTTTTGTTGTTGTTGTCAGAGCACTATTTTTATCCTTAATCTTTTGTTGTTGTTGTCAGAGCACTATTTTTATCCTTAATTTTTGTTGTTGTTGTCAGAGCACTATTTTTATCCTTAATCTTTTGTTTTGTTGTCAGAGCACTATTTTTATCCTTAATCTTTTGTTGTTTGTTGTCAGAGCACTATTTTTATCCTTATTCTTTTGTTGTTGTTGTCAGAGCACTATTTTTTATCCTAATCTTTTTTGTTGTTGTCAACACTATTTTTATCCTTATCTTTTGTTGTGTTGTCAGAGCACTATTTTTATCCTTAATCTTTTGAGTCTGTTCACCAGACTATTCTTATCCTTAATCTTTGTTGGTTGTTGTCAGCACTTTTGTTATCATTTACAATATTCCCCATGTATATATTATTGTCTATCCATGGATTATCCATGAAAGATATCGCTACCCGATATATACCTATAGAACGTACCCAATATTCATCCTTAGACCTCACCAGGATATCATGTAGATATTACGTCAAGATATATAAGACCTCCACCATTGTATTATTCCCACCTGAAGAACCGTCACCCCAGGATATCCCACCTGAAGAACCGTCACCCCAGGATATCCCACCTGAAGAACCGTCACCCCAGGATATCCCACCTGAAGAACCGTCACCCCAGGATATCCCACCTGAAGAACCGTCACCCCAGGATATCCCACCTGAAGAACCGTCACCCCAGGATATCCCACCTGAAGAACCGTCACCCCAGGATATCCCACCTGAAGAACCGTCACCCCAGGATATCCCACCTGAAGACCGTCACCCCAGGATATCCCACCTGAAGATCCGTCACCCCAGGATATCCCACCTGAAGATCCGTCACCCCAGGATATCCCACCTGAAGAACCGTCACCCCAGGATATCCCACCTGAAGACCGTCACCCCAGGATATCCCACCTGAAGATCCGTCACCCCAGGATATCCCACCTGAAGAACCGTCACCCCAGGATATCCCACCTGAAGAACCGTCACCCCAGGATATCCCACCTGAAGAACCGTCACCCCAGGATATCCCACCTGAAGATCCGTCACCCCAGGATATCCCACCTGAAGAACCGTCACCCCAGGATATCCCACCTGAAGATCCGTCACCCCAGGATATCCCACCTGAAGATCCGTCACCCCAGGATATCCCACCTGAAGAACCGTCACCCCAGGATATCCCACCTGAAGATCCGTCACCCCAGGATATCCCACCTGAAGAACCGTCACCCCAGGATATCCCACCTGAAGATCCGTCACCCCAGGATATCCCACCTGAAGACCGTCACCCCAGGATATCCCACCTGAAGATCCGTCACCCCAGGATATCCCACCTGAAGAACCGTCACCCCAGGATATCCCACCTGAAGATCCGTCACCCCAGGATATCCCACCTGAAGACCGTCACCCCAGGATATCCCACCTGAAGATCCGTCACCCCAGGATATCCCACCTGAAGATCCGTCACCCCAGGAACCCAGAAGATAGATATCCCACCTGAAGATCCGTCACCCCAGGATATCCCACCTGAAGATCCGTCACCCCAGGATATCCCACCTGAAGAACCGTCACCCCAGGATATCCCACCTGAAGATCCGTCACCCCAGGATATCCCACCTGAAGAACCGTCACCCCAGGATATCCCACCTGAAGATCCGTCACCCCAGGATATCCCACCTGAAGATCCGTCACCCCAGGATATCCCACCTGAAGAACCGTCACCCCAGGATATCCCACCTGAAGATCCGTCACCCCAGGATATCCCACCTGAAGATCCGTCACCCCAGGATATCCCACCTGAAGATCCGTCACCCCAGGATATCCACCTGAAGAACCGTCACCCCAGGATATCCCACCTGAAGATCCGTCACCCCAGGATATCCCACCTGAAGAACCGTCACCCCAGGATATCCCACCTGAAGATCCGTCACCCCAGGATATCCCACCTGAAGAACCGTCACCCCAGGATATCCCACCTGAAGATCCGTCACCCCAGGATATCCCACCTGAAGAACCGTCACCCCAGGATATCCCACCTGAAGATCCGTCACCCCAGGATATCCCACCTGAAGAACCGTCACCCCAGGATATCCCACCTGAAGATCCGTCACCCCAGGATATCCCACCTGAAGAACCGTCACCCCAGGATATCCCACCTGAAGATCCGTCACCCCAGGATATCCCACCTGAAGATCCGTCACCACAGGATATCCCACCTGAAGAACCGTCACCCCAGGATATCCCACCTGAAGATCCGTCACCCCAGGATATCCCACCTGAAGAACCGTCACCCCAGGATATCCCAACTGAAGATCCGTCACCCCAGGATATCCCACCTGAAGAACCGTCACCCCAGGATATCCCACCTGAAGATCCGTCACCCCAGGATATCCCACCTGAAGAACCGTCACCCCAGGATATCCCACCTGAAGAACCGTCACCCCAGGATATCCCACCTGAAGATCCGTCACCCCAGGATATCCCACCTGAAGAACCGTCACCCCAGGATATCCCACCTGAAGATCCGTCACCCCAGGATATCCCACCTGAAGAACCGTCACCCCAGGATATCCCACCTGAAGATCCGTCACCCCAGGATATCCCACCTGAAGAACCGTCACCCCAGGATATCCCACCTGAAGATCCGTCACCCCAGGATATCCCACCTGAAGAACCGTCACCCCAGGATATCCCACCTAGATCGTCACCAGATACCACCTAGACCGTCCACCCCAGGATATCCCACCTGAAGATCCGTCACCCCAGGATATCCCACCTGAAGATCCGTCACCCTGCCAAACTCTGGGGTGACGGATCTTCAGGTGATCCTTAATTTTAAAGCATTTGGTACCTTCTGCTATATTTTTATTATTATATTATATTAGTATATTGTTTTATATAATTTATGAAGTCAGAAGCATCGGTGGTTCAGTGGTAGAATTCTCGCCTGCCACGCGGGAGGCCCGGGTTCGATTCCCGGCCGATGCATTCTTTTTTCATGACAATTTTGGTAAGATAAATAGGGTAGTGTACCTGGAATTGTCGACGTCGACGAGTGTTCCTATTTTTCACGTCGGCGAGTGTTCCCATTATCCGTATTTCTGCATTCAGGGATTAAATACCAACAATAGCCTGAATAGTTAGGCTAGGTTATGTGGTTAAGTTAGGTTAGATTCCTTTTCATATATTACAAGTTGAACTGTCGCCGAAAATTTACACGTCGGCGAGTGTTCCGATTTCGGCGAGAGTTCTGGGTTGGTGTTTCGGCGACCCTGAATACAGAAACACGGGTAAAACTTGATTAGATATATATATTGGGTCCTGAAATATCAAGAATTGGAACACTCGACGACGGCGGCGAGAATTCCTATCGGCGACAGTTCCAGGTACCAGAAAAGCACACACACAAAAAACTGAAAGGATGGGAAAGCTGCGGCTGAGGCGAGGCTTAGGGTGAGGCAAGGGAGAACCAGTGAAGGGTGTGAGTGATGAACAGCGTGAAGGGTGAAGACTGAAGGGTGAAGGGTGAGAAGGGAGAAGAAACAAGTGTAAACAGCGGGTTGGGTGTAGAGGGAGAGACGAAAAAAAAGACCTCCTTGTTTAGTGTGTGGGTGTGGGTGGGTGGGTGTGGGTGGGTGGGTGGGGGGGGCGAGTGTGTGTCAGTTCAGTTCAGTTGTTGGTCGGGAGTCAGGCCTTTTTCAACGGCACTCCCTGACGTGTTTCTTCTCGCTGTCTGAGTCTTGAGTTAGTTGTCTTCTCTTATTCTATCTTATTAATTTTTTTCTCTTTCTTTCCTCTTATTTTCTCTGGTCATCCAAAAACTGTTGATTGTTCTTTTTGCTTCTTCCACATTCCCCTCTCCAAACAAATACTCCCCCACTATAGCCTCTTCCTTCTTCTATGTAAGGTTGTTGTAGCCTCGCACTTTTCTTTCTTGCATTATTGTAGGCTGTGTGTGTGTGTGTGTGTGTGTGTGTGTGTGTGTGTGTGTGTGTGTGTGTGTGTGTGTGTGTGTGTGTGTGTGTGTGTGTGTGTGTGTGTGTGTGTGTGTGTGTGTGTGTACTCCACCCAGACCTATAATCATGCAGTATATTTTATCTTTATTCGCACTCTATCGCCTTTCGGTCACTTTGTTATGCTCGTCTTTCGTAACCTAAGTATCGTCTGCACATTTTTTTCCTTCTTTTGCATTTGCCATCAACATCATATATCCGAATTCACCTTGGTGGACGAAATACATTTTTTTCTGGTGAGTTTTGATGTGTTTTGAATTAATCTGCTAACCGTTTCTGTCGCAAATAATTTTTTTTATTTGTTATTATTATTATTTTTTTTTTTTTGGGTAAAGGTTAGGTTAGGTTAGTTTAGGTATAGGTTAGGTTCAATTTATTTTTATTTTTTATCATTATTTTTTTATTTTTTTTGGTAAAGGTTAGTTTAGGTTAGTTTAGGTATAGGTTAGGTTCAATTTATTTTTATTTTTTATCATTATTTATTTTTATTTTTTTTTGGTAAAGGTTAGGTTAGGTTAGTTTAGGTATAGGTTAGGTTCAATTTATTTTTATTTTTTATCATTATTTTTTATTTTTTTTGGTAAAGGTTAGGTTAGGTTAGTTTAGGTATAGGTTAGGTTCAATTTTTTTTTTTTTTTATCATTTTTGTTATTTGAACTCTTAAGTATTTTCCTTGTTTTTTTTCCCTTCCTTCACTTTAGGAAAACCGAAACCTGTATTTAATTGGCGTATTATTTCTTGTATTGCATGAAGGCTTCGGCTCATTCCTCAAACACGTCTTTTTTTTCGTTTGGTCTTTAAGTCAGGGAACAAATTTATAATACGTATCTTTTTTTTTTATTAGTTTTTCCTTTAAATCATATAACAAATTCAATCTTAGTTTTCTGATTTTTTTTCTTTTTCCCATTTGACTAAACTAACTCATACATTTTTTTTTTTTTTTAGTGGATTTTTTCTTTAAATTTTCAACACTAGATTTTCTCCTCACTCAAATCAATTAGCTTACTCTTTTTTTTTTTTTTTTTTTTTTTTTTTTTTTTTTTACATCACAAAGGACTGGCCAAGGGCACTCGAAACTTCGGCCCGTACCGAGAGTCATGATGAAGGGCGAGCGACAACCTT
>JACEEZ010003062.1:102500-152500 GCA_016584305.1 Chionoecetes opilio
CCTTAAATTACCGTCATGCACTGAGCAGACAAAACCAGGGAATTCCATCTCTCCTTCAACCTCCTTGTACTTTCTTCCCCCTCCAGCTTTTCACCTTCCTTTGCCCTCTCCTCCCTTGCCTCTCCCCCTCCTTCTCTCCTTCCTTGCCTCTCTCCCTCCTTCGCCTTTGCCTCCGCCCATCTTCATCGTAAATAACAAGAAGGAAAGACAGAATAGGTAGAAAAAAGGGAATTCCTCCTCATAATCAGCCTTTTATGCCTTGTACTTTCAGTTTAACACCTTCCTTTGCCCTCTCCTCTCCCTTCGTCTGTCTCCTCTCCCTTCGTCTGTCTCCTCTCCCTTCGTCTGTCTCCTCTCCCTTCGTCTGTCTCCTCTCCCTTCATCTGTCTCCTCTCCCTTCGTCTGTCTCCTCTCCCTTCGTCTGTCTCCTCTCCCTTCGTCTGTCTCCTCTCCCTTCGTCTGTCTCCTCTCCCTTCGTCTGTCTCCTCTCCCTTCGTCTGTCTCCTCTCCCTTCGTCTGTCTCCTCTCCCTCCTTCTGTCTCCTCTCCCTTCGTCTGTCTCCTCTCCCTTCGTCTGTCTCCTCTCCCTTCGTCTGTCTCCTCTCCCTTCGTCTGTCTCCTCTCCCTTCGTCTGTCTCCTCTCCCTTCGTCTTTCCTCCCAAAATAAGATAGAGGAAAGACAGATTAGGTAGACAGCAGGGAATGCCAGATCTTCTACAACCTCTGATCTCCTTGTACTTTCTTCCCCCTCCAGATTTTCACCTTCCTTTGTCCTCTCCGCTCTCTCCTCTCCCCCTCCTTCGCCTTTCCTCCCACCATCTTCATCGTAAATAACAAAGAGGTTTAGGCAGAATAGGTAAAAAAAAAAGGAATTTCTCCTCATAATCAACCCTTTACACTTTCCTCTTCCCTCTCCTCTCCCTCCTTCGTCTTTCCTTCCACCATCTTCATCATTAATAAGAAAGATTAAGAACAGATTAAGTAGAAAGGAGGGAATTTCAAGCCTTCGCACTTTTCTCTCCCCTCTTCTCTTCCTCCCCTCCCCCTCGTCCCCTCTCCTCTCCCCTCTTCCTCCCCTCTCCTCTCCCTCTTCCTCCCCTCTCCTCTCCCCTCTTCCTCCCCTCCCCCTCCTCCCCTTCCCCCCTCTTTTCTCCCTCCCCTCACCCTCCTCCCCTCTCCCTCCTCCCTCCACCTTCGTAGTAAGCAAGAGGTCAATGCCACTACGTACGAATGCGTAATGGAACCATATCCACTACGTAGTTTTTTTAATATTGATGTTAACCTGTCTCAAGGCCATATATCAGAGTCATTGAATTCAGGTGAGAATCCTAACCCCTTGAGGCCCATAACGTGATTTCCTTTGTAATTTGGCCACCATTAAACTATTTTGTATTAATGTAAGCAATATAATTATAGATATGACCTGTTTAATATCCTTGTTCGCTAGCTAATTTGGTATATTAAGTTATTTTTCGGAATTTTATGGCTAACAACAGACGATTTTATTTGGTAAAGGCAAGATCTGGGCGTGAAGGGGTTAATAGCCAGGCATTTACTTTTTTCAAGGTGGGTAGAAGTATACAGGTGTTAGGACAGTATACAGGGGTAGTATACAGGTGTTAGGACAGTATACAGGGGTAGTAGTATACAGGTGTTAGGACAGTATACAGGGGTAGTATACAGGTGTTAGGACAGTATACAGGGGTAGTATACAGGTGTTAGGACAGTATACAGGGGTAGTATACAGGTGTTAGGACAGTACACAGGGGTAGTATACAGGTGTTAGGACAGTACACAGGGGTAGTATACAGGTGTTAGGACAGTACACAGGGGTAGAAGTATACAGGTGTTAGGACAGTACACAGGGGTAGTATACAGGTGTTAGGACAGTATACAGGGGTAGTATACAGGTGTTAGGACAGTATACAGGGGTAGTATACAGGTGTTAGGACAGTAGACAGGGATAGAAGTATACAGGTGTTAGGACAGTACACAGGGGTAGAATACAGGTGTTAGGACAGTAGACAGGGGTAGTATACAGGTGTTAGGACAGTACACAGGGGTAGAATACAGGTGTTAGGACAGTAGACAGGGATAGAAGTATACAGGTGTTAGGACAGTATACAGGGGTAGTATACAGGTGTTAGGACAGTATACAGGGGTAGTATACAGGTGTTAGGACAGTATACAGGGGTAGTATACAGGTGTTAGGACAGTATACAGGGGTAGTATACAGGTGTTAGGACAGTAGACAGGGATAGAAGTATACAGGTGTTAGGACAGTACACAGGGGTAGTATACAGGTGTTAGGACAGTAGACAGGGGTAGAAGTATACAGGTGTTAGGACAGTAGACAGGGGTAGAAGTATACAGGTGTTAGGACAGTAGACAGGGGTAGAAGTATACAGGTGTTAGGACAGTAGACAGGGGTAGAAGTATACAGGTGTTAGGACAGTAGACAGGGGTAGAAGTATACAGGTGTTAGGACAGTACACAGGGGTAGTATACAGGTGTTAGGACAGTACACAGGGGTAGAAGTATACAGGTGTTAGGACAGTAGACAGGGATAGAAGTATACAGGTGTTAGGACAGTAGACAGGTGATAACTATAGAGTACTGGAGACACCTGTTTATTAGTATATTAGACACCTGTTTATTAGTATATATTTCATGTAGGTTGCTATTACTGGCTGGAAATATGAGGTTAGATGTAGCTCTGTAGCCTTTATAGTAGCTTTGTGTGTGAAATGAAACCCCGGGGTGAGAGATTGAAGGGTTGAGGTTTGAAGGGTTGGCTGGGGTGAAATCCAACCCCCTTGCATAGGACTGAGGAGAAAAAATATGAGAAACATGAAACTAAAAACGGAGACGAACCAGTAGACGAAAAGGTTACGTAAAGGAGAGAGAGAGAGAGAGAAGAGAGAAGTGTCTCTCTCTCTCTCTCTCTCTCTCTCTTTCATACATCTCAAGAGACACTTCGAAACAATTGAAGCAGTTAATTAGTGAAGTGATTGTGATATTAATTATTGCAACAATCATGGTATACCTATATCTGGCACATTTACTGTCATCAAATATAACCTTAAAGCTCACGATAGACACAAGTTAAGCAAGTCACAGTACAAGAATCAAGGAGAAAACTGTGAAATGTAGCTTAAGCGTCGAGGCTTTGCGAGTCGTTTGGTACTTGCCTCGTGAACTTCAGCGGGAGGGAGGCAGGAGGCTGGAGGCTTGGCGGCGGCGGCGGTGCAGGACAAATGGTCTGCCGCTTATACTCTTATTTGTTTGCTGTGTAAGACTAAGGCATTCAGATGATTCGCGTATCAAACTATAGCGTTACCGTTTGTGTTGTGGTGTTGAGGTACCCTGGCTGCCTGCAAGCTTCGGGCAGGCCGGGTGAAGGCAGGAAGCAGGCCGGTAGCAAGGTGCAGGAGGCCCACTGGTTGTTTGCCGTGAGTAGCCAGCCATCTTGTGTGACGTCATGTTTTCCTTGTGATATTTCTTTCATTCATCGTGTGCAGGACTGAGTGAGGTTATTTATATGTTTGTTTGGCGCTTTGTACGGTATAGGGAGAACTACGCTACGCTATGATGAAGGAAAGGCTATGAGGTTACTGAGTGAGTGACTTTCTTGATGCCATAACCCTCCTCTCTGAGGCTCTCTCTCGTTTCTTGAGGCTTAATCCCCCAATCCTCCGCCTCATCCCCTCGAGGAGAGAAGGGGAGAGAGGCGTCTCTTACGAAGCGTCTCTTACTTACAGTTTGAGATATTTAGGCGGTATAAAGAAATAAAAACCCACCTATGAATATGACTCCGTAAATAGGAAGGTAACCCCTATATGCCTGACTTCCTATATACTGTATAGGCCACCCATACATTTATTCATTACAAAAATGCTGCAATAGGAAAGTAATTTGGTTTGGTGGGTTGGCTATGAAGTGGCCTTACTGATCACCAAAAGAGGCTTTGAGGTGTGGCGCATAACTGCAACCACCAACCCTTCGCGCTAGTAACAACAATTCTGACGCTTAATTAACGAGTCATTAGCCCGTAGTGTACCTGTAACAAGGCGTCACGGCGAGTCACGACCACTGGCGGAACAAGGGCTGTAAAAATCGGAGCGCTCTCTCTCTCTCTTTCTCTCTCTCTCTCTCTCATCTTCCTCTCCCGTTGTCTCTCTCTCTCTCTCTCTCTCTCTCTCTCTCTCTCTCTCTCTCTCTCTCTCTCTCTCTCAACCCGTGTGTTTCGATTCTATATCCTTCTTTATAAATTTTTTGATCTGTTTGCTAATGTTAAGAAGTGAGTATGTGTGTGTGTGTGTGTGTGTGTGTGTGTGTGTGTGTGTGTGTGTGTATTGGTTCACGGTAAATCCCCGAAGAGTGTAAGAAGGATTGCATTTGTGGCATTTCCTTAAAGTGTGTGTGTGTGTGTGTGTGTGTGTGTGTATGTGTGTGTGTGTGTGTGTGTGATGTGTGTGTGTGTGTGTGTGTGTGTGTGTGTGTGTGTGTGTGATGAAATTATCATACATCTGCTAGTGATAAACACGTTTACTCGTACACCCAAGAAAAAAAAAAGAGAGGAGGAGAAGAGAGAGAGAGAGGAGAGAGAGAGAGAGAGAGAGAGAGAGGAGAGAGAGAGAGAGAGAGAGAGAGAGAGAAGTGTGTCAGACTGTGAAGAAGATAACTTTCTCTCCAGCTTTTTCTCTCTCCATACTCCACACTTAACTCTCTTCCTCCTCCTTCCCTCCCTCCTCCCTTCCCTCCCTCCCTCCCTCCCTCCCTCCCTCCTCCCTCCTCCCTCCCTCCTCATCCTCCCTCCTCCCTCCCTCCCTCCCTCCCTCCCTCCCTCCCTCTCTCCCCTCCCTCTATCCCTCCCTCCCTCTATCCCTCCCTCCCTCCCTCCCTCCCTCCTCCCCGACGCAAATGACCTTCCTCTCTCAATCGGGAATTTCCCCTGGAGGCAGCAGAGAGAGAGAGAGAGAGAGAGAGAGAGAGAGAGAGAGAGAGAGAGAGAGAGAGAGAGAGAGAGAGAGAGAGAGAGTGTGTGTGTGTGTGTGTGACGACATACGCACTCATTAGGAACAGTGAAACCACATTCCTGAAACTGCTAAAAACACACACACAAGATAAATGTACGATAGGTGTGTGTGTGTGGTGTGTGTGTGTGTGTGTGCGTGTTGACCTCCCATACAAACAAGCCTCCACTTCCTCTTCCTTCACACCGGCCTTGTGCTTGTTTTAGATCAGTCCTCCTCCTCCTCCTCCTCTCATCATCGAAGTTATATCATCATCAATTATTCTTTCCTTCTATGCAAAACTCGTCGGGAAATCCCCTTGTGGCGTCGCTACTTACCTGTGTGTGTGTGTGTGTGTATGTAGTGTTGACCTATTAGCCATCTCTATAAACAACAATAATAGTAATAATAGCAATAACGATAATAATAATAACAACCCGTCATGTTTCATAATTACGAGAGCTTTGTATTAACGCTATTATTCATCTGAGTCAATAGGGAGTTTTAAAAGGAGGCTGGACAATTTCATGGATGGGGATGAGAGGTGGATGTAGCTTCCTTATGTTCATATCTTCATCACCCTCCTTATCATCATCACACAAGAGCCATGGGTGTGTGTGTGTGAATGCTTGCAACAGGAAACCAGTCGCCGCCGCCGCAGTAAAAACACGCGTAGCCTACACAAAAACAGTCTATTAGTAAAGGTGTCACAAGCGAGTTCTCCAGCAGCCAGACAGCGGGAACTCCCCTGTAATAGTAACTAACGGTAGGTCAGCGCCTCCTCCTGCAGTGGGAGGGAGGGGCGGGGCGGGGAGGGAGAGGAGGCTAGTATTGGCAAGAGTAATGAGAGTTGGGTCATTGTTCGGGTTACCGGGGTAGAGCGACGCATGCCGCGATTTCCGCGTGCCCATTCACAATGGCATGGTACTTTCAGATATTCCTTAAAAAACACAAATTAGACAACTTACTACAAGACATAAAACTATGATAGGAATTGCTTTCCCTATACATGTTGCACTTATCTGCCATAGTTTTTTAGTTATTGAAAAAAACGGGATTGAAAAAAAAATCAAGGCATATCCCTTGCAAAATTTGCAATATTTTTTTAAAAATAGATTTGCTTGAAAATTAGTTCCTAGCAGTTTTCGGGCAAGCTGAACACGAATTTGGAGTCAGTTTTCAGTTACAATGATTAGAAGTCCTTATTTCAGCCAATTCACAATGACATGATACTTCCAGATATTTCTTAAAAACCACAAATTAGACAAAACTTGACTACTAGACAAGACTTGGTAGTGCCTGTGATGCAGTGATTGTTATTTTGGTTACAGGGACACACGCCATTCTGCAGCACAGGCCGTGTGTCCGCGACGGCAGAGGTGACTCGAAGACCCACCCGAGGGAGGCTTCCTACCCCATGCCTACGAGGGGATACACTGAAGTTCCTAGGACATGAGGGCCACGCGATGGTGAGTACTTCTAGTAGCTTGAGTCACGTCATCATGTTTTCCTTCAGATGATCCTAACCAGAGTATAACAGACATCCGACCACAGAGTACAGAGGACGTTCTTAGTTACTTTGATCCTCAGGACTAGATTGTTGAGGAGTGTGGCGTATGAAGCAAAGACTCACACATAGAGGCAACCCGGGCACGCTTTACAATGTTCCCGATGCTCTGATCTAATCATAAGCATCATAATGACTCTGATTTACTTTCTTAATTGCTTGTTGGCGCTCCAGTATGATCGTGTCCTACAAGCATTGGCTGCTCTTTTGTCTAACTTGTGGAGCTGTTGTGGTGTACAAGCAGCCCCATTTGAACATTTATAGGTCTATTTTATTTTATTATTTTATTTTTAGGGCTGTTGATGTCTGTTCTTCCTTTGTATTCCTCCTATCGATGCCTGGGTTTTTTTTTATTATTATTGTTATTATTATTATTATTATTATTATTATTATTGTTATTATTATTATTATTATTATTATTATTATTATTATTATTATTATTCCTCTTCATTTTAAATTGTTTATTTTGTTATAGTGTTATGTTATAAACAGTGATGTCAGGCTCTATAGTCTATTTATTTTAACGAGGCAAAAAAAGTAACGGGAACTACCTCGTGTAGGTCTCACGGCCTCTTGTAGCTTCCTTATGTTCATATGTTCATTTGTGAAGTGAACATTTATATCAGATTGTTGAATTAGCACCCAATATCCCTGTAGCCTACAAGCAATCATCTGCTTGACGCTACAAGTGTGGAGGGTTTTGTGGGAGGTCGTGGGAGGAGCTTTAGGTTGTGGTCTTTGTGAGGCGTATGGGGGCATTGAGGAAGGGGGTGGGGATCGGGCTGGGAGTACAGGCTGGAGTGTCTGGATTAACCCCTTCACGCCCAGATCTTACCTTTGCTATATAAAATCGTATGTTGTTAGCCATAAAATTTCGAAAAGTAACTAAATATACCAAATTAGTTAGTTGACAAGGATACTAAACAGGTCATATCTATAAAACATTGCTTATATTCATAAAAATCATCTAATGGTACCCAAATTACAATGAAAATTACGTTCTGGGCCTCAAGGGGTTAAGGACGACTATAGGGATAGCTTGGGAGATAGAAGGGTAACAGAAGGAGTACAGGGAGTGAAAGAGTGCCTTAAGGATGAGTATAGGGATAGCTTGGGAGATAGAAGGGTAACAGAAGGAGTACAGGGAGTGAAAGAGTGCCTTAAAGGGGAGTAAAGGGGAAAACTTTGGGGGATAGAAAAGGGGAACAGAAGATACAGGGATGAAAAAGTGCTTAAGGTGAGTATAGGGATACTTGGAGTAGAAGGGTAACAGAAGGAGACAGGGAGTGAAAAATGCCTTAAAAGGAATATAGGGATAGCTTGGGAGATAGAAAGGGGACAGAAGGATACAGGGATGAAAGAGTGCCCTTTAAGGATGGAAAAGGGTACTTTGGGGGATAGAAGGTAACAAAGGAGTACGGGGTGAAAGAGTGCCTTTAAGGGTGATATAGGATAGCTTGGGGGATAGAAGGGTACAAAGAGTAAGGGGGTTAAAAAAGGGGCCTTAAGGGTGATATAGGGTAGCTGGGAGATAGAAGGGTAACAGAAGGGGTACAGGGGGTGAAAAGTGCCCTTTAAAGGGTGAGTATAGGGATAGTTTTTGGGAGATAGAAGGGTAACAGAAGGAGTACGGGAGTGAAAGAGTGCCTTAGGGGAGTATAGGGGTAGCTTGGGATAGAAGGGTAACAGAAAGGGTACAGGGGGGAAAGAGTGCCCTTAAAGGATGAGTTAGGGATAGCTTGGAGATAAAGGGTAAAAAAGGATACAGGGGGTGAAAGAGTGCCTTAAGGATGATAAGGGGATAGCTTGGGGATAGAAGGGTAAAAAAGGATACGGGGTGAAGAGTGCCCTTAAAGGGGAGTTAGGGGTAGCTGGGAGATAGAAGGGTAACAGAAGGAGTACAGGGAGTGAAAAAGTGCCTTTAAAGGGTATTAGGGGTAGCTTGGGGAATAAAGGTAACAGAAGGGTACGGGAGTGAAGAGTGCCTTAAGGGGCTAAGGGTAGCTTGGGGGGATAGAAGGGTAACGAAGGAGTACAGGGAGTGAAAGAGTCCTTAAGGTGACTATAGGGGTGCTTGGGAGATAGAAGGGGAACAAGGGTACAGGGAGGAAAAAGTGCCTTAAGGAGAGTATGGGATAGCTTGGGGGATAGAAGGGTAAGAAAGGGGTACAGGGGGTGAAAAGAGTGCCTTAAAGGGTGATATAGGGATGCTTGGGAGATAGAAGGGTAAAAGAAGGAGTACAGGGAGTGAAAGAGTGCCTTAAGTGACTAGGATCCCTTTGGGGATAGAAGGGTAAAAAGGAGTACAGGGGGGAAAAAGTGCCCTTAAGGATAAATATAGGGGTAGCTTTGGGGGGATAGAAAAGGGGACAGAAGGGGTACAGGAGTGAAAGATGCCCTTTAAAGGGTGACTATAGGGGTAGCTTTGGGAATAGAAGGGTAAAAAGAAGGAGTCAGGGATGGGAAAGGCCTTAAAATGAGTATAGGATAGCTTGGGAGATAGAAGGGGACAGAAGGGGTACAGGGAGTGAAGAGGGGCCAAGGATGAGTTTTAGGGATAGCTTGGAGATAGAAGGGGAACAGAAGGAGTCAGGGAGTGAAAGAGTGCCCTTTGGGGATATAGGGGGTAGTTGGGGGATAAAGGGGGAAAAGAAGGAGTACAGGGGGGAAAGATGCCTTAAGGATGATATAGGGGTAGCTTTGGGGATAGAAGGGTAAAGAAGGAGTAAGGGGGTTTAAAAAAGTGCCTTAAAAGGGTGGGAAAAGGGATAGCTTGGGGGAAAAGAAAGGGGGAAAAAAGGAGTACGGGAGTGAAAGAGTGTTAAGATGGTAAGGGATGCTTGGAGTAGAAGGGAACGAAGATTACAGGGGTGAAAGGTGCCCTTAAGGGTGAGTATAGGGGTAGCTTTGGGAGATGAAAGGGGAAAAGAAAGGGGTAAAGGGGGTAAAGAGTGCCCTTTGGTGAGATGGGTAGCTTTGGGAGATAGAAGGTAACGAAGGAGTACGGGAGTGAAAAAGTGGGCCTTAAAAGGGGAGTTTAAAAGGGATGCTTGGGAGATAGAAGGGTAACAGAAGGAGTACAGGGAGTGAAAGAGTGCCTTAAGGATGACTATAGGGATAGCTTGGGAGATAGAAGGGTAACGAAAAGGGGTAAGGGGGTGAAGAGTGCCTTAAAGGGGAGTATAGGATAGCTTGGGAATGAAAGGGAACGAAGGAGTACGGGGGTGAAGATGCCTTAAGGAGAGTATAGGGATAGCTTGGGAGAAGAAAAGGGAACAGAAGGATAAGGGAGGAAGAGGCCTTAGGATGAGTTAGGATAGCTTGGGGGTAAAGGGTACAGAAGGAACAGGGGGTGAAAAAGTGTTAAGGGTGAGATAAAAGGGGTAGCTTGGGGGATAGAAAGGGGAACAGAAGGGGTACAGGGATGAAGAGTGCCTTAAAGGGATGAGTTAAGGGATAGCTTGGAGATAGAAGGGTAACAGAAGGGGTACAGGGGGTGAAAGGTGCCTAAGGTGATATAGGGAAGCTTGGGAGATGAAGGGGAACAGAAGGAGTCAGGAGTAAAGAGTGCCCTTAAAATGAGTATGGGTAGCTTTGGGGGATAGAAGGGGAACAGAAGGGTCAGGGAGTGAAAGAGTGCCTAAAGGGGTTTTAAGGGTAGCTTGGGGGTAGAAGGGGAACGAAGGGGGTACAGGGAGTGAAAGAGTGCCTTAAGGATGACTATAGGGGAAATTGGGAATAGAAGGGGAAAAGAAGGATACAGGGAGTGAAGATGCCCTTAAAGGGTGATATAGGGGTAGCTTTGGGGGATAGAAGGGGAACAGAAGGAGTCAGGGAGTGAAAGGTGCCTAAGGATGATATAGGGGTAGCTTGGGAGATAAGGTAAAAGAAAAAGTACAGGGGGTGAAAGAGTGCCTTAAGGTGAGTATAGGGATACTTGGGAGATAGAAGGGGAACGAAGGAGACAGGATGAAAGAGGCTTAAGGATGAGTATAGGGATAGTTTGGGGAAGGGGAACGAAGGGGTACAGGGAGTGAAAAGTGCCCTTAAGGGGAGTTGGGATTGCTTGGAGATAGAAGGGTAAAAGGAGTACAGGGGGAAAGAGTGCCTTTAAGGATGGGATAGGGGGTAGCTTGGGGGAAAAGGGGAACAGAAAAGGGGTACAGGGAGTGAAAAATTTCCTTTAAGATGAGTATAGGGATAGCTTGGGAGATAGAAGGGTAACAAGGAGTACAGGGAGTGAAAGAGTGTTAAGGATACTATAGGGGGTAGCTTGGGAGATGAAAGGGAACAAAGGAGTACAGGGGGGGTGAAAGATCTAAGGATACATAGGGATAGCTTGGGGGATAGAAGGGTAACAGAAGGGGACAGGGGGTGAAAGAGTGCCCTTAAGGGTACTATAGGGATACTTGGGGGGATAGAAGGGGAAAAGAAGGGTAAAAGGGGTGAAAAGTGCCTTAAGGATGACTTAGGGGATAGCTTGGGAGATAGAAGGGTAAGAAGGGGTACAGGGGGTGAAAAGTGCCTTAAGGTAGTATAGGGTAGCTTGGGTAAAGGGGACAGAAGGAGTACAGGGGTGAAAGAGTGCCTTAAAATGCTATTTGGATCTTTGGGGGAAGAAGGGTAAAAGAAGGATAACAGGGAGTGAAAAAGTGCCTTTAAAGGTGAGTAAAGGGAAGCTTGGGGAAAAGAAGGGGGAACCAAAGGGGGTACAGGGTGAAAGAGTGCTTAAGGAGAATTTTGGGATAGCTTGGGAGATAGAAGGGGAAAAAGGGAAGGGACAGGGGGTGAAAGAGTGCTTAAAGGGTGAGTATAGGGTAGCTGGGAATAAAGGGTAAAAAGAAGGAGTACAGGGATGAAAGAGTGCCTTAAGGGGATAAGGGATAAAACTTTTGGGGATAGAAGGGTAACAAAGGAGTACAGGGGGTGGAAAATGCCTTAAGGGTGAGTATAGGGGTAGCTTGGGAGAAGAAGGGGAACAGAAGGAGAAGGGGGGTGAAGAGGCCCTTTAAGGATGAGTATAGGGGTCTTGGGGGAAAAAAGGGAACAGAAAAAAGTACGGGAGGAAAGAGGGGCCCTTTAAGATGAGTATAAAGGGATAGCTTGGGAGATAGAAGGGGGACAAAGGAGACAGGGAGTGAAAGAGTGCCTTAAAAAGGGTGAGTATAGGGGTAGCTTGGGGGAAAAGAAAAGGGGAACAGAAGGAGTACAGGGAGTGAAAGAGTGCCTTAAGGATGACTATAGGGGGTAGCTGGGAGAAGAAGGGGACAAAGGGGTCGGGAGTGAAAAAAGTGCCTTTAAGGTGAGTATAGGGATAGTTGGGAGATAGAAGGGTAAAAAAGGGTACAGGGGGTGAAAGAGTGCCTTAAGGATGAGTATAAGGGGTGCTTGGGAGATAGAAGGGTAACAAAAGGGGTCGGGAGTGAAAGATGCCTTAAGGATAGTATAGGGGTAGTTGGGGATGAAGGGTAACAGAAGGAGAAGGGAGTGAAAGAGTGCCTTAAAGGATGACTATGGGATGCTTGGGAATAAAGGGTAAAAAAGGAGTACAGGGAGTGAAAGAGTGCCTTAAGGATGAGTATAGGGGTAGCTTTGGGGGATAGAAGGGGAAAAGAAGGGGTACAGGGGTGAAAAATGCTTAAGGTACTATAGGGATAGCTTGGGAGATAAAGGTAACAAGGAGTAGGGAGTGAAAGAGTGCCCTTTAAAGGGTGATATAGGGATAGTTTTTGGGAGTGAAGGGTAACAAAGGGGGTACGGGAGGAAAAAAGTGCCTTAAGGGTGACTATAGGGTAGCTTGGGGGATAAAGGGAACAGAAGGGTAAGGGAGTGAAAAGTGCCCCAAGGATGAGTATAGGGATGCTTGGGAATAGAAGGGGAACAGAAAAGGGGTACAGGGGGTGAAAGAGTGCCCTTTAAGGGTGAGTAGGGATAGCTTGGGATAGAAGGGTAACAGAAGGGTACGGGGGTGAAAAAGTGCCTTAAGGATGAGTATAGGGATAGCTTGGGGGAAAGGTAACAAGGAGTACAGGGGGGTGAAAGATGCCTTAAAGGTGACTATAGGGATACTTGGGAGATAGAAGGTAAAGAAGGATACGGGAGTGAAAAAGGGGCCTTTAAAGGGTGATTATAGGATATTGGGAGATAGAAGGGGAACAAGGGGTACGGATGAAAAAGTGCCTTAAGGATGACTATAGGGATAGCTTGGGAGATAGAAGGGGAACAGAAGGATACAGGGAGGAAAAAGTCCTTTAAAGGGTAGATAGGGATGCTTGGGGGATAGAGGGGAAAAGAAGGGGTACAGGGAGTGAAAGAGTGCCTTAGGAGAGTATAGGGTAGCTTGGGAATAGAAGGGTAAAAGAAGGTACGGGAGTAAAAGTGCCTTAAAGGTGAGTATAGGGATAGCTTGGGGGTAGAAGGGTAACAGAAGGAGTACAGGGAGTGAAAGAGGCCTTTAAAGGGGAGTATGGGATAGTTGGGGGAAAAGAAAAGGGGGAAAGAAGGGTACGGGAGTGAAAAAGTGCCTTAAAGGGTGATATAGGGGTAGCTTTGGGGGAAAAGAAGGTAACAGAAGGAGTACAGGGAGGGAAAAAGTGCCTTAAGGATATTTGGGATACTTGGGAATAGAAGGGGGACAGAAGGAGTACAGGGAGTGAAAGAGGCCCTTTAAGGGTAGTATAGGGTACTTGGGAGTAGAAGGTAACCGAAGGGTCGGGAGTGAAAGGTGCCTTAAAGGTGATTAAAGGGATAGCTTGGGAATAGAGGGGTAACAGAAAGGAGTAAAGGAGTGAAAGATGCTTAAGGATGATATAGGGATAGGGTTGGGAGATAGAAGGGTAAGAAGGATAAGGGAGTGAAAAAGTCCTTAAAGGGTGACTTAGGGGTATTGGGAGATAGAAGGGTAAAAGAAAGGGGACAGGGGGTGAAAGAGTCCTTAAGGTTGTTGGGGGGGCTTGGGGATAGAAGGTAACAGAGGATACAGGGGTGAAAGGTCTTTAAAGGATGTATAGGGATACTTGGGGGAAAAAAAAGGGTAAAAGAAGGGGGTACAGGGATGAAAGGTGCCTTAAGGTGAGTAAGGGATAGCTTGGGAGATAGAAGGGTAACAGAAGGAGTCAGGGAGTGAAAAGAGTGCCTTTAAAAGGGTGAGTATAGGGGTAGCTTGGGAGATAAAGGGTAAAAAGGAGTACAGGGAGTGAAAAATGCCTTAAGGAGATTAGGGATAGCTTGGGGGATAGAAGGTAAAAGAAGGAGTCAGGGAGTGAAGATCCTAAGGATGATATAGGGATGTTGGAGATAGAAGGGTAAAGAAAGGGGTACGGGGGAAAGAGTGCCTTTAAAATATTAGGGGTAGCTTGGGAATAGAAGGGTAACAGAAAGGGGTACAGGGTGAAAAAGTGCCTTTTGGATGATATAGGGGTAGCTTGGGAGATAGAAGGGGAACAGAAGGAGTAAGGGAGTGAAAGATGCCCTTTAAAGGGTGAGTTAGGGATAGCTTTGGGGAAGAAGGGGAAAAAGGGGTCCAGGGGGGAAAGGTGCCCAAGGGATTAAAGGGGATAGTTTGGGGGAAGAAGGGAACGAAGGGGTAAGGGAGTGAAAGGTGCCCTTTAAAGGAACTTGGGGTACTTGGGAATAGAAGGTAACGAAGGATACAGGGATGAAAGTGCCTTTTTAAGGATGACTATGGGATAGCTTGGGAGATAGAAGGGGAACAGAAGGGGTACAGGGGAAAGATGCCTTAAGGGTGAGTATAGGGGTAGCTGGGAGAAAGGGAACAGAAAGGAGTAAGGGAGTGAAAGAGTGCCTTAAGGATGATATAGGGTAGCTTGGGAGATAGAAGGGGAACAGAAGGGGTACAGGGGAAAAATGCCTTTGGGTACTTAAGGGGTACTTGGGAGATAGAAGGGTAAAGAAGGAGTACAGGGGGTGAAAGAGTGCCTTAAGGGTGAGTATGGGGGGGGGTAGTTGGGTAGAAGGGTAACAGAAGGAGACAGGGAGTGAAAGAGTGCCCTTGGAGAGTATAGGGATAGCTTGGGGGATGAAGGGGAACAGAAGGGGTACAGGGAGTGAAAGGTGCCCTTAAACGACTATAGGGATAGCTTGGGGATAGAAGGGGCAGAAGGAGTACCGGGGTGAAAGAGTGGGCCCTTTGGATACTATAGGATAGCTTGGGGGAAAAGAAGGGAAAAGAAGGAGTACAGGAGTGAAAAAGGCCCTTTAAAGGGTGAGTATAGGGATAGCTTTGGGGATAGAAAGGGAACAAAGGGGTACGGGAGTGAAAAAATGGCCCTTTAAAGGTGAGTAAGGGATGCTTGGGGGATGAGGTAACAGAAGGATACAGGATGAAAGAGTGCCTTAAGGATGAGATGGGATAGCTTGGAGATAGAAAGGGGAAAAGAAGGAACAGGGAGGAAAGAGTGCCTTAAGGACGACTATAGGGATAGCTTTGGGAGAGAAGGGTAACGAAGGGGTACAGGGATGAAAGAGTGCCAAAGGGCCCCTATAGGGGTGCTTGGGGGAAAAGAAAACAGAAGGAGTACAGGGAGTGAAAGAGTGCCTTAAGGATGAGTATAGGGATCTTTGGGGGATGAAGGGGAACAGAAGGTACAGGGAGTGAAAAAAGTGCCTTTAAGGATGGTATGGGATGCTTGGGAATAGAAGGGTAAAAAAGAGGGGTACAGGGGGTGAAAAAGTGCCTTAAGGAGATATGGGGTACTGGGGGATAGAAGGGAACAGAAGGAGTACAGGGAGTGAAAAAAGTGCCTTAAGGTGAGTATGGATAGCTTGGAGATAGAAGGGTAACGAAAGGGGTACAGGGGGTGAAAGAGGCCCCTTTGGATGATATGGGATAGCTTGGGAGATAGAAGGGTAACAAAAAAGTACAGGGAGTGAAAGGTGCCTTAAGGAGCTATAGGGATAGCTTGGAGATAGAAGGGTACAGAAGAGTACGGAGTGAAAGAGTGCCTTAAGGATAGTATAAAGGGTAGCTTGGGAATAGAAGGGTAACGAAGGGGTCGGGGGTGAAGAGTGCCTTTTAAAGGGTGAGTATAGGGTAGCTTTGGGGGAAAAGAAGGGTAAAAAAGGATCAGGGATGAAAAGTGCCTTTAAGGATGAGTAAGGGTAGCTTGGGAGATAGAAGGGGGAACAGAAAGGGGTACAGGGGGTGAAAGAGTGCCTTAAGGATGATTAGGGAATTTGGGGATAGAAGGGAAAAAAGGAGTACAGGGGGGTGAAAGAGTGCCTTAAGGATGACTATAGGGGGCTTGGGAGTAGAAGGGTAACAGAAGGGGTAAGGGATGAAAGAGTGCCCTTAAAGGATGATATAGGGATAGCTTGGGGAATAGAAGGGTAACAGAAGGAGTACGGGAGTGAAAGAGTGCCTTTTAAGGGCGACTAAGGGATAGCTTGGAGATAAAGGGGGAAAGAAGGGTACAGGGAGTGAAAAAGGCCTTAAGGATGAGTATAGGGATATTTTGGGGGTAGAAGGGAAAAAAGGAGTACAGGGGGGTGAAAGAGTGCCCCTTTAAAGGATGCTATAGGGTGCTTGGGAGATGAGGGTAACAGAAGGAGTACAGGGGTGAAGAGTGCCTTAAGGATGACTATGGGTAGCTTGGGAGATAGAAGGGTAACGAAGGAGCAGGGAGTGAAAGATGCCCTTTAAGGGTGATATAGGGAAGCTTTTGGGGAATAGAAGGGTAACAGAAGGGGTAAGGGAGTGAAAGATGCCCTAAGGATTAAAAATAGGATGCTGGGGGATAGAAAGGGGGAAAAGAAGGAGTACAGGGAGTGAAAGAGTGCCTTAAGGGGTGAGTATAGGATAGCTTTGGGAGATGAAGGGTAACAGAAAAGGGGGCAAATGAAAGGTGCCTAAGGTGAGTATAGGGATAGCTTGGGGGATAGAAGGGGAACAAAGGAGTACAGGGATGAAAAAGTGCCTTAAGGTGACTATAGGGGTAGCTTTGGGGGATAGAAGGGTAAAAAAAAGGGGTACAGGGGTGAAAGAGGGCCCTTTAAAGGGTGGTTTTGGGATGCTTGGGGGTAGAAAGGGGAAAGAAGGAGTACAGGAGTGAAGATGCCTTAAGGAGACATAGGGATAGCTTGGGAGATAGAAGGGGAAAAAAAGGAGTACAGGGAGTGAAAGAGTGCCCTTTAAGGGTGACTATAGGGGTAGCTTGGGAGAAAAGGGAAAAGAAGGAGTACAGGGAGTGAAAGAGGCCTTTAAAGGGGACTTTGGGGAACTTGGAGATAAAGGGTAACAGAAGGGTACAGGGGGTGAAAAAGTGCCTTTAAGGGTGTATAGGAAGCTTTTGGGGGAAAAGAAGGGTAACAGAAGGGTAAGGGGTGAAAAATGCCTAAGGGTATATAGGGATGCTTGGGAGATAAAGGTCAGAAGGATACAGGGATGAAAAAGTGCCTTAAGGATAGTATAGGGATAGTTGGGAGTAGAAAGGGAACAAAAGGGGTACAGGGGTGAAAGAGTGCCTTAAGGGTGAGTATAGGGTGCTTGGGGGATAGAAGGGTAACAAAGGAGTCAGGGGGTGAAAGATGCCCTTAAAGGGTGACATAGGGATAGCTTGGGAGATAGAAGGGTAACAGAAGGAGTACAGGGAGTGAAAGAGTGCCTTAAGGACGACTATAGGGATAGCTTGGGAGATAGAAGGGTAACAGAAGGAGTACAGGGAGTGAAAGAGTGCCTTAAGGATGACTATAGGGATAGCTTGGGAGATAGAAGGGTAACAGAAGAGTACAGGGGGTGAAAGAGTGCTTAAGGGTGATATAGGGATAGCTTGGGAGATAAAGGGGAAAGAAAGGGGTAAGGGGGGAAAGAGTGGGCTTTAAAAAGGGTGAGTAAGGGATGCTTGGGGGATAAAGGGTAAAAGAAGGAGTACAGGGGGTGAAAGAGTGCCTTAAATGATATAGGGGTAGCTTGGGAGATAGAAAGGGGAAAAAGAAGGTACAGGAGTGAAAAAGTGCCTTAAGGATGATAAGGGATACTTGGGAGATGAAGGTAAAAGAAGGGGTACAGGGGTGAAAGAGTGCCTTTAAGGGTGATATAGGAAGCTTTGGGGGGTAGAAGGTAAAAGAAGGAGTACAGGGAGTGAAAAAACCTTTAAGGGTAGTATAGGGATGCTTTTGGGGATAGAAGGGGAACAGAAGGGTACGGGATAAAGAGTGCCTTAAGGATGACATAGGATAGCTGGGGAAGGGTAACAGAAGGAGTACAGGAGTGAAAGAGTGCCTTAAAGGATGAGTAAGGGATGCTTGGAGTAAAGGGGAAAAAGAAGGATAAGGGGGTGAAAGAGTGCCTTAAGTGAGTATAGGGGTAGCTTGGGAGATAAAGGGTAAAAGAAGGAGTACAGGGATGAAAGAGTGCCCTTTAAAGGGGAAATATAGGATAGCTTGGGGGATAGAAGGGTAACGGGGGTACAGGGAGTGAAAGAGTGCCTTAAAAGGTGAGTTAGGGGGTAGCTTGGGAATAGAAGGGGAAAGAAGGGGTACAGGGGGGAAAGAGTGCCTTAAGGATGAAATAGGGATACTTGGGGGATAGAAGGGTAACAGAAGGAGTAAAAGGGAGTGAAAGAGTGCCTTAAGGATGAATATAGGGGGTAGCTTTGGGAATAGAAGGGGCAAAGGAGTACAGGGGTGAAAAAGTGCCTTAAAGGGTGAGTATAGGGGTAGCTTGGGAATAGAAGGGTCAAAGGATACAGGGAGTGAAAGGTGCCTTAAAATAGTTAGGGATAGTTGGGATAGAAGGGGAAAAGAAGGGGTACAGGAGTGAAAGAGTGCTTAAATGACTATAGGGAAGCTTGGAGAAGAAGGTAACAGAAGGGGTACAGGGAGGAAAGGTGCCTTAAGGGATGCTATAGGGGTAGTTGGGGGTGAAGGGACAGGGATACAGGGGGGGGGGGGGGGGGTTAAAGAGTGCCAAAGGGATGCTTATAGGGATAGCTTGGGGGATAGAAGGGGAAAAGAAGGAGGACAGGGAGTGAAAGAGTGCCTTAAGGATGACTTAGGGGTGCTTGGGGGATAGAAGGGTAACGAAGGGTACAGGAGTGAAAGAGTGCCTTTAAGGATACTAAGGGTGCTTTGGGGGAAGAAGGGTAAAAGAAGGGGTACAGGGAGTGAAAAGTGCCTTAAGATGAATAGGATAGCTTGGGGGAAAAGAAAGGGGAACGAAGGATACGGGGGTGAAAAAGTGCCTTAAGGGTAGTATAGGGATAGCTTGGGGGATAGAAGGGGAAAAGAAGGGGGTACAGGATGAAAAGGTGCTTTAAAGGATGAGTATAGGGGTAGCTTGGGGATAGAAGGGTACAGAAAGGGGTAAGGGGGTGAAAGAGTGCCAAGGATGACTTGGGAAGTTGGGAGATAGAAGGGTAAAAGAAGGGACAGGGAGTGAAAGAGTGCCTTAAGGGTGAGTTAGGATAGCTTGGGAATAGAAAGGGGAACAAAAAAGACAGGGGTAAAAGTCCTTAAAGGAGGTATAGGGGTAGCTTTGGGGGTAGAAGGGGAAAAAGAAGGGGTACAGGGGGTGAAAAAGTGCCTTAAGGTGGATTAAAGGGGTACTTTGGGAAAAAGGGAACAGAAAGGGGTACAGGGAGTGAAAGAGTGCCTTAAAGGGTGACTATAGGATAGCTTGGAGATAGAAGGGTAACGAGGTACGGGGGGGAAAAATGCCTTTTAAAGGGTGAGTATAGGGAAGCTTGGGGGATAGAAGGGGAACAGAAGGGGTACAGGAGGGGAAAAAGTGCCCCCAAGGATACTATAGGGATAGCTTGGGGGATAAAGGGTAAAAGAAGGATACAGGGAGTGAAAAAGGGGCCTTTAAAGGGTGAGTATGGGATAGCTTGGGGGGAAAAGAGGGGAACCGAAAAGGGGAAGGGAGTGAAAAAGGCCTTAAGGATGAAAAGTAAGGGGATAGCTTGGGAGATAGAAGGGTAACAGAAGGAGTACAGGGAGTGAAAGAGTGCCTTAAGGATGAGTATAGGGATAGCTTGGGGGTAAAGGGGGAAAAGAAGGGGTACAGGGAGTGAAAGGGGCCCCCAGGATAGTATAGGGTGCTTGGGAGATGAAAAGGGTAACAGAAAGGGGTACAGGGTGAAGAGTGCCTTAAGGGGATTAGGGATAGTTGGGGGATAGAAGGGGAAAGAAGGGTACAGGGATGAAAAAGTGCCTTAAGGTGAGTATAGGGGTAGCTTGGGAGATAGAAGGGTAAAAAAGGAGTACGGGGGTGAAAGAGTGCCTTAAAGGGTGACTATAGGATAGCTTGGAGTAAAGGGTAAAAGAAGGGTAAGGGAGTGAAAAAGTGCCCTTAAAGGGGATTAAGGATAGCTTGGGGATGAAGGGTAACAGAAGGGGGTAAGGGAGTGAAGAGTTCCTTAAGATGGTATAGGGAAGGGTTTGGGAGATAGAAGGGGAACCGAAGAGAGGGAGTAAAATTTTCCCTTTGGATTAGTTTTTCTTGGGGGTAGAATAACAAAAGAAGGGGGTGAAAAAGTGCCTTAAGGAGATATAGGATGCTTGGGAGTAGAAGGGTAACAGAAGGAGACGGGGGGTGAAAGATGCCTTAAGGGGATATAGGGATGCTTGGGGGTAGAAGGGGAAAGAAGGGGTAAGGGAGTGAAAAAGTGCCTTAAAGGATAGTATGGGATAGCTTGGGGGATAGAAGGGACAGAAGAGTACAGGGAGTGAAAGGGGTGCCCAAAGGGTGAGTATAGGGTACTTGGGAGAATAAAGGGAACAGAAGGAGTAAAGGGGGTAAAGGTGCCCTTTGGGAATAGGGTAGCTTGGAGATAGAAAGGGGAACAAAAGGGGGGTACAGGGAGTGAAGAGTGCCTTTAAAGGGTGATATAGGGGTAGTTGGGAGATAGAAGGGTAACAGAAGGATCAGGGAGTAAAAAGTGCCTTGGATGATATAGGGATAGCTTGGGGGAAAAGAAGGGTAACAGAAGGAGTACAGGGAGTGAAAGAGTGCCAAATGAGAAAACAAAGAAGGGGCAAAACAAGTGAAAAGCCTTTAAGGGTGAGTTAGGGATACTTTGGGGGGGTGAAGGGTAACAGAAAGGGGTCAGGGTGAAAAAGTGCCTTTAAAGGGGACATAGGATAGCTTGGGAGATAGAAGGGTAACAGAAGGGTAAGGGAGTGAAGGTGCCTTAAAGGGTGAGTATAGGATAGCTTGGGAATAAAGGGAACGAAGGGTACAGGGAGTGAAAAAGTGCCTAAGGATACTATAGGGATAGTTGGGGGATAGAAGGGAACAGAAGGATACGGGGGTGAAAAGGTGCCTAAGGTGAGATAGGGGTAGCTTGGGGATGAAGGAACGAAGGGGTACAGGGGTGAAAGAGTGCCTTAAATAAATAAGGGGTGCTTGGGAGATAGAAGGGTAAAAGAAGGGGTACAGGGAGTGAAAAGTGCCTTTAAAGGATGATATAGGATAGCTTGGGGGATAAAGGGTAACAGAAGGGTCAGGGGTGAAAAAGTGCCTTAAGGATGATATAGGGGTAGCTTGGGAGATAGAAGGTAACAGAAGGGTACAGGGAGTGAAAATGCCTTTGGATGAGTATAGGTAGCTTGGGGGAAGAAGGGTAACAAAGGATCAGGGAGTTAAAAAAGTGCCTTAGGATGAGTATAGGGATAGTTGGGGGATAGAAGGGTAAAAAGAAGGAGTCAGGGGGTGAAAGAGTGCCTTAAAAGGGTGAGTATAGGGATACTTGGGAATAGAAGGGTAACAGAAGGGTACAGGGAGGAAAAAGGCCCTTTAAGGGTGCTATAGGATAGCTTGGGGGATAAAGGGTAACAGAAGGAGTACAGGGAGTGAAAGAGTGCCTTAAGGATGAGTATAGGGATAGCTTGGGAGATAGAAGGGTAACAGAAGGAGTACAGGGAGTGAAAGAGTGCCTTAAAAGGGTAGTATAGGGATAGCTTTGGGGATAGAAGGTACAAAGGATACAGGGGGTGAAAAAGGCCCTTTAAAGGGTGGGATAGGGGTAGCTTGGGAGATAGAAGGGAAAAAGAAGGAGTACAGGGGGTGAAAAGTGCCTTAAGGGGAGTATAGGGAAGCTTTTGGGGATAGAAAGGGGAACAGAAGGGGTACGGGAGTGAAAGGTGTTAAGGGTGATTGGGGTAGCTTGGGGGATAGAAGGGTAAAAAAGGGTCAGGGGGGTGAAAGAGTGCAGAGATGAGGAGTGCAACATCAGATCAGATCAGATGAGACACATAACAGCTTCTGGAGAGGTGAAGAGGAGGGTATCAGATGGACAAGACACAGAGTTATAGATCAAAAGGAGCCCTATAGTTGTCACATAATAGAAGCAGAAGTTAGGAGACCAGGATTGATCAAATTTCACAATCGAACAAGGCATTGGCAATATATATATATAATGTGTATGACTTATTGTATCCCGCCAAGGCTCCCATTCTTTCCTAGCACTTTACTCCTGCTGCTGAAAAACCCCCAAATAATGAAGTTGAATCACAACTCAGATTGCATTCATTACATTTTTATTTCGTTACAAAAGTATGTCATGGCACCTGACATGAGCATAGTGTCTCACATCTTATAGTCACTTTATATAAATTGAACTCTTATATATACGTATACAGTATAAAAAAAACTCTTTTATGTAAATTGAACATCTATAGATTTGTGGACTTTGCTAAGCCCCCAATGTTTCAAGATCCTAAGCACGCCCCTGCACATATTTACAAAGCAGTCTTGGGTATATATATACTGGTGCTCTCATCAATCTGTGCAGGAGGGAGGGAAGGTGATGGGCCGACCTCATCATCTGGCCGCACTCTCATCACTCACTGCATATTAACCCCTTCACGCCCAGATCTCTCCTTTGCTGTTAAAATAGTCCGTTGTTAACCATAACATTACGGAAACTAACTTAATATACCAAATTCGCTAGTGGGCAAGGATACTAAACAGGTCATATGTATAAAACTTTGCTTATATTCACAAAAATCACCCTATGGTATATCCAAATTACAATGGAAATTACGTTCTGGGCCTCAAGGGGTTAATAACACCAATGAAGCTTTTCATATCATAAGCAACTCACCGATGAATAGAAAAAACCAAAACAAAAGCCTGAATAGAAAAAAACAAAACAAAAGCCCGAATAGAAAAAAAACAAAAAAAAAGCCCGAATAGAAAAAAACAAAACAAAAGCCCGAATAGAAAAAAACAAAATAAAAGCCCGAATAGAAAAAAACAAAATAAAAGCCCGAATAGAAAAAAACAAAACAAAAGCCCGAATAGAAAAAAACAAAACAAAAGCCCGAATAGAAAAAAACAAAACAAAAGCCCGAATAGAAAAAAACAAAACAAAAGCCCGAATAGAAAAAAACAAAATAAAAGCCCGCTAGCCGCCAGCCCCTCTAAAGCAGAAATAGTATAGTGGTGCAAGTGTTTAGTAGTGAGGAGGGAAAGCCACCGTGCCATTACCCACATCTGTTATGCCAATGCCCGGGTGCCATTACGCCTGTTATGCCAATGCCCGGGTGCCATTACGCCTGTTATGCCAATGCCCGGGTGCCATTACATCTGTTATGCCAATGCCCGGGTGCCATTACGCCTGTTATGCCAATGCCCGGGTGCCATTACGCCTGTTATGCCAATGCCCGGGTGCCATTACGCCTGTTATGCCAATGCCCGGGTGCCATTACGCCTGTTATGCCAATGCCCGGGACACAGCATACAGTAGCTTCATGTCAAAATACTTACACCACTAAATTGAACCTATGATGCACCTCGTACAGTATTCTTTAATTATATTCCTCTCTTGTGGTGTGTGTGGTATGGCATCCCATATAAAACATACAGGCCTGAGTAAAAGATTTTGATCAGAAAACGTCAATACATAAGACATAATATTATGTCAGGTGTAAAATCAATACACGAAACAAAAACCCCCTTAAAAAATAAAAAATCAATCTATAAGTATTGCACAGATGAGTGTGTTGTACATAGAGTAAAGGCAACGCAAGTGTATACCAGCAGGCGATGAAGGTGGTCGAGGTAGTACATATAGTCTATTTTATTTATTATGGTCAAAATGCACTAAGGAAGCCACGCCCCCTGCCTCCCCCTCTATTCTATGGGGCAGCTGATTGGTGCATTCCTCGTATCATCACTACCAATCACAATATCTTCACTACTTAACAGCGGCGTGACCACTGGACAGAGCAATCTTCACTACAAAGGGATTTTTGATTTTGTCACCCTTTGTAGTGAAGATTGCTGTCCAGTGGTCACGTGCTGTTAAGTAGTGAAGACATTGTGATTGGTAGTGATGATACGAGGAGTGCACCAATCAGCTGCCACGTAGAATAGAAGGGGAGGCAGGGGGCGTGGCTTCCTTACTGCATTTTGACCTAATAAAAAAAATAGACTATAGTTATCCTCACACGCCTCCTGGAGTGCCCTTGGTATCAGTGAGTGTATTTGTACCGTGTGTGTGCAGTGAGCTCAACCTTCATCTTGATCTGTATAAAATGCCCATGGAATGAACCACACAAAACAAAGATCCATGACCCTGGCTTTCATGGAGCCATTAGCAGGTTACTGGTGTGAGCCAAGACCTGCTCCTTCACGTCCTTTCCTGTCTCTTGTGGCTCCTCTTCTCCCTCCTTGGGCAGCGTGCACTGTCCCCGCGCCACCAGCTGCTGGTACTGCTTCTGGGCCTCGGGCAGCAGCTGCATCAGGCGGTGGAACAGATCCTGGGGGGACACAGGTGAAGACAGGCTTGAAACACGGACAGAGACATGTAGCTACAGGCAGTATAGTTACATCCCAATCCCAAGGCTGAGGAGTGTGTGAAGCAAACTGAGACAGAGGAGACGATATGAAGGGCTCTAGTCTGGTCTACACTGACACTCCTTTAAGAGGGTGGCCACAGAAGAGCAGTCTCCGGGTGCACCTGACCCATGGTACACACACCAGGAGAGCTACATACATACATACATACATGATGTGTGCTATATACCTGAGCCCCCTGGTAGCTGATGATGCCAAAACAGCTGGTTTTCCTGCTGCTCTTATGGACCAGGTTCATGCCCTTGGTGGAGAGTGCAAACACCACCGGCACCTTCACCTTCTCGGCCTGGTTCAGCAGCTTCTCCACCGCATCGTCCAGCGAGCCTGTGAAGGGAATCAGAATCAGAATTTTTATTCCATTATTACAATGGTTATTCTTTACATGTAAGATTACGTTTAATGACGTCAGTGAAAATACAAATAAAATTGGGTAAAATGTACTAGAAATGCTACTAGTAAAATGTAAGGGAGGTGTGACGTGAGTAGCAGCGGTTCAGACAGGCGTTGTTGGCCCCTCACCTCTATGTCTTGTGTTGCCCCCTCACCTCTATGTCTTGTGTTGGCCCCCTCACCTCTATGTCTAGTGTTGGCCCCCTCACCTCTATGTCTTGTGTTGGCCCCTCACCTCTATGTCTTGTGTTGGCCCCTCACCTCTATGTCTTGTGTTGGCCCCCTCACCTCTATGTCTAGTGTTGGCCCCCTCACCTCTATGTCTTGTGTTGGCCCCCTCACCTCTATGTCTAGTGTTGGTCCCTCACCTCTATGTCTTGTGTTGGCCCCTCACCTCTATGTCTTGTGTTGGCCCCTCACCTCTATGTCTTGTGTTGGCCCCTCACCTCTATGTCTTGTGTTGGCCCCTCACCTCTATGTCTTGTGTTGGCCCCTCACCTCTATGTCTTGTGTTGGCCCCTCACCTCTATGTCTTGTGTTGGCCCCCTCACCTCTATGTCTTGTGTTGGCCCCTCACCTCTATGTCTTGTGTTGGCCCCCTCACCTCTATGTCTTGTGTTGGCCCCTCACCTCTATGTCTTGTGTTGGCCCCCTCACCTCTATGTCTAGTGTTGGTCCCCTCACCTCTATGTCTTGTGTTGGCCCCTCACCTCTATGTCTTGTGTTGGCCCCTCACCTCTATGTCTTGTGTTGGCCCCTCACCTCTATGTCTTGTGTTGCCCCTCACCTCTATGTCTTGTGTTGGCCCCCTCACCTCTATGTCTTGTGTGGCCCCTCACCTCTATGTCTTGTGTTGGCCCCTCACCTCTATGTCTTGTTGGCCCTCACCTCTATGTCTTGTGTTGGCCCCCTCACCTCTATGTCTTGTGTTGGCCCCATCACCTCTATGTCTTGTGTTGGCCCCCTCACCTCTATGTCTAGGCTTTGTTGGCCCCTCACCTCTATGTCTTGTGTCCGGTTCAACCCCAAAAACTGGGGTTGCCTGTCAGGAAGGGCATCCGGGGCATAAACTCATGTCGCAAATTTGAATTGAACGCGCACAGTAGAGTTGGAAGCCTATCATCGGACCGTGCTTCAGGAAGACATTACGGGAAATAGAAATTGAATATAACGACGAAAAGGATGATGCTTTTGGATGACGTTCTGTACAGACAGCCAGGCAAATGGTTGAAAGCTGATGGATGAACATGAGTATGTGGATTTTGTTGTAAAGGTGTTGAGATGCTTAACTACTGCTATTAAAATGATCTTATGACTTATTTTAACTATTACCCTTACTACTACTTCTACTACTATTAAAACTACTATCCTTACTACTACTTCTACTAACAAAAAGCACAAAATCTCTCTCTCTCAAAAAGCAACATCATACTAAAATTTCCACTGTACATACAAAATGCTTAGCAATGTGATTCTTATTGACAAGGAGAGAAGAAGAACAGAGAAAGGAGATAGAACAGGATATAGAAGAAGTAGATGACGAGAGAAGATTGGCCAAGGGAGAAAGACGCTTACTACTATTATAACCACTACCCTTACTACTCCTACCTGGGCCTTCACACTGTTGGATGTTGGGCGCCATGATCACACAGCTCATGCGTCCCATCAGCTTGGTGGTCTCCTTCAGGCCACACACGTAACGCTTCCTGCAACCAGGGAAAAACATAAGAACATAAGGAAGCTACAAGAGGCCGTGAGACCTACACAAGGTAGTTCCTGTTATTTAAAAACAAGCTGTCCATGGTGCAGAAATTGTTCTTAGACTTGTGTGTCCAGAATGGCATGGATTTAAAGCTGCTGAAAGTGCAATAAGGTGTTGACAAGCTCACCTTATCCGCGCCTTTGTTGGTTCACAATCCAGACATGATACAATAAGGGTTGACAAGCTCACCTTATCCGCGCCTTTGTTGGGTCACGCTCCAGGACTATGATACAATAATGGTGGTTGACAAGCTCACCTTATCCGCGCCTTTGTTGGGTCACAATCCACGACTATGATACAATAATGGTGGTTGACAAGCTCACCTTATCCGCGCCTTTGTTGGGTCATGATCCAGGACTATGATACAATAATGGTGGTTGACAAGCTCACCTTATCCGCACCTTTGTTGGGTCACAATCCACGACTATGATACAATAATGGTGGTTGACAAGCTCACCTTATCCGCGCCTTTGTTGGGTCACGATCCAGGACTATGATACAATAATGGTGGTTGACAAGCTCACCTTATCCGCGCCTTTGTTGGGTCACAATCCACGACTATGATACAATAATGCTGGTTGACAAGCTCACCTTATCCGCGCCTTTGTTGGGTCACGATCCAGGACTATGATACAATAATGGTGGTTGACAAGCTCACCTTATCCGCGCCTTTGTTGGGTCACGCTGGTAGTGGCGTCTCTGGAAGGCGATGAGACTTGTGATGAGTTCCTTGGCCACGGCATTGACCTCCGCAGTGACCACCTGGTGACAGTACCTGTGGGACCAGCACGGGACTTGGTGACTCATGAATATTGTCAGTGTTCAAAAGGTTCTTATGCTTTCCTTACTAAAATAATATCAAAGACTGCGACTAAATATGGAAGAAAACAGCCTCTGAAACTGTTGTGATAAGATGAATGAACAAAAAATCCAGCGACAGGATCATATGACACTCTAAAAGGTTTTAAAATGAGAAGGTACTCACTCTCTGGGGCCACTTCGCCTGTATTGTTGTGATCTCAAGAGTTCCTGCAACTCTGATGCTTTTTGTGCTATCACGGGATCATCAGTCAAGAGTTTTAGGTGTGTTGGAGAGGTGGATAACTTGTCTACTTCCCAGTGGTTGGAGAGGTGGATAACTTGTCTTCCTCAGTGGTTGGAGAGGTAGATAACTTGTCTACTTCCTCCGTGGTTGGAGAGGTGGATAACTTGTCTACTTCCGCAGTGGTTGGAGAGGTGGATAACTTGTCTACTTCCTCAGTGATTGGAGAGGTAGATAACTTGTCTACTTCCTCCGTGGTTGGAGAGGTAGATAACTTGTCTACTTCCTCAGTGGTTGGAGAGGTGGATAACTTGTCTACTTCCTCAGTGGTTGGAGAGGTGGATAACTTGTTCTTCCTCAGTGGTTGCAGAGGTAGATAATGTCTTGTGTACTACTTCCCAGTGGTTGGAGAGGTGATAACTTTTCTTCCCACAGTGGTTGGAGAGGTAGATAACTTGTCTACTTCCCCAGTGGTTGGAGAGGTAGATAACTTGTCTACTTCCCCAGTGGTTGGAGAGGTAGATAACTTGTCTACTTCCCCAGTGGTTGGAGAGGTAGATAACTTGTCTACTTCCCCAGTGGTTGGAGAGGTAGATAACTTGTCTACTTCCTCAGTGGTTGGAGAGGTAGATAACTTGTCTACTTCCTCAGTGGTTGGAGAGGTAGATAACTTGTCTACTTCCTCAGTGGTTGGAGAGGTAGATAACTTGTCTACTTCCTCAGTGGTTGGAGAGGTAGATAACTTGTCTACTTCCTCAGTGGCTGGAGAGGTAGATAACTTGTCTACTTCCTCAGTGGTTGGAGAGGTAGATAACTTGTCTACTTCCTCAGTGGTTGGAGAGGTAGATAACTTGTCTACTTCCTCAGTGGTTGGAGAGGTAGATAACTTGACTACTTCCTCAGTGGTTGGAGAGGTAGATAACTTGTCTTCCTCAGTGGTTGGAGAGGTAGATAACTTGACTACTTCCTCAGTGGTTGGAGAGGTAGATAACTTGTCTTCCTCAGTGGTTGGAGAGGTAGATAACTTGTCTTCCTCAGTGGCTGGAGAGGTAGATAACTTGTCTACTTCCTCAGTGGTTGGAGAGGTGGATAACTTGACTACTTCCTCAGTGGCTGGAGAGGTAGATAACTTGTCTTCCTCAGTGGCTGGAGAGGTAGATAACTTGTCTACTTCCTCAGTGGTTGGAGAGGTGGATAACTTGTCTTCCTCAGTGGCTGGAGAGGTAGATAACTTGTCTCTTCCTCAGTGGCTGGAGAGGTAGATAACTTGTCTACTTCCTCAGCATTTTTATCTTTTGTCTCATAGGTACTGAGGTTTTCTGGATCTGGAGTCTTATTTCTAGCAACAGAGTCCGTGTCTTTTATTTTCCAGACGAGTTTATGATCCTTTCTATCCTCGGGTGAAGTGTTTGCGAGCCAGGAGTTTATATTGAACGGCTGGCGAGGTGCTAAACACACTTCATTTTCTTTATTTTCATCACAGGCGTCACTTTTCTCCTTACATTTTGCTTTGTCATTTCTTGCTTTTCCTTTGCCTCCTCATGTGGTGTTCTCTCATCGCCTTCCGCCTTTGCCTGTGTTGATGCCTCCGTGTCGAGTGGTTCATTGACGGCCTTGTGTTTCCCTCCACTCTCCGCCTCCTGAGTGGATTCCTCGGTGGCTGTGTGTGGTGGAGGCGACACTTCCAACACTCCCTCTTGTTGCTGCTGTCTGATTTTAGCCTCTGTCATGATAGAAAAGAAATTCTATAAGCTCCACAGAATTGTCTCTATGAAAGATTAAAAAAATATAAGTGATTTATAATTTAGATGACATTTATGGTCTAAACTGAAAAAAATATCACTGATTATAAACTGATCGATATTTCACTACTCAGGATCTCTGCCTCACTGACTGCACTGCTTGTGTTGTATTCACTGCAGGCCTACACTGGGCTGAATAATGGTCTCCCTAAGTCTTAACCTGTCTACAAAGTAACATAAAAATCTAAATTCATAGTATGCATCGTTCTGAAATGCCACGTTACGTATCTGGATATAAACTTTAGGGGAGGCGGTAGCAGAGTGGTTAGCCGTGTGGCGTTCTCGAAGACACGAGTTCAATCCCGAGTGAGACCCATAAATCCACTTAAAATATTTCTGCACCGTCGAGTGGCCTAAGAACACCCACATGCCCTGCTCATTAACTCTACCTTCAATTGCGAGTGCATCGGAGGACACAGGGGTAAACAGGGGGGCGGCATAAGCCTCTAATCACAGGCGTCACTATAACAATCCTGCCTGCGCCACCACGGGCGAGGGCCAACCATCACAGCCCTCAAGTGAACCTCCAGAGCCTACCATCTGAGCCCTGGAGGTCACTGCCTACAGGTGCTATAGACATAAGCAGGTGAGTATTATGGTAGTTTGCAGCGGCAGCAGCAACACTCACGTTTTAGCAGCAGCTGCAGTGCCAGCATCTCCCTCTGCCTCTTCTCTATCTTGCACTTCTGCACACGAGACACCTTTTTCTTCTTGGGTTTCTTTGGGTTGATCTTCTCTCGCTTTGCCACCACTGCCGCGCCCTGCAATGGTCAAGGGAGAACATAAGAACATAAGAAAATAAGGAAGCTACAAGAGGCCGTGAGACCTACACGAGGTAGTTCCTGTAGTAGTAGTGTGGTAGTACTTGAGCAAAGAAAATGTTGACACCAGTGAGAAGCAGGCTGTGCCAAAGGCTACTGCATAGAGTAGTCTATGACTGTGCCATAACAAAATGCCTCGCCTTGGGCAGGACGGCAACCCTACCTTTCTGGCGTGGATGCCTTCCTCCCTCCTCTCCTCCAACAGCCGTCTCTTGCCAGGGGAATATTTCTGTGTAGAGAAGAAAAATAGCTTTCTTCAATGCACATACATAACAAGGTAAAGAAATATCAAGAAAGATGCAAGTATATATTACATGTAAATATAAAAGATAGTTTAGCCAAGCTAAGATATTGAAAATACCTAGCTAGTTTTTCATGATACATGATTTTGTGATCACTCTAGCATTACAAATGAAGGTGAAGAGTTTACCTGTGCATAATTAGCGGCACCCTTCTTCTTCTGCTTCCCGGAGTGTGCGGCGAGAGCAAAAAGGTCCAGGTGTATTGGATCGCTGGTTCTGACTTTTTTTTGAGTGATGCCATGTTGAGGGTGTCGGCGGTGATGGCGGCGGGTCTGTTGTCCGGGCTGATCTCTCTCTGCTTGGCCTTGGCCTTGGCTGACTCCTTGGCCTTGGCTGAGAGCAGGGCGGTCCTGTAGGTGGAGGCAAGGTCCTGTAAGTCACCATCATCACCATCAGAAGAGTGATCCGGTGGTAACAGATCGGAGAGCAAGTCACCACCCTGCACACTTTTGGCCGAGCGTGTGATTTGGGTGATTCTGAGGGGAGTGTTGTACTTTGAGGTTGTGGCGGCCTTTGTGTCTAATGGAAGGCTGGACGAGGCTTCGGGGAGGTCTGGGCTCAGGCTTGGCGGTGGGTTGAGGCGAGTGTTTCTGTGGGATGAAAGGCTCGGAGTTGAATTTTGGCGCGTGCTTGCTGTTGTGTTTCTGTGCATCTGTAAGGCAGGGTAGTCCTCGAAGGTGAAGGTCATACTCTCAGCTCTTGTGGTGTGGTTGGAATGCTGCTCTTTTGCATTATTTGGTATCTGTGTTTTCTCCAGAAAGCTTGTTGTAATGAATGACACCCTTGAGTCTCTTGGTCTCGTAAGGGCTTTACGCGCCTTCATTTCTTTCTGTTTCCTTTTCTCTTCCTTTTTTATAAGTTTTGCTGCCAATCTTCTCTGTAGGGTTGCTTCATCTAGAGGCTTTGCAGCAGCAGCGGCAGCCCCAGGGTTTGCCTGAGGCCTTGTTGCCTTCTTATCATCGCTGCTGTTGGCCGAGCTCATCACTCTTGTTGGTCTTGGCTTTTTTCTTTCTTTCTGACCTGCACTGGATGCCGATGTAGCTTTCTTCATTGCACCGGGTGTCTCTGGAGGTGATAGTGAATGCCCATCTTTAGTTCTTGATAAATCTAGCACATAATTCTTGGCTTTGGTGGTCTGCTCCTGATTTAGTTTTGAAGCCTCCTTCTCGTCGTAACGGTTGTCGTCGCCTCGGAGGAGTGCCTGAAGCCGCGGAGATCCTCTGACCGCCACCTCTTGAGGCTTCTTAATCTTTACTCTTTTCTTTTCTCCCATAATCTTCCACTGGAAAAGCTCTGAGTCCTGTGTGGTGGCATCCTGGGTCGCCTGAGGGACCTCCTTCTGACTCTGCATTACCAGGCTGTGTTTGGCCTTGGTGTTCAGGCCAGTGTTTGCATCAGCATCCCGACCTGATTCTTGATCAGGATTATCATTCAGGTCTTTGTGTAGACGCAGGCTGTGACTTTGCCGCCAGCTGTCATCCCCTACAGGCGAGTCTGTTCCCGGCTGTCTGGGTGGAGGGTGAGACGCTGGCGGTGTCTTTATTACACTGCTTTCAGAGGTCTTAGCATTGCCTGCTGTCATTTTGGGCCTTACAGCAGCATTGACCATCTGTTCTCCTGTGCTTCTTCCTTGCCATGGATTTGCTGGGTAGTTGGTGGGCCTTTGTGCAGGGGAACTCTTGCCTGTACTTCGTGGCCGCACACAACTATCGGAAGCTTGTCCTGCTGTATCTCTCTCTTGCCAAGGAATCACAATATTTTTCCTCGTATGTTTTACTGGAGACTTTATTGGTGAACTTTTTGGTCGTACGGAAGAATCTGTACTTTGTTCTGCTGAAGTTCTGTCTTGCCAAGGATTTTTCATAGGAGAGCCTTCATTGCTTCTACTGACCCAAGGATTATTATTGTTTTTTCCTACTGCAGATGGCTCATTGCTTTTTTCAGGTACCTTGTTTAGAGGCAGTGACTCATCTAAGGTTGGCCACTGACCCTCTGTGCTGAAGGAGAAGTCTTGTTGCTTGCTGGACTGCCGTTCAGCTGTAATGTTTGTAGGATGTTTGCTCTTGAGTATCCTCGTGTAGCTGCGAGACGGGTTGGGTGTCGTCACAAATTTATTCTTGATGTGAAATTCAAGATTCTCGACGACAGTTTTACGCTTTCCTTTGGTGGAGTCCGTGCCTTGGAGAGTTTCCGTGTCACGTTCATGTCTGCTAAGCTCAAGTGTTGGACTTTCTCTTGGGTTACTAAATGCCTCTCTTGGTTGTCGCCATGAATGCTTTGGCCCTTGTAGATCCACTGCCCTCTGTCTTTCTCCTGGCCAAGGGAAACTCTTAGGGACGAGAGCGGGATCGTGTCTTGTACGTGTTGGTGGCCTGTGTGTGCCGGGTGGGGGTGTGAGGGGCCCAGCGTGACGGGGACTCTGCCTGTGTGTGACGGGTGAGGGCGTGAGGGGCCCAGCGTGACGGGGACTCTGCCTGTCTGTGCCGGGTGAGGGCGTGAGGGGCCCAGCGTGATGGGGACTCTGCCTGTCTGTGCCGGGTGAGGGTGTGAGGGGCCCAGCGTGATGGGGACTCTGCCGGGGCTCGGTCTCTGTGCCGCTGGAAGCTGGAGGTTGGCAGCTTCTGGGGACAAACTCAGGAACATCTGCTGATAACATGATCTGCAAAATAAAGATAAGAACATCAGAAAATAAGGAAGCTACAAGAGGCCGGGAGACCTACACGAGGTAGTTCCTGTTACTTAACACTACCTACATCCACCTTTCATCCCCATCCATGAATTTATCTAGCCTCCCTTTAAAGCTCTCTAATGGCTCCGCACTAAGATACTTGTATAAATTAGGTGTTTTACAAGCTGTCAGGAAGACGATGGTAGTTATGCACTTATTGAACTATTACATCAATCATTAAATTGCAAATCTATAGTTTTTGTCTCCGCATTAGTTGCAACTGTGGCTATGGCCAACACCCACTACCACAACTGTGGCTATGGCCAACACCCACTACCACAACTGTGGCTATGGCCAACACCCACTACCACAATTTTTTTGAGAAAAATGGTTTAGTTAAGATGTTTGAACACAAGATGTTAGATTGCACGTCTAAGACTATAGTACAGTATTCTCTCTCTATACGAGGCCCCTTGAATGTTTCTTAGAAGCCAACACGTCTAAGACTATAGTACAGTATTCTCTCTCTATACGAGGCCCCTTGAATGTTTCTTAGAAGCCAACACGTCTAAGACTATAGTACAGTGGCCGCAAAAAAAATGTATACATTTATAATTTTCGGACAATAAAACAACAATATGTAACTTACAGTACTTTAGTTTCAGTGACACAGGTTTCTTATTCACATATTAGTACTTGGTCATGTTTCCCTTGTATTGGATGACCATCCCAATCCTCTTGGGCATGGAAGTGGCGAGTTTGGTGAAGTAGGAGAGGTCCATTTCCACCCACAGCTTCGTCAGGGCCTGCTTCAGCTCGTTGATGTTCGTCGGCCGTTTCTTCGCGATCGCCTTTTTCATCTCATTCCAGGCGTTTTCAATCGGATTTAGGTCCGGGGAATTGCCAGGCCAGTCCAATACAGGGATGTTATTGTCTGTTAGGAACTTTTGAACAACTTTGGACCGGTGGGCAGGGGCAGAATCTTGCATGAACACCTCGCACTCGTGAATGACATAGGGCACTAACAGATGATCACGTAACACTTCAATGTAATTTGCCCCTTTCATGGTAACATTCTTTGGGAGGAAGTACAGACCTCCCCTGCCCTTATTGCCACTGAAACCACCCCAAACCATAACGCTATCTGGGTGTTTCACGGTCTTCACGGTATATTTTGGGTGGTACCGTGACACATCACTTGGACGGCGCACTGTCGTTGAAGCCATCCTAACCAGTCTAAAAGTGCTTTCATCACTGAACATGACCTTCTTCCACTGCTCTGGTGTCCACTGCCGGTATCTCTTACAAAAGGAAAGCCGCTTCTTCTCATAGCTTCTGTCAGTAAAGGCTTTTTGGCGGCGCGGCGGGTTGGTAATTTCAGCGAAATTTGCAGGCGATGTTGAATGGTGCGAACAGAGACGTTTCCTAACAAAGCTGGATGATTTTTCTTCAGTTCTGCGGCAGTTATTGCAGGATCATTCAATACTTCACGCCTCATAATTTTGTCAGTCCGAGGAGATGTTTTTTTGGGGGCTCCAGAACCAGGTTTCCTTGGCGGAACGGTACCGGGTGGCAATGACTCAACAGCTTTCTTCAGGTTGTAAATCGCCATGCGTGTAACGTTCACCTCTGCGGCCACACGTATCACAGATGCTCCTTCCTTCAGGAGGGTAAGGGCACGGGTCTTCTCTTCATTTGAAAGTTTGTTACGTCCCATTCTGACAAGTGGGAGCCGAGATATAACACTCCAAGGTTCGCTGCCAAGTCAAAAAGGGCGGTCCGGAGCATGCGTAAAACCACCCTCTCTCTATCAGCTCTCGAAAAGCACTGAGTGTGGTTGTGTGTTGGTGGTGGGGTGGAGGGAGACTCCCTCCACCTCCCTCCCTCCTCACTAGCTCCGCCCACCATTTATATGGCGGGAACGAAGGTGAAATCTTTACGCGCTTTCGGGTGTATACATTTTTCTTGCGGTCAAAATGTATACATTTTTTTTGCGGCCACTGTACAGTATTCTCTCTTTATACGAGGCCCCTTGAATGTTTCTTAGAATCCAACACGTCTAAGACTATAGTACAGTATTCTCTCTCTATACGAGGCCCCTTGAATGTTTCTTAGAATCCAACACGTCTAAGACTATAGTACAGTATTCTCTCTCTATACGAGGCCCCTTGAATGTTTCTTAGAAGCCAACACGTCTAAGACTATAGTACAGTATTCTCTCTTTATACGAGGCCCCTTGAATGTTTCTTAGAAGCCAACACGTCTAAGACTATAGTACAGTATTCTCTCTCTATACGAGGCCCCTTGAATGTTTCTTAGAATCCAACACGTCTAAGACTATAGTACAGTATTCTCTCTCTATACGAGGCCCCTTGAATGTTTCTTAGAATCCAATAAGGTGAACAGAAACCACACTCCCAATTATGTACGGAATTTCGGTCAAAGTGTAAAAATGTACCCCAATGGTTATCATGGCATCAGCAGTCCCGAGTATTTAGGATTACAGGAAGTATCCACGGAATGCACTTTCGATGGTAGAAAATGGAAGTTTCGACGGTACCGTGGAACTCCGTTGAAACTTCCAATATGTCTATCATAGAGTAAAACCTAAAGGTATTTTGCCATTGAGAGGATTAATATAAAATACAAAGTTACCAGATCATTGCCCACCAAAATTAAAGTGAAAAGCATATACAGCAATGAGTGTCCTCCCGCCGTCGTCGTCGCCCGAAAAAAAAATGAGTAGCGAAATTTGAAACTGTATATACTTGCAGATACAAAGCATAAAACAACACTGAAACAGGGTAGATTATACCATCATGATATAAACTACTGTGTATCATCTTCAGTGGCACATGAAAATCAGTAGTGATGCTATAATTGGTATTATTCTAGTGTTTTTTGCCCGTCAGGGTGGCAAGGTTGGTAGAGACGTGAGCTCGCAATGTGCAGCGTCCCTGTGCATTCGGTCAGCGGTTCGAGTCCGCCTAGTTCGTGCTGACGTGGCGGCGCTTTGTATAGTCAATAACCTTGTAGTTGGTACTTGCAAAGTGTCTAGATAGGATGAAAATCTTATCTTATCTTATTCTAGTGTTTGCCCATACTCCCCCTCTCCCACAAAACAAGCTTGGGGACCCGGGGGAATGCGGGATATTTGGCTGGGATACAAACTATTCGTCGCAACCACATATTTTTTGAGTTAGGGGTGTTGAAAAAATTCCCTAGATCTTGGGAAAATTAATTGGATTTCTTCTGAGTCCAGAGACGCGTGAACCTGACGACCCTCACATAATGATAACCGAAGTGTCAAGAATCCCCCCAACCTCCAGCTAGGAGGTTAGGTTAGATTTGTTTAGGTTAGGTTAGATTTGGTTAGGTTAGGGTAGGTAATATTTGGGTAGGTTAGGTTAGGTTAGGTTAGATTTGGTTAGGTTAGGTTATCGGTGGGTCAAGCCCCCCGCTAGGTTAGGTTAATTTTGGATAGACAAATTTCTCTAGATATAAGGTACACAGGTACTCCGTAGTGTAGGGGAAGCACGCTCGGTTCACAACCTGAGAAGTTCTGGGTTCGATCCCCGGGCGGAGCGGAAACAGTTGGGCTGTTTCCTTAAAACCCGAGCCCCTGTCCACCCATCAGTAAATGGGTACCGGGTGTTAGCCGGGGGTTTGTGTCCCGCCTCCCGGGGTGCTGGCTTGGTCAACACTATAAGCACTAGCAGACAGCTCTCTCTCCTCCAAGGAGAAGAGAGAGCTGTCTGGTTACAGTGGAGATCCATCTCAGCTGCATCGATTACTGATGAAATTCTTCAAAAAAACTAAAAAAAAAAAAACAAATGATTTTATTAGGGGGTATAATTTTACCCCCCTAGGGCCTACACAACTCTTAAATTACGTGTTTCCGACGCATAATTTGTTCCCCATCCGAAAACCCCACAGTCCCACAAGTCCCCAAACTTATTTGGGGGAAGTGGGAGAGTATGGGCAAACACTATAAATTTACCCTATAATTCGTAATACGTATATGGCGTCTGGCGACATTAGGGCAGGTGGCGACTAAAGTGTTATCTACGGTACGTAGTCTACCACTTCATTCTACCATAGTTTATATGGTACAATATTTATAATACTTCCATACTCTCTTAGCCCCCCTTCCCCCCCTTGTTTTTTGCACTAGGCCTCGCCCCCTTATGAAAAACAGGGTGATTTAGACCCAAGAAGTTATTAGTGAGGACACAAACACATCAAAATCTATTAGAATATAAATAAAAGCTTGTTTTTATAATAGCGGAAAGTTTTGAAGCCAGAAATACACCATTTTTACCCATTTAGCGTGCATATATTGCCTCTGTTTGGGTGTTATATCATGCAATACAGCCCTACACCCTTTCTTACTCCCTTACATAGCCTTGAATATTGCAAGGGAACCCGTAAATTGCGGTAAAAAGCAGAAGAAAATAAGATAAGTGAAGCCAGAAATACCCCATTTTTACCCATTTAGCGTGCATATATTGCCTTTGCTTGGGTGTTATATCATGCAATACAGCCCCACACCCTTCCTTACCCATTACATAGCCCTGAACATTGCAAGGGAACCCGTAAATTGAGGTAAACAGCAGAAGAAAATAAGAGAAATAAGATACGTGAAGCCAGAAATACCCAGTTTTTACCTATTTATCGTGCATATATTGTCTTTGCCAATGGGTAATATCATGCAATACAGCCCCAAACCCTTTCTTACCCCTTAAATAGCCTTGATATTGCACGGGAAGTCGTAAATTGAGGTCTAAATATAAGAATAAGGCTAAATTTCCAATATGGCCGCTGTGACGTCATCAAGAGGACTGGAGCTCCAGGAAGATCAGAGCTCGTCTTGATCTTGACATCCAACTCGAGTCTAACTTTTCCCTTCATTATACAAAAACTTCAAATAATGAATAAATCAACACGGATAAAGTAAAATAATGATAAATAGGACACAATAAGCCTAAAAAAACAATGAAATAACGAAGAATGAATGAAATATCGGGTTTCAAAACAAACTCGAAAAAAACGGAAATTCACCAACACAAAAATCGACTTTTTAACTAAGCCCTAATAAATCGTGAGAAAATATGAGCAAATAGTATATGATGTGTGTATCTTATAAACAGTAACAGATCCTCGTTTAGTGTTGAAACCAGGCAGCAACACATCTTTTGTTTTTTCGATAATTTTACCCCTTTAACCACTGAGTCAGATGTATTCCTTCAGTAAACACGTGAAAAACACGTCCCATAAACACACACAAACACATTGCGCCTGTAGGCATAGCTAATCACACACAAATAACCTCACCGCTCATTTAGAAGGAAAAACAAATTTGACGTAAAAGTGTAAATAAAACCCCCCTCAGACAAAGAAACAAAATACAGCCACCAGGCGCGTGATTACTACATAAAACGATGCGGACATATCGAAATATATTAAAACACACAAAAATCCCCCTATATTTAGTTTAAAAAAAGAATTATCAACAAAATTTCGGTAATATCTACGGTGTTACTAACTGATTGAGTCATATTTCTTTTACGAAGGCCTTAAACTTGGAGACTTTTTATGGGAAAGTCATAAAAGCAACTGGGGTTTTCATTAAGGCATTGCAATTCTATATCGGTGCACGAATAAAAAAGTGAGTATTCGTTTTAAAATGCGTAATTGGCACCTCGTAACCTGGCGACAAGGCCAGCCTTCCTCAGAGCCAATCAGAGGCCTGGCATCTCTCCCTACATCTCGGAGCCAATCAGAGGCCTGCCATCTCTCAGCCAATCAGCGTTCAGAAACTGGGCGGCCATGTTTAGTGTTTATTCCCGATATATAGACCTTATTTAATGGGAAATAAGGTGAGATTTACCCTTAAATACCTTATTTATGGCATACTAGACAATAAGAGTATTATTATTGATAAATATAGGGTGGACGACAATACATTGCCGCCATATTAGCCTTTCAGCGTAATATTCTCCCTAAAATAAATGACATTTGAGTTTGATCCGGTAATGGAATATTTTGACGTGTTTTCGCTAAGTATCTCCCGCTAAATACTACAGAGACGTACCCAGGGTATACTTTGATGTGCTGATCCTAGGTTCGAGTCCCGTGTGCCAGAGATTAGCTTCTATGTACCACTGTGGCCCGCGCCGTACCCGTGGCTGCGGCGGTACGGGGCTGACGCAGTTATAGTGGACGAGAACTGCGCGTTCGCTCTAGGTCAGACACACACACTGGGGGACTAACACCTCACTCTTAGCTTCTCTCGCTTTACCACACACACCACACCTGTACGGCCTCGCAACACACCTGTCGCCTATGTTATTACTATGTATCACCGTAAATACATGACTTGGAAGTTTCGACGGTTTCCAAGCAGTCAGCCTTCACTTATCACCGAATATTTCACACTTATCACCCCGTAATAAGTACAATGACATAGTAGGCATCCCGCGCAGGCACTCACACACACCTGCCGCTATATAGGCATCAGCAGGGAAGGCTGATCGACACCGCCTCCGCGACACAGCACCGCGTGACTAGCCAGCTGCAGCATGTAAACACAGCAGCTGACACTGGCAGGGAGGTTGCAGGCTTGCCAACCTGTTCACTTCTACTCTCCAAATGGGTGGCCAAAAAATACCCCAAAATTCCCATCTCTCACAGATTTATATATATACACACATGTATATGTATATATATATGTATATATATATTCAGGGGGACGAAAGTATTTTACAAGGCTAATGAAACGGTCCCATAACTTAACTCAACGTTTTACAAGACAAATGAAATGCTCACAGTAACTTGCACAGGTAATTTATAAGACAGATCTAATTATACTGTAACAAGGAGGCGTGTAAGTAATTCGTAAGATTAATTAAATGCCAACAGGAACTAAGAAAGATTTTTTGTGGCATCTGATTAATGATAACAACTTCACGTACGTATTCTGAAACAAAGCCTGAATCCTTATGTGTTATCTTATGTGTTACAAGTTATACGTTGTCATAAAGCTCTTCCTGAATCATAAGTATTTGTGAATCTCTGCCTTGCGCTATGGATTCATATATTGATTATTTTTTGGGGTGGAAGTCATCAACATTTTTATCATCACACGTAAAACACAACAAAATCTGTCACGCACAGGGAATACACACACACACACACACACACACACACACACAAATGCCCTTCCTGACTTACAAACTCTTTTATACTCTACTTCATATTATTAAAAGCAAAAAAAAAAAAGAATCATTCCCAAGTCTTTTTACCCCTGTGAATATCATACTATGTGAGTTTAATTACTGCATTCCTCTTTCTCCTCCCTCCTTCCTTTCCTCCTCTCCCTCCCTCTTTCTCCTCCATCCTGCCTTACCTCCTTTCCTCCTCTCCCTTCTCTCTCCGCCTCACTCCTGCTCAGCGTTGGATGTAAAGCGACCATATATTGCTATGTTTTCTGGTGCCCTGAGCGCGAGATTCTGCGGATGAATCTTCGTCACTGTCGTCAGGTCTGCAATTGTTAGGTCTGTCTGGGGGTGGGGGGAGGGGGTTAAGGTTAGGGTCTGGGGGTGGGGGGAGGGGGGTTAAGGTTAGGGTCTGGGGGTGGGGGAGGGGGGTTAAGGTTAGGGTCTGGGGGAGTGGTAATAGGGGGAGGGAGTGAGAGGGAGGGAGGGTGAGGGTGAGTGATACTTTTCATATATAAATAATTCAGTGACGCATACGTATATAAGTCACAAATACCATTCATCTAATCTATAATAATATAAGCGAAAGTGTGTCTGTCTGTGTGTCTGTGTGTGTGTGTGTGTCCGTGATAGGTGCCGCCCCCCGTGGCACAATCCCATCATATGGCACAGTTTTGGAACCAGCTCCACCAGGGGCACATTATAAGCCTACTTATGGGATGTTCCGATCACTTTTTTTTTTTTTAAACTTTTTTTTAGTAGCCTATTAGCGAGAATTGTGAAAAAAATGTGGGTTGCGAGAATTGAGGAAACCTTGATGTAGGGTGATGGGTAATGGGTGAGTGAATGGGTGGGGTGATGGGTAATGGGTGTGGGGTGATGGGTGAGTGAATGGGTGGAGGGTGATGGGTTGGGGGTGATGGGTGATGGGTGAGGGAATAGGTGGGGGGTGATGGGTAATGGGTGAGTGAATGGGTGTGTGGTGATGGGTAATGGGTGAGTGAATGGGTGGGGGGTGATGGGTAATGGGTGAGTGAATGGGTGGGGGGTGATGGGTATGGCGTTAATACATACATTTCTACATCCATGATTTCAGGAAAGTTAGAAGGAGCTATCTGGAGAGTCTGTGTCTGGTGGGCCGAAGTCCCACCAAACACAGGTGGTGGGCCGAAGGCCCACCAATAGCCCTCCGCAGGAGCTAGCCAAAAAGTCCGCCCGGAGGGCGGCTTTGCGGCTAGTATACTATAGGAGTAGCCGTGTGTCTGTCTGGAAGAAACACTGCGGTAACGCTTTGCCGCATTTCACTAACTCCGTAGACTCATGGACTTACCGTTTGTGTGCGTGTGTGAGTGTGTGTGACTGTGTGTGTGTGTGTGTGTGTGTGTGTGTGTGTGTGTGTGTGTGTGTGTGTGTGTGTGTGTGTGTGTGTGTGTGTATGTGTGTGTATGTGTATGTGTGTATTATTAACATCTCTCCCTCCTTTCCAAAACAAACAATTTTTGGCGATAATTTAAAAACGCGATACAATGAGTTTCTTTCGCGTCCTTTTGTCTCACTTTTCACGTGTTTTATCTCGCGAAAAAAACGAAGCAGCCAAGGCGAGCATTTTCTTATCTTTCTGATCTCTTTACACTGTTATCTTGGTAATGAAAGCCAGATGAGCGGGGATGAAGGGACATTTTCTCTTGATTAGGGTGTAAAATACGCGTTTACATCATGATTATAAGCCACCAGCAGACCGCTTAGAGAGGGCAGTAGGAGAGGGGGCATTTTCCTGTTTTTTTCCTTGTATGTTTCCTTGTATTTTCCATTTTCTTCTTTTTCCTTGTATGTGTTTCCTTGTACTTTCTTTTTTCCTTGTATGTGTTTCCTTGTACTTTCCTTTTTTCTCTTTTTTCCTTGTATGTGTTTCCTTGTACTTTCTTTTTTCCTTGTATGTGTTTCCTTGTACTTTCTTTTTTTCTTTTTTCCTTGTATGTGTTTCCTTGTATTTTCCTCTTTTTCCTTGTATGTGTTTCCTTGTACTTTCCTTTTTTCTCTTTTTTCCTTGTATGTGTTTCTTTGTATTTTCCTCTTTTTCCTTGTATGTGTTTTCCTTGTACTTTCCTTTTTTCTCTTTTTCCTTGTATGTGTTTCTTTGTATTTTCCTCTTTTTCCTTGTATGTGTTTCCTTGTACTTTCCTTTTTTCTCTTTTTTCCTTGTATGTGTTTCTTTGTATTTTCCTCTTTTTCCTTGTATGTGTTTCCTTGTACTTTCCTTTTTTCTCTTTTTTCCTTGTATGTGTTTCTTTGTATTTTCCTCTTTTTCCTTGTATGTGTTTCCTTGTACTTTCCTTTTTCCTTGTATGTGTTTCTTTGTATTTTCCTCTTTTTCCTTGTATGTGTTTCCTTGTACTTTCCTTTTTCCTTGTATGTGTTTCCTTGTACTTTCCTTTTTCCTTGTATGTGTTTCCTTGTACTTTCCTTTTTCCTCTTTTTTCCTTGTATGTGTTTCTTTGTATTTTCCTCTTTTTCCTTGTATGTGTTTCCTTGTACTTTCCTTTTCCTTGTATGTGTTTCCTTGTACTTTCCTTTTTCCTCTTTTTTCCTTGTATGTGTTTCCTTGTATTTTCCTCTTTTTCCTTGTATGTGTTTCCTTGTACTTTCCTTTTTCCTCTTTTTTCCTTGTATGTGTTTCCTTGTACTTTTCTTTTTCCTTGTATGTGTTTCCTTGTACTTTTCTTTTTCCTTGTATGTGTTTCCTTGTACTTTCCTTTTTCCTTGTATGTGTTTCCTTGTACTTTCCTTTTTCCTCTTTTTTCCTTGTATGTGTTTCCTTGTATTTTCCTCTTTTTCCTTGTATGTGTTTCCTTGTATTTTCCATTTTCCTTGCATGTGTTTCCTTGTATTTTCCATTTTCCTTGTATGTGTTTCCTTGTATTTTCCATTTTCCTTGTATGTGTTTCCTTGTATTTTCCATTTTCCTTGTATGTGTTTCCTTGTATTTTCCATTTTCCTTGCATGTGTTTCCTTGTATTTTCCATTATCCTTGCATGTGTTTCCTTGTATTTTCCATTTTCCTTGTATGTGTTTCCTTGTATTTTCCATTATCCTTGTATGTGTTTCCTTGTATTTTCCATTATCCTTGCATGTGTTTCCTTGTATTTTCCATTTTCCTTGTATGTGTTTCCTTGTATTTTCCATTTTCCTTGTATGTGTTTCCTTGTATTTTCCATTTTCCTTGTATGTGTTTCCTTGTATTTTCCATTTTCCTTGCATGTGTTTCCTTGTATTTTCCTCTTTTTCCTTGTATGTGTTTCCTTGTATTTTCCATTTTCCTTGTATGTGTTTCCTTGTATTTTCCATTTTCCTTGTATGTGTTTCCTTGTATTTTCCATTTTCCTTGTATGTGTTTCCTTGTATTTTCCATTTTCCTTGCATGTGTTTCCTTGTATTTTCCATTTTCCTTGCATGTGTTTCCTTGTATTTTCCATTTTCCTTGTATGTGTTTCCTTGTATTTTCCATTTTCCTTGCATGTGTTTCCTTGTATTTTCCATTTTCCTTGCATGTGTTTCCTCCCTTCAGTCTTTTGTTAGGTCCTTTTTTCGTTACATTTTTCCCCCCATTATCGTTTTCCATTTCCCCTCGAAAGTTTTCAAGCGTTTGGTGTTTTATCGGGACAGTTTTATCTTGTGTTGCATAGTCGATGAGGGGAAAGTTTTGTACGCAGCCATTGACTTCTTTTGCATTCACTTTGTTCTATTGTTATTTTCTTCATATGTTTATTTCATTCAATTAGTCAGAGAGTTATTATGCATTCAATTAAGAGTGTTTTTTTAGTGTTGACGTGTTATATTCATTATCTATTCATCTAATTATCTATCTATCTCTGAAAATGAGTATCTATTGTCTGTCTACTGCGTGTATCTATCTCTCTCTCTCTCTCTCTCTCTCTCTCTCTCTCTCTCTCTCTCTCTCTCTCTCTCTCTCTCTCTCTCTCTCTCTCTCTCTCTCTCTCTCTCTCTCTCTCTCTCTCTCTCTCTCTCTCTCTCTATCTATTCATATCTCCGGCATAAAACTGCTTAATTTTCTTCATTTTAATCATTCAAATTATCTTGGAAGTTTCTCATCGCCTAAGGGAGAGGAGGAGGAGGAGGAGGAGGAGGAGGAGGAGGAGGAGGAGGAGGAGGAGGAGGAGGAGGAGGAGGAGGAGGAGGAGGAGGAGGAGAAGGAGAAGGCAAGGAAGAAGAGGAGAGGAGGAGGCAAGGAAGAAGAGGAGAGGAGGAGAAAGAGGAGGAGGAGGAGGAGGAGGAGGAGGAGGAGGAGGGAGGAGGAGGAGGAGGAGGAGGAGGAGGAGGAGGAGGCGGCAAGGAAGAAGAGGAGAGGAGGAGGAAGAGGAGGAGGAGGAGGCAAGGAAGAAGAGGAGAGGAGGAGAAAGAAGAGGAGGAGGAGGAGGGAGGAGGAGGAGGAGGAGGAGGAGGAGGAGGAGGAGGAGGAGGCAAGGACAAGAGGAGGAGGAGGAGGAGGAGAGGAGAGGAACAGGTGCGGTGTACTAATGAAAAAATAAGTTCGTACACGTATTTAATTTAAAGACGAAAATACGTAACAAGAAAGAGACGTGTTGTTTGAGGTGGTTGGCTGCGTGATGAATTATTATGAAGAAGAAAGGGCGATGATATTATGTAAAGTGTTTCATAATATCTTAAAGCTTCCAATATTAAGCTGGGGGAGGGGAGAGAGAGAGAGAGAGAGAGAGAGAGAGAGAGAGAGAGAGAGAGAGAGAGAGAGAGAGAGAGAGAGAGAGAGAGAGAGAGAAAGTAATGATAAATGAAAATGATTATTCAAATGAAAGACGAAAGGAAAGTTAAATTTTGTCAGAATAAGTTTCCGTTGCTATTATGACCGCTGGGGGAGAGAGAGAGAGAGAGAGAGAGAGAGAGAGAGAGAGAGAGAGAGAGAGAGAGAGAGAGAGAGAGAGAGAGAGAGAGAGAGAGAGAGAGAGAGAGAGAGAGAGAGAGAGAGAGAGAGAGAGAGAGAGAGAGAGAGAGAGAGAGAGAGAGATAATCGTTTTGCCCAGGGCTCTGGCGTGTATCAGACAACCTTAATTAGTCTATAAACTTTATCCTAAAAAAAATCAACATCTCCACGACATATACCTGGAACCCATTATCCTTACCTTAACCCCTTGAGACCCAGAACGTAATTACCATTGTTATTTGGGTACTATTAGACGATTTTTAGTGAATATAAGCAATATTTTATAGATATGACCTGTTTAGTATCCTTGTCCACGAACTTATTTGGTATATTTAGTGACTTTTCGTAATTTTATGGCTAGCAACATAAATAATATCCTTACCTTAAAACTCTTCTCTTTATATTAAAAACAAAAAAATCCCATCCATTCAATACCAAATATAGAATCCACGCATTTAAATCCCATCACACAAACCTTTAACAGAACCTAAACCTTCACAAATCCATTTATTTTTTATATTCCTACGTTTTTTCAAATGTTGTAGTGTATTTTTCAAGGGCTGAAAAATGTTGAAAATTGACTGCTTTGAACCCTTTTTTTGATAAAGAAATTCAGAATTGAATTTTAGTTGTTTTTTAAAGTCTATCGATACAGCTGGAGAGTTGAAAAAAATATATAATACGCGCTATAGTCTATTTTTTTTAACGAGGCAAAAATTCCATTCTATTTTAAGGTCTCCTGGTTAAAATGATGCCTCTGTTTACCTGATAATATGGTTAGCTATGATAAAATACAGCATAAATTTAGAAGAAGCGTAGTATTCCCTTCTCCTGGTTAAAATGATGCCTCTGTTTACCTGATAATATGGTTAGCTATGATAAAATACAGCATACATTTAGAAGAAGCGTAGTATTCCCTTCTCCTGGTTAAAATGATGCCTCTGTTTACCTGATAATATGGTTAGCTATGATAAAATACAGCATACATTTAGAAGAAGCGTAGTATTCCCTTCTCCCGGGATCAAATATCAGTCAGTAAGCAGCAAGGGGTCAGGAATTTTTTGCCTCGTTAAAAAAATAGACTATAGGTAAGACAGAAGGGAACAATAATATAACGCGCATTACGAACCAGGCTTTCCCACAGTTCCATAATAATGTTGTTTAAACCTTTGAGGACCAGAACGTAATTTCCTTTGTATTTTAGCTACCATTAGATTTTAATTTATGTAAGCAAGTACATATGACCTGTTTAAAACCCTTGTCCACTATCTAATTTGGTATAGTAAGCTACTTTTCGTAATGGCTAACAGACGATGATATATAGCAAAGGAAAGATTTGGGCGTGAAGGGGTTAAGGTTTATTATTATTATTATTAATATATTTTTTTTTTTGTCGCTTCGTGGTTGGCCGAACGTGTTGTGTCCATTGCTTATTATTATTATTATTATTATTATTATTATTATTATTATTATTATTATTATTATTATTATTATTATTATTATTATTATTATTATTATTATTATTATTATTATTATTATTATTATTATTATTACTATTACTATTACTATTACTATTATTATTATTATTATTATTATTATTATTATTACTATTACTATTACTATTACTATTACTATTACTATTACTATTATTATTATTATTATTATTATTATTATTATTATTATTATTATTATTATTACTATTATTATTAACCACTTCACGCCCAGATCTTTCCTTAGCTGTATGAAAATCGTCTTTTAGCCATAAAATCACGACTTAATATGCCAAATAGCTAGTGGACAAGGATACTAAACAGGTCATATCTATAAAATATTGCTTATAATTCATAACAAATAGTCAAATAATGGCCAAATTTCAATGGAAATAACGTTCTGGGCACCAAGGGGTTAAGGGATATAAGAGAGGTAATGGACATGGTGGCGAGCTTAGTGTAGGACGCCTTGCCGCCCTCAGTAATTGGTTGGCTGTAATTAGGACCAGGAGACAATTGCCCCGTGCATCTCAACTCATCCCATTTTCACCCCTACTAATTCCAGACCCGTAATTGTGAACATAAACTTAGTGCGGGAGGCGGGATAAAAATTGGGATTAAGAGAGGGGAAGAGAGGGGAGGAGAGAGAGAGAGAGAGAGAGAGAGAGAGAGAGAGAGAGAGAGAGAGAGAGAGAGAGAGAGAGAGAGAGAGAGAGAGAGAGAGTAATACCACTAAAGCTTCACAAAGGTTAGTGATTTTAACTCGTATGTGTATATGATTGTGTGTTTGTCTGGTTTTTTTAAAGTTCTCTTCAAATTTAAGTCTGGATTTAAATGTGCAATCGGATGCGTGTATTTTTTTTTCGCGTTCTCTCGCTCGTCTCTTTCCTCCTCTCTCTCTCTCTCTCTCTCTCTCTCTCCCCCTCTCTCTCTCTCTCTCTCTCTCTCTCTCTCTTTTCCTCTCTTTTCCTCTCTCTCCTCTCTTCTCTGTCTCTCTCTCTTAACCACATCATCGCTTCTTCTTTTTCAATATTTCTTGTTATACTATTATGAGTATATATATTTAACTCTCTCTATGTAGGGTGTCTGTCTGTGTGTCTGTGTGTGTGTGTCTGTATGTAGGGTGTCTGTCTGTGTGTCTGTGTGTGTGTCTGTATGTAGGGTGTCTGTCTGTGTGTCTGTGTGTGTGTCGTATGTAGGTGTCGCGGTGTGTGTCTGGTGTCTGTATGTGGTTCTGTCGTGTGTGTGTGGTCTGTATGTAGGGTGTCTGTCTGGTGTGTGTCTGTGTGTCTGTGTGTCTGTGTGTGTGTCAGTGTGTCTGTGTCTGTGTCTGTGTGTCTGGTGTGTGTTCTGTGTGTGTGTCTGTGGTGTTGTCTGTGTGTCGTGTCTGTGTGTCTGTGTGTCGTGTGTGTCTGTTGTTGTGTGTGGTTTTGTGTGTGTGTGTTGTGTGTGTGTCTGTGTGTCTGTGTGTCTGTGTGTCGTGTGGTGTCGGGTTGGGGTGTCTGTGTGTGTGTTATGTGTGTGGTCGTGGTGTTTTCTGTGGGGTGTGTCTGTGTTTTGTGTCTGTGTGTGTGTCTGTGTGTGTGTGTGTGTCTGTGTCTGTGTCTGTGTGTCTGTGGGGTCTGTGTGTGTGTCTGTGTGTGGGGTCTTTTGGGTGTGTGTGTTGTGTGTGTGGTGTCTGTGTGTGTGTCTGTGTGTGTGTGTGTTTTTCGGGTGTGTGTCTGTGTGTGTCTGTGTGGTGTTTGTGTATGTGTTGTGTGTGTGTGTTTTGTCTGTGTGTGTGGTCGGTGTGTGTGTCTGTCTGTGTGTGTGTGTGTGTGTGTGTGTCTGTGTGTGTGTCTGTGTGTGTGTGTGGTCTGTGTGTGTGTCTGTGTGGGGTCTGTGTGTCGTGTGTGTCTGTGTGTGTGTCTGTGTGTGGGGTCTGGTGTGTCTTTTGTGTGCCCTGTGTGTGTGTGTGTGTGTGTGTGTGTGTGTGTGTGTGTCTGTGTGGTGTGTTGTGTGGTGTGTGTGTTGTGTGTGTGTGTGTGGTGTGTGGTGTGTGGTGTCTGTGTGTGTGTGTCTGTGTGTGTGTGTCTGTGTGTGTGTGTGTGTGTGTGTGTGTTGTGTGTGGTCTGGTGTCTGTGTGTGGGGTCTGTGTGTGTGTGTCTGTGTGTGTGTGTGGTTTTGTGTGTCTGTGTGTGTGTTGTCTGTGTGTGTGTCTTGTGTGTGTGTTGTGGGTGTGTCTGTGTGTGTTGTGTGTGTGTGTGTCTGTCTGTGTGTCTGGGGGTGTGTCTGTGTGTGTGTCTGTCTGTGTTTGTTGGGGTGTGTGGTGTGTCTGTGTGGTGTGTGTGGGGTGTGGTTTTTGTGTGTGGTGTTGTGTGTGTGGTGTGTTCTGTGTGTTGTCGTGTGTTTTCTGTTGTGTGTTGTGTGTGTGTGTCTGTGTGTGGGGTGTGTCTGGTGGTGTGTGTGTCTGTGTGTGTTGTGTGTCTGTGTTGGTGTGTGTGGGGTCTGTGTGTGTGTGTGTGTGTGTGTTTTGTGTGTGTTCTGTTTTGTGTGTTGTGTGTGTGTGTGTGTGTGTGTGTGTGTGTGTCTGTGTGTGTGTCAGGTCATGTGTCATTTATTTGTTTATTCATTATTATATTTGGTTTATTTGTTTATGCGCGTCGTGTTGTTGATGTATTTGTTTACACGTGAATGTCAACATTGTCCCGTGTACCCATATGCGGAAAAAGGTAAACACACACACACACACACACACACACACACACACACACACACACACACACAAATGAGACTAAGCCTGTGGTGATTTCATAAAATTCAGCAGGCAGGCCTATGTGTTTGAGCCTACACTAGCTAAGAGGTTGAATAATTGGACTGAACTCTACTTAGGCAATGTGAATAGTGATAAGAAAGTCGGGTTTGGATAGCGTTCGTGAGGCTTAACCCCATGAGGCCCAGAACGTAATTTCCATTGTAATTTGACCACCATTAGATGATTTTTAATTAATATAAGCAATGTTTTTTGTAGATATGACCTGTTTATTATCCTTGTCCACTAACTAATTTGGTTTATTTAGTTACTTTTTGTAATTATATGGCTAACAACATACACATTTTTTTATAGCCAAGGAAAGATCTGGGCGTGAAGGGTTGAGCTGAAGTACA
>JACEEZ010003062.1:160000-162500 GCA_016584305.1 Chionoecetes opilio
ATCTTCTCTTCTTCCTCCTTCTTTCCCTCTCCATTACTCTGTTTTTTGTTCTCTCTTCTCTTGATCGCTTTCTCTCCTCTCTCCTTCCTCCATTGACTCTTTTTGTCCCTATCCTCTCTATTTTCCTCTCTTTCCCCTATCTCCTCCATTACTCTGTTTCCTTTCTACTCTCTTCTTGATTTTCTTTTCTTCCTCCTTCTCTCCTCCTCCATTTACTCTCTTATTTGTCTCTTATTCCTCTCTTCTTCCTCCTTCTCTCTTCCTCCATTGACTCTTATTTGTCTCCTGTTTCTCCCTTCTTCTCTTGATCTTCTCTTCTTCCTCCTTCTTTCCTCTTCCATTTACTCTGTTTTTCCTTGTTCCTCTCTTCTTCTTGATTTTCTCTTCTTCCTCCTTCTCTCTTTCTCCATTTACTCTCTTATTTGTCTCGATTCCTGTCTTCTTCCTCCTTCTCTCCTCCTCCATTGACTCTGTTTTTCCTTGTTCCTCTCTTCTTGTCTGACTTTCTCTTCTTCCCCTTCTCTCTTATTTCATTTAGTCTCTTATTTGTCTCCTGTTCCTCTCTTCTTCTTTGATATTTTCTCCCCCCCTTTACTCTCTCTATTCTTCTTTCCCTTCCGTAGTGTCCTTGCCTTCCTCCCCTCTCTCTTCCTCCCCTCGTTGGCTGCAGATGTGGCGAAGCTCTTGTCTTATCTTGTTCTCTCTCTCTCTCTCTCTCTCTCTCTCTCTCTCTCTCTCTCTCTCTCTCTCTCTCTCTCTCATACACACACACACACACACACACACAACAAAACTTTAACCATGACACATTTGCATTGTATTCATCAACGATTATTATTATTATTATTATTATTTATTATTATCATTATTACTATTATTATTATAGTGTAGCGTTGCATGAAGAGCATCCACACACCTGCCTCCACACCTGTCAGGCTTCACAACAGGTATAATAACACCCTCATTAACACCGCATTAACAACCCACCTTAACAACTCATTAACACCGCATTAACAACCCACCTTAACTCATTAACACCGCATTAACAACTCACACGCTAATAACTGTGGAATACATAGGCGTTAGTGTTCTGCTGAAGTTACAATGTCACTCATCCCTCTCCGCTACATACAAACATTTAATACACACAATGACCGTCACAGCCCTCCCACAACCTTGCTAGTGACAACGCTTTGACATGAAAGGCCGTCGTGGATTGACGGAAAAAGTGGAAACATACTCCCACGGCAACACCTTTATAATCGTCGATTTATACAATTCTTCAACATTTTCTTCCGTGTTATACAATATTTATGGCTTTATACTGTTTGTCTAATAATGATTTAGTCTTGAAATGATACATTTCTTCATTTTTCTTAGAAATATATTGTCTTTTCATTTCGGTACTTTTGGTTTGTGTAGACAAGCGTCCCTAGCAACGGGTTTACACTCAAAGTAGCCAGGATCTGCTAATCGTTACACTCAAAGTAGCCAGGATCTGCTAATCGTTACACTCAAAGTAGCCAGGATCTGCTAATCGTTACACTCAAAGTAGCCAGGATCTGCTAGTCGTTACACTCAAAGTAGCCAGGATCTGCTAATCGTTACACTCAAAGTAGCCAGGATCTGCTAATCGTTACACTCAAAGTAGCCAGGATCTGCTAATCGTTAACCTCAAAGTAGCCAGGATCTGCTAATACTTACACTCAAAGTAGCCAGGATCTGCTAATCGTTACACTCAAAGTAGCCAGGATCTGCTAATACTTACACTCAAAGTAGCCAGGATCTGCTAATCGTTACACTCAAAGTAGCCAGGATCTGCTAATCGTTACACTCAAAGTAGCCAGGATCTGCTAATCGTTACACTCAAAGTAGCCAGGATCTGCTAGTCGTTACACTCAAAGTAGCCAGGATCTGCTAATCGTTACACTCAAAGTAGCCAGGATCTGCTAATACTTACACTCAAAGTAGCCAGGATCTGCTAATCGTTACACTCAAAGTAGCCAGGATCTGCTAATACTTACACTCAAAGTAGCCAGGATCTGCTAATACTTACACTCAAAGTAGCCAGGATCTGCTAGTCGTTACACTCAAAGTAGCCAGGATCTGCTAATCGTTACACCCAAAAAGTAGCCAGATCTGCTAATACTTACACTCAAAGTAGCCAGGATCTGCTAATACTTACACTCAAAGTAGCCAGGATTTTTCTAATCGTTAAAACTCAAAGTAGCCAGGAAACTGCTAATACTTACACTCAAAGTAGCCCGGATCTGCTAATACTACACTCAAAGTAGCCAGGATCTGCTAGTCGTTACACTCAAAGTAGCCAGGATCTGCTAATACTTACACTCAAGTAGCCAGGATCTGCTAATCGTTACACTCAAGTAGCCAGATCTGCTTCGTACACTCAAAGTAGCCAGATCGCTAGTCGTTACACTCAAAGTAGCCAGATCTGCTAATACTTACACTCAAAGTAGCCAGGATTCTGCTAGTCGTTACA
>JACEEZ010003062.1:167500-185000 GCA_016584305.1 Chionoecetes opilio
AGAGAGAGAGAGAGAGAGAGATTTCCAAGACTGAAATAAATTAGTGTTCAGGGTATCATTTAGTTTCGTTCCACAGCTGCGATTTTCTTCCGGCGAGGTAATTACTACAGCGGTTCTTCTGAATGCTGCTGACTGCTGTTTGTCGCCCGCTGGAGAGAGAGAGAGGGGGAGAGAGAGAGGGGGAGAGAGAGAGAGAGTGTTATGTCTCGCCTTATGCTTTCCTTTGTGGCCTGAATCCCTTCATACTCCTTTGTGTGTGTGTGTGTGTGTATTCATCTAGTTGTATTTTACAGGGCCAGGGGCGCCCGCTCGTATGTCCCCCCGTCTCCATACACAACATTTTTTTTTATCATCATCACTTAGTGCTTAGTTGGCACAAGTCACCACCCACCCGAGGGGTCACCAAACACCCCGGCTAACACCCCGTACCCATTCACTGCTGGGGACAGGGGCTCGGTTTTAAGGAAAACAAGCCCAATGATGTTCCGCTCCGCCCGGGGACGAACTACGGGCACTTCTCGGTTAGTGAACCGAGCGTGCTACCACCTACACAACGTAATGTACACCCATAACACACAACACACACACACCACACACACACACACACACACACACATCAACCACTTTCTTGATTTAAAACCACTCATATTCCCTCATGCAATCACATTCCCTCACACTCACGCCTATGCCAATCCTGCCCACTCATTCCCCGCACCTTCTGAGTGGGGGGGGGGTGAGTGGGGGGCATGAGTGGGGGGCATGAGGGGCGCGGCGGTCATCCCCCCAAGGGCACCGTCACTTTAATACCCTGACCAAAGTATGGTACTCTGACCCTGACTAGGAGGAAATATCTTAGCCATGAGGTCGTGTGTGTGTGTGTGTGTGTGTGTGGGTGTGGGTGTGGGTGGGTGTGGTGTGTGGGTGTGGGTGTGTGGTGTGTGTGTGTGTGTGTTTTGTGTGTGTGTGTGTGTGTGGTGTGTGTGTGTTGTGTGTGTGTGTGTGTGATGTGTGTGTGGTGTGTGTGTGTGTAGTGGTGTGGGGTGTGTGTGTGTGTGGGGTAAGGTGTGAGGACAGAAGACTGATGGGAGGGGAGTGCATGGGAAAGAGAGAGAAGGATATGGAGGGAGAGAAGAAGTTTGATTGATTTTGATGGAGTGCGAAGGGAGAAGGGAAGGGAAGGGAGGAATGAGGGAAGGAAGGGAAGGGAAGGGGAAGGGAAGGGAAGGGAAGGGAAGGGAAGGGAGGGAAGGGAAGGGAAGGGAAGGGAAGGGAAGGGAGGGAAGGGAGGGAAGGTTTGTGGCAAGGCTTTCGGTGTTTCGCTTTGAATCGATTTGTGCCCTTTTTTTTTTTTTTCTTTCTTTTTTAAATAGATAGGTGTGTGGGTCAAACGCTTTTTTGAAATCGAGTTTGTGACCCTTTTTTATATTTATTAATTATTTTGAGGGGAGCGATGTTGTTTGTTTCCTCGTCAAGAATAACCAGGCATAGGGGAATATGTGTTAGTGGTAGCAGTAGTACAGTAGTAGTAGTAGTAGTAGTAGTTGTAGTAATAGTAGTGGTAGTGGTAGTAGTAGTAGTAAGTAGGAGGAGTGAGGAGGTAGTAGTAGGAGGAGGAGAGGAGGATGTAGTAGTAGGTAGTAGTAGTAGAAGAGGTAGTAGTAGTAGTAAGTAGTAGTGTAGTAATAGTAGTAGTGTAGAGTAGTAGGTAGTAGTAGTAGTAGTAGAGTAGTAGTAGTAGTAGTAGAAGAGGTAGTAGTAGTAGTAGTAGTAGTTGTAGTAGTAGTAGTAGTAGTAGTAGTAGTAGTAGTAGTAGTAGTAGTAGTAGTAGTAGTAGTAGTAGTGTAGTAATAGTAGTAGTAGTAGTAGTAGTAAGAGGAGAGGAGGAGGAGGGATGGTAGAAGAGGTAGTAGTAGTAGTAGTAGAAGAGGTGGTGGTAGTAGTAGTAGTAGTTGTAGTAATAGTAGTGGTAGTAGTAGTAGTTCTTGCAAAAAATAAAGTGGTGTTAAAGCTTTACAACAACACTAATGATGGAAGAAGGGAGTATTAGTGAACAGAGACCAGCACTTGTACTAATGAGGGCAATTACCAGGGATAAAGAGTGGCAGTAATGATGGCTGTAATGGGTGTGATGGAGGGAAGGGAGAGGGAAACCGTCACACCTGAGATAATTCATGAAGTGCTCAGTGTGGTGACCGGTGGGATATTTGGGGTCGTGTTTTGGTGTCTTTCCTAAATGTTCTTTTCTGTTACCTTACCTTCCTGTTTGCTTACCTGTTACCTGTTACCTTACCTTCCTGTTTGCTTACCTGTTACCTTACCTTACCTTCCTGTTTGCTTACCTGTTACCTGTTACCTTACCTTCCTGTTTGCTTACCTGTTACCTGTTACCTTACCTTCCTGTTTTCTTACCTGTTACCTGTTACCTTACCTTCCTGTTTCTTACCTGTTACCTTCCTGTTTACCTTTCCTGTTTTCTTACCTGTTACCTGTTACCTTACTTTACCTTTTACCTTACCTGTTCCTTCCTTCCTGTTTACCTGTTACTCTTACCTTTACCTTCCTGTTACTTTAACCTTTCCTGTTCTTACCTTCTGCTGATACCTGTCTTTTACTGTTACCTTCCTTCCTTTAGCTTACCTTACCCTGTTACCTTACCTTCCTGTTACTTTCCTGTTACACCTGTTACCTGTTAGCCTTACCTTTCCTGTTTTTGCTTACTGTTTACTTACTTCCTCCTTTTCTTACTTTTACTGTGGTGACTTTTCCTTGTTTTGTCTTCTTTCTTGTTTACCCATCCTCCTCGTTTGCTTTCTGTTACCTATACCTTGTTCTTTTCCTTCATTTTTGCCTTCCCTTACCTTACCATTCCTTCATTCCCTCCTTCCTTCGTTCCTTCCTTCCTTTCCCTGTTATTTCCCTTCCCTTCCTCCCTCCCATTGTTACCCTTACCTTTTACCGTCCCTTCTTTCCTTACCTTTACTTCCTTCCTTTTCCATTCCTCTCTTCCCTTCCTTCCTTACCATTATTTCCTCCTTCTCCTTACCATTCTTCCATTCACATCGTTCCTTCACCTTCCGTTCTTACCTTCTTCACCTTACTTTCCTTCATTACCTGTCCCTTCCTTCCCTTCCCATTCTTCCTTCCCATTTTTTTTTCCCTTTTGCAATTCTTCCTTCCTTCTTCAGGTGCATTTTTCCTTATTTTTTCTTCCATTCCTTCTTCCCATTCCTTCTTTCTTCCTTTCCTTCATACTTTTTCCCATTCTTCCCTTCCTATTCCTTCCCTTCCCATTATTTCCTTCCTTTTCCCTTATTTCCTTCCATTTTCCCTTCCCATTCTTCCCTTCCCATTTTTCCCTTCCCATTATTTCCCTTCCCCATTCCTTCCCTTCCCATTATCTTCCCTTCCCCATTTCCTTCCCTTTTCCTTCCATTCCTTTCCCTTCCCATTCCTTCCCTTCCCATTATTTCCCTTCCCATTCCTTCCCTTCCCATTCCTTCCCTTCCCATTCCTTCCCTTCCCATTATTTCCCTTCCCATTCTTTCCCTTCCCATTATTTCCCTTCCCATTATTTCCCTTCCCATTCCTTCCCTTCCCATTATTTCCCTTCCCATTATTTCCCTCCCCATTCCTTCCCTTCCCATTATTTCCCTTCCCATTCCTTTCCCTTCCCATTATTTCCCTTCCCATTATTTCCCTTCCCATCCTTTCCCTTCCCATCCTTTCCCTTCCCATCCTTTCCCTTCCCATCCTTTCCCTTCCCATCCTTTCCCTTCCCATTCTTCCTTCCTTCCTTCCCATTATTTCCCTTCCCTTCATTTTTCCCTTCCCAATTTCCTTCCCATATTCCCTTATTCCCTCCTCCCATTATTTCCCTTCCCATATTTCCTTCCCTTCCATTTCCCTTCCCTATTTCCCTTTCCTTTTCCCATCCTTCCCTTCCCCTCATTTCCCTTCCCTATTTCCCTTCCCATTCCCTCCCTTCCCGTTCCCTTCCCTTTTCCCATTCTTTCCCTTCCCATTATTTCCCTTTCCCCTTTTTCCCTTCCCATTCCTTCCCTTCCCATTATTTCCCTTCCCTTCTTCCCTTCCCTTTTCCCTTCCTTTTCCCTTCCCATTTCCCCCTTCCCATTTCCTTCCCTTTCCCTTCCCTTCCCTTCCCCTTCCATTTTCCCTTCCCATTCCTTCCCTTCCCTTCATTTCCCCTTCCCTTCCTTATTTATCCAATATTGCCTTCCAAATATTGCACTTCCATCTTCCCTTCGCATTACTTCCCTTGATTATTCCTTTCATTGGCTTAAGTCCTTAGTAGGAGCATGTATTTCCTTTAGTTCCCTCCCATGTTTTCCGTTCGCCATCCCTCGCTTCCATTTTTCCTCCATTAGGTGTCCCGTCCCATTCCTCCTTCCATGTCCTTGCCTTTTCTTACATACTTCCGTCTCCATTCCCTTCCCTCCATTCCTTCCCTTCCTTTTTCCTTCCATTCTTCCTTCCATTTTTCCTTCCTGATTCTTCCTTCATTCTTCTTCCTTCGTCCTTCTTATTTCCCTTCCATTTTGTTTCCCTTTCCATTCTGTATATAACGAATTGCCAAATTTAATGACTCTACTACTCTGGATTATACTTGAACTGTACTTATTGTATTGTAGTGGTATAGGCATTTTTCGTATGTCATGTGTTGTTTGTCTGTGGTGTTGTGCCTGTGCGTGTGTCCGTGCGTTTCTATTGACTTCTTATACCTTATATCTACATTAGTCAGTTCTGTCTCTACGTCTTGGTCTTATCTATCCTGTATCTTTTGTTCTTTTTTTGTTTTTTGCCTGTCAAGCACTTCTTCTATCTGTCTATTATTGAATTTTTCTGTTCATATGTTATCCTGTCTGTTTTTTTTCTTTTCTTTTTTCTTATTTATCCTGTATTTGCCGTCTACTGTTACTTCTCCTTGTAATTTGTTGTCAATTTACGGTCTTATTATACTATAAGCTATATTTTTGTATGCTTACCTTCAGTTTGTATCCTGTCTGTATCATATTTTTCTTTTCATATTTCCCTTTTCGTTTCTTTTCTCCGTCTTCTAATAAGCCCTTTTACATAGGCAAGAAATTTGGGTTGAAGGGCTTAACTTAACTGCCCTGTAATAGAGTCAGAGTTTACGGGTCATGCATCTATACACATACATCTATACACATATAAAGCGAGCGGAAGAAGGATCAATAAATTCATTAACAGATCATATCAATATACTCGAGTAACCAAGGCAGAAGGAATTTTAGAAGATATTAAGAAGATATTAAAACTATTTACTGCTTTAACTTATCTAACTTTTAAACCCTAGGTGTGATTAATAACTGTAAATACAGAATTAGAAAAAAAAAAACACGCTATGAGGATGATTTATTTATTTTTTATTTATTTACATCTATTACAGTTTGACAAAAGAAAAAAAAAAACAAACAAACAAACAAACAAACAAACAAACAAACAAACAAACAAACAAACAAACAAACAGCTAGAAACAAAAAATAATAATAATAAAAATAAATAAATGGAGAAAAAAAATATATATATATATACATACATACACAACACATACACATACATACACATACATACACATACATATACATACACATACATACACATATACATAAAAAACACGCCCTGAAGGATGATAACGTGGATTTAATATACTAGAACTGTAACTATCTGTCTGTCTATCACTGTATGAAGTTCTACGTTGAGATACAGCTATAAAGGTCACCCTATCTACTGATCTGTAACTGTATATAAACATATTTTTATTTTATTTATTTTATACTTTATACAGTTTATGCATCTAGTTTGTATGCCTTATAGTATATATATATATATTTTTTTTATATATTTATATTTTTTTATATTTATACAGTTTATGCATAGTTTTTTTTTTTTTAGTTTTTTTTTTTATACATTTATACAGTTTATGCATCTAGTTTGTATTCCTTTTTTTTTCCTTTTTTTTATACAGTTTATGCATCTAGTTTGTATTCCTTATATTTTTATTTTTTTATTTTATACATTTATACAGTTTATGCATCTAGTTTGTATTACTTTTTTTTTTTTCTTTATACATTTATACAGTTTATGCATCTAGTTTGTATTTTTTTTTTCTTTTTTTTTTAATTGATAATTATCATCTAGTTTGTTTATTTTTTTTTTTTTTACATTTATACAGTTTATGCATCTAGTTTGTATTCCTTATTTTGTATTTTATTTTTTATAACATTTATGATCTAGTTTGTATTAATTATTTTTTTTTTTTTTTTTTGTATACATTGATACATTTAGCATCTAGTTCTATTCCTTTTTGTATTTATTTAAACTGTATACGTTATGATATTTGTATTCCTAGTGTGTGCGTGTGGTGAAATGAACTACAAGCATTCATTCGTGTATCTCTGTAGGCCATGTGTCTGTATTTACATAGTTATTAAACAAAATATAACCTATTAATATGCAATTGTGATTTAGATAGAAAAATATGTGCCACTCATTAGTATATTTCAATTTTGCGTTGATGCATTTGACGATTAGAGTCAGTAAAGGATTAGCAATGAATCACCTTGACCAATCACTAATACCAATCACTAATACTAATACTTAACCAATCACCAATCACTATTAGCTGTCTGTAATAAGGCTTAATTGATGACTGATTGAAGAATACGCGCTTTAATTGATGTCATTGTTAATTATATCTGTGTACTCGGAACCTTGCACACACACACACACACACACACAAAACAACACCACACGACACACACCCCACACACACACACACACACCACACACACACAACACACCCCATAACAAACTCACACACACACACCACACACACACACACCACACACACACACACACACACCACACACCCCCACCACCACACACACACACACCACACACCACACACACACACACACACACCACACACCATTCACTCCCTATTCACACCAATCCGTCGCCTCTTCAATAATCTAATCCCTTCTCTATGCACCACCACCATCACCACCATCACCACCATCACCACCATCACCACCATCACCACCACCACCATCACCACCACCACCACCACCACCACCACCATCACCACCATCACCACACCACCATCACCCCTAGCACCACCACCACCATCACCACCATCACCACCACCACCATCATCACCACCACCACACTACCACACTACCACCACCACCACACTACCACACTACCACCACACTACCACCACCACCATCACCATCACTGCACTGTATAAGTCTTCATTCCTTCATCATCTTCCTTCTCCTTCCTTCCTTCCTTCATATTTCTATTCCTTTTCTCTCTCTCTCTCTCTCTCTCTCTCTCTCTCTCTCTCTCTCACACACACACACACACAATTAGGCGTCACGCGATAGCTAAGTTTTTGATGACATGCTCCCTAAGTGCACATAGAGACGTACATACACGCACACAAGTCCACGCACACGTTATGTACATACACGACAAAGAGCATTAGTGTGTGGCATGGAAGAACACACACACACACACACACACACACACACACACACACACACACACACACACACACACACTTGTAATGGGTCTCCAAATTAACCTATTCCGAAGCACGATTTTTTTTTGGTTTTATCTGTGCAATGTTACTCTTTGAAGTGGAGACGATTTGACTTGATTTTATTTCTCTCTCTCTCTCTCTCTCTCTCTCTCTCTCTCTCTCTCTCTGATGATGATGACGGTAGATAACGATGAAAATGATGTTGAGTTATAATGAAAGTAATTTATTCTTAGGATTTTCTAAAGAAGGAACTCAGGAACAGGAGGAGGAGGATTGCATATAAACAGCAGGAGAGAAAAGGAGTTAATTAAGGTGCAATAGGAGGAGGGAGGGAAGGAGAGAAGGAAGGAAGGAGGGAGGGAAGGAGGGAGGGAGGGAAGGAGGGAGAGAAGAAAGGAGGGAGAGAGAGAGGGAGAGAAGTGGGAGTGGGTACGTTGAGTGGGTGGAAGATATGACTAAAACGTGACGAGTGGGAGAAAAAAGGGAAAGAAGGCTTGGTAAAATCTCTCTCTCTCTCTCTCCCTCTCTCGCTCCCTCTCTCGCTCCCTCTCTCTCTCCCTCTCTCTCTGGGTTGAGTTTTGAGAGTATCTTTGGGTGAGTGTTGGTGGCGTCAGGAGGAGAGAGAGAGAGGGAGAAGGAGGGAGGGAGAGAGAGGGAGAGGGAGGGAAGGAGAGAGGAGGAGAAGAAGGAGAAGGGAGGAGGAGGGAGGATGGGAAGGAGGGAGGGAGGAGGGGAGGGAGGAGGAGGGAAAGAGGGAGGAGAGAGAGGAGAGAGAGGGAGGGAGGGAGAGGAGAGAAGAGGAGAGAAAGAGGAGGGAGAGAAGGAGGGAAGGGAGAGAAGGAGGGAAGGAGAAGGGAGGAGGAGAGAGTAGAGAGGGAGGAGAAGAGAGAGGTAGGAGAGAGAGAGAGGGAGGGAGGGAAGTATCTCGCGTCGTTTTAGCGTTTGGAACACAACCCAAAACAGGATTACGTCACCGCCAACATCTGCGACACACACAGAGAAAAGAAAGGAAAACTAAATCAATAATTATCTGTCGTATCGATGCCACGAGAGAGAGAGAGAGAGAGAGAGAGAGAGAGAGAGAGAGAGAGAGAGAGAGAGAGAGAGAGAGAGAGAGAGAGAGAGAGAGAGAGAGAGAGAGAGAACTACCGAAGCAACGATTAGTAGTTGAAAAGGCGAGAGCAAATTATATTTAACAGCGAAACAATTATTTTTTTCATCTAAGCAATTTTTTCTTCATTATTTCGCGTTTTCACAGAGAACCGGATTGTCTTTTACTCTTCTCCTTCTTTCTAGCATTCTATATAGCTAGCTGTTATTCTACCTCTTATGTTATTATTCTACTAGCTACCTGTTCTATTATTAGTAGTATTCCTTTCTCTAGTATCCTGTATTGCTAGCTGCTATTCTACCGCTTATGTTATTATTCTACTAGCTACCCCTTCTATTATTATTATTATTATTATTATTCCTCTTTCTGGTATCCTATAGATACTAGATATCCGGCATTTATGTCTTCCTTTCAAAGTTATTTTTTGTTTGTGTTTTTGTAAAGAGGATATATTTTCAATGTATGCCCTAATTTGAATCCTGCAAATCAATATAGATCAACAAATAACAGGAAGCTTTCAATAAATACATTTAATTAGCAAGCACAAAGAAATGCATGTAATAAAAATGTACGATAAAAAAGACGATAAGTTTTAGGAGGCTGTACGAAAAATCTACAGAAAAAGAACATAATTTTGAGGAGCCAGTACGATAATTCCCAACTAAAAGGGTGGCAAGTTGGCAACACTGACCAGAAATCCGTGAGTAGTCGGTCTATGACTGTCGTGGCAAGAGGGTGTGTGTGCTCGTGCTCTGTCTTGCCCCATCCCCCTCGTTCTCCCTCCCTCCCTCCTCTCTCTTTCATGGTCAACAAGGCATTACCGAGGATTAACTATCGCCTCCTGGATACTTCTACAACTCTAACACTAGACAACACTGCCATCACAATCTCCTTCGTCGCTCACTGAGGTTAGTAACTAACTATTCTTTCGTCGCCTTCATAATCATCTTTCTCTCATTTCCTTTCTCGAGAATTAATTTGTTCATTCTCGTTGTATTTCATTTTTCCTTCTTTCATTTTTTCCCCTAATTCATTTTTCCTTCTTTCTAATTCATTTTTCCTTCTTTCTAATTCATTTTTCCTTCTTTCTATTTCATTTTTCCTTCTTTCTATTTCATTTTTCCTTTCTATTTCATTTTTCCTTCTTTCTAATTAATTTTTTCCTCTATTTCATTTTTCCTTCTTTCTAATTCATTTTTTCCTAATTCATTTTTTTTCCTCTTTCTATTTCATTGTCTCCTCTCCTGTTATATCCCGTTTCTACCCTGTTTCTCCCCTGTTTCTCCCCTGTTTCTCCCCTGTTTCTCCCCTGTTATATCCCCTGTTATATCCCCTGTTTATCCCCTGTTTTATCCCCTGTTATATCCCTTGTTTATCCCCTGTTTCTACCCTCTGTTTCTCCCCTGTTATATCCCCTGTTATATCCCCTGTTATATCCCCTGTTTATCCCGTCATATGCCCTGTTTATCCCTCTCCTATCTCTGTTTTTCCCTCTCATGTCTCTTATTTCTCCCTCATCTCCCATATTTCCCTCTCATATACCTTGTTTATCCCTCTCATCTCCCTATCTCCCTCTCATCTCCCCCTTTTTTCCCTCATCTCCCGTTTTTCCCTTTCATCTCCTGTTTTTCCTTCTCATCTCCCCTTTTTCTCCCTCTCATCTCCCCCGTTTTTCCCTCTCATCTCCCGTTTTTCCCTCTCATCTCCCCTGTTTCTCCCTCTCATCTCCCGTTTTTCCCTCTCATCTCCCCTGTTTTTCCTTCTCACCTCCCCTGTATCTCCCTCTCGTGTCCCGTTTTTCCCTCTCATGCTCCCCTATCTCCCTCTCATCTCCCCTGTTTCTCCCTCTCATGTCCCTCAGTGCCTCCCTCTCACTACACGTATGTGAGGAATGGAGGAGGGTGTAAGACGATTGAGAGGATGGGAGTGGTAAGACCGATGAGAGGGATGGTGTAAGACGATGAGAGGGATGGAGGATGGTGTAAGACATGAGAGGACGTGGTGTAAGACATGAGAGGAATGGAGGGTGGTTAAGACTGAGGATGCTGTTAACCGTGAGAGGGAATGAGGGGTGGTGTAGACATGAGAGGGAATGGAGGAGTGGGTAAGACGATGAGAGGATGGAGGGGTGGTGTAAGACGATAAGGAATGGAGGGAGGGGGTAGACGTGAGAGGGAATGGGGGAGTGGTTAAGACGATGAGGGAATGGAGGGAGTGGTGTAAGACGATGAGAGGAATGGAGGAGTGGTGTAAACGATGAGAGGGAATGAGGGAGTGGTGTTAAGACGATGAAGGATGGAGGGAGTGGTGTAAGACGATGAGGGAATGAGGGGTGGGTAAGACATGAGAGGGAATGGAGGAGTGGTGTAAGACGATGAGAGGGAGTGGTGTAAGACGATGAGAGGGAATGGAGGGAGTGGTGTAAGACGATGAGAGGGAATGGAGGGAGTGGTGTAAGACGATGAGAGGGAATGGAGGGAGTGGTGTAAGACGATGAGAGGGAATGGAGGGAGTGGTGTAAGACTATGAGAGGGAATGGAGGGAAAGTGGTGTAAGAAGATGAGAGGGAATGGAGGAAGGTTAGTAAGGTTAGGTGACTGGCAAACCTGTGTGACCTCGTGTGACCTTTACAGATAGTGGTGGTGATGTCACACTCTACTCTCAACACTATATATTATTCACTATATATATTTATTATTCACTATTATTGTATTATATATATTATTTATTATTCACTGTTTATATATAACTCACGTGAGGAGAGGAGAGGAGTATTTTCATATATATGTCATGTATTTCCTTCCTCTTCCTTCTTATGTTTGTCGAAGTATCAGTTTCTAGTATTATTATAGCTATTTATGTGCCGTTTATATCCCTTTATTTCCTCTCTCTCTCTCTCTCTCTCTCTCTATCTCTATTCTCTCTCTCTCTCTCTTCTCTCTCTCTCTCTCTCTCTTCTTATCTCTCTCTGTCTCTCTCTCTCTCTCTCTCTCTCTCTCTCTCTCTCTCTCTCTCTCTCTCTCTCTCTCTCTCTTATATATATTATATATAATATATATATAAATTATATATCTATATTCTATATATCTATATATCCATCTATCTGCCTTAAAATTGAGGGTTGTGTGAGGTATCTCTCTCTCTCTTAAAAAATTGAGTGTGTGAAAGGTATGTGTGTAGCCTTTCTCGCTCGCTCTCTCTCTCTCTCTCTCTCTCTCTCTCTCTCTCTCTCTCTCTTAAAAAATTGAGGGTGTGTGAGAGGTATGCGTGTAGTCTCTCTCTCTCTCTCTCTCTCTCTCTCTCTCTCTTCTCTCTCTCTCTCTCTCTCGCCCTCTCTCTCTCTCTCTCTCACCTTAACAATTCTCGTGACCTTATCCACTCATCATCATCATCATTGACTCACACTTTCTCCTCTTCACCTTCACATTCTCTCAAGTCATCCTCTTGTTCTTGTGTTATGTGAGGCAACCTTGTATTTTGGTATTCATTATATTATTATCGTATATAATATCTCAACCTTATATATAGCACCTTATAATTATTTTGTTTTGGTTTGCTTGCTTTCTCCAAGATTAATATAGACCTTATTATGGGTTTTTTTAAATTATCTTTTTACACGTTATTTTCTCTCATCCTCCTCTCCTCTCCTCTTCCTCTTCCTCTTCCTCTTCCTCCTCCCTCTCCTCTCCCTCCTCCTCCTCCTCCTCCCCTCCTTTCCTCCATTTTGGTTCATCCTTCTCATCCGTCATATTATAGATAGATTTGACGCTTTTATCACTCTCTCTCTCTCTCTCTCTCTCTCTCTCTCTCTCTCTCTCTCTCTCTCTCTCTCTCTCTCTCTCCTCTCTCTCTCTCTCTCTCTCGTTTGAGTTTCGATTATTTTATGAAAGACACGTGTGGGTTCTATTGTGACCCACTTAACTGAGTCCTCTCCTCCTCCTCCTCCTCCTCCTCCTCCTCCTCCTCCTCCTCCTCCCCTCCTCCTCCTCCTCCTCCTCTCCTCCTCCACAATCTTTTTCCTCTCAGTCTTCATCCCTGCCACTAGTTTTGTTTATATTCTCGTCCAACCCCTCCTCCTCCCTCCTCCTCCTCCTTCCTCCTCTTCCCCTCCTCCTCCTCTCCTCCTCCTGTGTGTCGGGGAGGGAGGAGGAAGGGAAAGGGTCCGTCGTGGCACCCTTGGCCACACATCATTTCCTTCCCGCTATGTCTCTCCCTTCCCTTCCCTCCCTTCCCCCTTTCCCTTCCCTTCTCCTTCCTCCCTTCCCTTCCTCCTCCCTTCCTTCCTTCCCTCATTCATCACTCCACCACCACCCTAATGCCACTCTCTCTCTCTTTCTCTCCTCTTTTTATCTTTTTTTTTTCTCTAGTTCGTGGTAGAAGTTTTCAAGGCCACTGGTACATCTCTCTCTCTCTCTCTCTCTCTCTCTCTCTCCTCTCTCTCTCTCTCTCTCTCTCTTCTCTCTCTCTCTCCTCTCTCTCTCTCTCTCTCTCTCTCTCTCTCTTCTCTCTCTTCTCTCTCTCTGCTCTCTCTCTCACACATACACACAAATATCAACCATTTTCTTGTTCTTTCTGTTTGTCTGTCTATCTCTCTTTCTCTGTCTGTCTGCCTCTCTCTCTCTCTCTCTCTCTCTCTCTCCTCTCTCTCTCTCTCTCTCTCAACACTTTAACACTATTATGTTTGCCATTTTACAATATTTTATAATGATTGTAACAGGATATGGAGTTGCAAACAGCCCTTTACAAGCAAATGCTTTTTGGGCAAAGGTGTGGAGAGAGAGGAAAACACAGAAAAAATAATAGATAAACACCAGGTATATAAATACTAAACAAATACTGACATAAACAGGCGATGATAGTTAGTAAGTTACTTAAGACTAATTTACAGGATAATATACACTAGTAATAAATAATATTATACAGTTGCTGTGAAGAATTACACAAAAAATAAGTACACGAATAATAACAACAATGATAATAGTACACAGAGCTAGTATAATGATAAAAAATGTTTCTTGAATGTATGTTTAAAAGTGCTTAAGCTAGGTGAATGTTTAATATGTACAGGGATATCATTCCATAACTTGGGACCTTGGTACATTAGGGAATGCTTGTATAGGGTTAATCTATTGGCCGATTTTTTAAACCTGGACATGGGCTAACCTAAGACTAACCATGGCTTTAGACAGACATTTCAGTGCTTTAAACATTTGTCCGGGGTATAATATCATTAGACTTGGATGTTGGAGAGGTTAGTGAGTGTCTAGCCATTCCAATCTGAGACTAAACCCCCTGGACAAATGATTAAAAAGCTTAAATGTCTGGTCTAAAGCCATGGTTGGTCTTAGGTGAGCCCAAGTCCATGTTTAGAAAAACCATTGCGGGTTTGGTAATTGTGAAGTAGTTGGTCATTATTGTAGTTAGACGCTGATTGTTTGCACATAAAAGATGCAATATTTAATTTTGATAAATCAGTTAGATTCAAAATATTTAAGGATTTAAATAATGGAGGCGTGTGCTCGCAGTAGTCACTGTCGGTCATTATTCTGATGACTTTTTTATGGAGTACATTTAGAGGGTTTAAATGACAGGGATAAGTGGTGGACCAAATGAGATTACAATAATTGAGATGGGGATAAATGTGAGCATAATACATGCATTTAAGAACTTCCACTGGGGCGAAGGGTTTGACTTTGAGAAGGAGTGGAATTAATCTAGATAATCTTAAACAGAGGTTGGACAGATGATGTTTAAAAGTTAAGTTTTTGTCAAAGATTAATCCAAGGAACTTTATCTTGTATACTTGAGTAATGTCGTCATTTAAAATTTTAAGATTTGGTAATGGTTGGTATCTGGTAGTGGTATTTGTAGACAACATGAAATATGTCTTGGCTGTATTTATAGTTGTATCTCTCTCTCTCTCTCTCTCTCTCTCTCTCTCTCTCTCTCTCTCTCTCTCTCTCTCTCTCTCTCTCTCTCTCTCTCTCTCTCTCTCTCTCTCTCTCTGTCATTCATTAGTACTGCAAATGAGGATGGAGGCGGCAAGGGGGGGGAGAGGGGGGGGCTTTAAGTCTACCTGTTACCTGTTGAAATAGCTCTGTTGGACCTCATTAGAGAACGGTGTGTGTGAATAGTGAAGAGGAGGAGAAGGAGGAGGAGGAGGAGGAGGAGGAGGAGGAGGAGGGAAGTTGAATAGGAGGAGGAGGAGGAGGAGGAAAGTTGAATAGGAGGAGGAGGAGGAGGAGGAGGAGGGAAGTTGAATAGGAGGGGAGGAGGTGGAGGGAAGTTGAATAGGAGGAGGAGGAGGAGGGAAGTTGAATAGGAGGAGGAGGAGGGAAGTTGAATAGGAGGAGGAGGAGGAGGAGGGGGGAAGTTGAATAGGAGGAGGAGAGGAGGAGGGAAGTTGAATAGGAGGAGGAGGAGGGCGGGAAGTTGAATAGGAGGAGGAGGAGGAGGAGGAGGGAAGTTTGAATAGGAGGAGGAGGAGGAGGAGGAGGAAAGTTGAATAGGAGGAGGAGGAGGAGGAAAGTTGAATAGCAGGAGTAGGAGGAGGAGGAAGGATAATGGTAAATGCTGGAAGGAGAAAAGGAATAAAATCAAGGAAAATGATCATGAAAACGTGAAGGAGGAAGAGGGAAAAGAAAAGCAAAGAAGAAACTCAAGAGGGAAAATATTAAAGGAAGGAAAAAAGACAATTAGTAGAAATAGAAGAGAAAAAAATACATTGATTGGAAGGAGGAATGAGAGAGAGAGAGAGAGAGAGAGAAGAGAGAGAGAGAGAGAGAGAGAGAGAGAGAGAGAGAGAGAGAGAGAGAGAGATATGTGTGATGTTTCAGAGATTTATTGCTTATCTTTCCTGTTTCCTTCCTCCTCCTCCTCCTCCTCCTCCTCCTCCTCCTCCTCCTCCTCCTCCTCCTCCTCCTCCTCCTCCTCCTCCTCCTCCTCCTCCTCCTCCTCCTCCTCCTCCTCCTCCTCCTCCTTTACCCTCGTCGCTAGGAAATTAATTCAACCTTTTATATCCTCCTTTCCTCCTCTCTGTGCTATTAGTTCATGTTGTAGCCTCGTAAAAGGTTCCGACTCTTTGTAGTTACGGGTTTCCGAACGCCTTTTGTATTTATGGTAGGGTTGCTTTGTTCACACACACACACACACACACACAACACACACACACACACACAGACAAGACACACACACCACACGGTTATTTTCTCGTCTGTAATCATGGTCTTTATGGAGAGAGAGAGAGAGAGAGAGAGAGAGAGAGAGAGAGAGAGAGAGAGAGAGAGAGAGAGAGAGAGAGAGAGAGAGAGAGAGAGAGAGAGAGAGAGAGAGAGAAATATTGCAACCACATATCCACCGCTGAATCACCACACCCAAACCTTGAACACACGCACACACGCGCACACACGCACACACACACACACACGCGCACACGCACACGCACGCACGCACACACACATCATGCTAAAACATTACCCGGCCCTTACAGTGTTAGTTTACGCCTGAAAACTGTTTATAGCGGAACTTTTGCACCAGTGAATAAAACAGCGAAGGGAGGGAGGGGAAGGGGGGGGGGGGGGGAGGGGGTAAATTTTGGCACGGGATAACCAACTAGTCGCTAATGTAAAAGTGTGGTTCAGTAGTTTGTAAGGGTAGTTAAGTTAAAGGGTAGTAGTAAAGGTAGTTAAGGTAAAATGAACTATCTTCCTAGAATTGGTTGAGTTTGTACCATGTTTTAATTTACTGTTTTATTATTAGTATTTTTTTTATTAGTAGCAGTTATTATTATTAGTAGTTTATCAGTAGTAGTTATTTTTTTTATTAGTTTATTAGTATTTTTTTTATTAGTAGCAGTTATTATTATTAGTAGTTTATCAGTAGTAGTTATTTTTTTTATTAGTTTATTAGTATTTTTTTTATTACTAGTTTTACTAGTATTTTTTAAAATTATTATAATTTTTTTTTTAGCTGTGTTTCAAGGCTTGTTTGCTCACGTGTGTCATCTTATGAATTCAATATAAAGATAAGGATGATAAACAGGTAGACATTATTATAAAGGAAAAGCTAACATAGGATACAAGATAATTAATGTAAATCATAAGATGAAAATGCAAAAAGATAAAACATAAAATAATATATATATATTATTATATAATATATATTATATTAGTATATAATATATTATATATATATATATTATATATATATATTAGGAGAGCAGGTGATCACGAATAAAGGAACTGAATAACGCAGAAGCATAATAGGTACAGAGCAGCAGCAATAGACATCAGTAAAAATACCCAGGCGCTATGTAAAGGGTTAGGTTAGCAGGTAGATCACGAAAGTGAGAGAATAACGCGGAAGGAATGAGAAGGGAGGGGGTGAGGGTAAATTGGAGGATAACCAAAGTCTAATGTAAAGTGGTCAGTAGTAGTTGAAGGGTAAGTAAGGTACAATGGGTATAGTAAAGGTAGAAGATAAATGAAGAACTATTCCTAGAAGTATGGAGGTAACCAGTGTTAAAGTTTCACGTTATTATTAGAGATTTTTTTATAGTAAGCAGTATTGAGTAAGTAGTAGAGTATTATCAGATAGGAGTTCGCATACATTATTGAGTAAGATGACAGTTATACGAATAATTTTTTTAGTAGTAACAAGGTATGCTATTATAGTAGTTTAAGTAGTAGTGTATTTGTTCATTAAGGTTATAGTATCCTGGACAGTTTATGAGTATGGGTTTTAGAAAGTTATTATCAAATTTATTAGGTTTAGCGTGTGTTTACAAGAGTAGGGGGCTAGCT
>JACEEZ010003062.1:190000-200000 GCA_016584305.1 Chionoecetes opilio
CCAATTTTCTCATACCATCATCAGTGTTCATCTCCCTCCTCCTCCTCCTTCTTTCTCCTTCCTCTCCTCCTCCTCCTCCTCTCCTCCTCCTCTCTCCTCCTCCTCCTCCTCCTCCTCCTCCTCCTCCTCCTCCTCCTCCTCTTCCTCCTCCTCCTCCTCCTCCTCCTCCTCGTGTTTCTCCTGTACCCAATTTTCTCATACCATCATCAGTGTTCATCTCCCTCCTCCTCCCTTTCCTCCTTCTCCTCCTCCTCCTCCTTCCCATGTGTCTCCTGTACCCAATTTTCTCGTACCATCATCAGTGTTCATCTCCCTCCTCCTCCTCCTCCTCCTCCTCCTCCTCCTCCTCCTCCTCCTCCCCTCCTCCCTCCTCCTCCTCCTCCTCCTCCTCCTCCTCCTTCCCGACTGGCTGTCCGTCTTAATTATGATCACGTGAGGCGGAGGCGGAATGGCGGCGGGAATCAGTCAGTAACTTCGAATTATGTGGTGGGTCAGTTGCGAAGGAGGGGGGGAGGGTGTAAGGTGGGGAAGGGGCGTGGGAGTGTATAGAGGAGGGTGAAAGGGGTGTACAGTAGAGGGGGAAGGGGTGTACTTGGGAGGGGGAAAGAGAGGGTGGAGGTGTGTCTAGGGGAAGGGGAAGGTGGGGGCAGAGGGAAGGGGCGTAAAGGGAGGGGAAATAGGGGAAAGGAAAGGGCGTACAGAGGAAGAGAGAGAGAGGGGAAAAGGAGTATACAAAGGAATACAAAGGAAGAACAGACAGCAACAGCCCTACTGGGTCAAATGAGGCTGTCTGTGTGACTACTTTCTACCACCATAGTTTCTACGTGTTAGAGGTAAAAGAATAGTAAAGTTGAAGGCTCCGTAGTGTTCGATTAAAATATAGGAGTAGTGTTCTATTAAAGTATCCGGATGTAGTCGGTTAGGTTCGCATTAATAAACCCCTTGAGACCCAGAACGTAATTTCCATTGTAATTTGGCTACCTTTAGACGATTTCTAGTGAATATACGCAATGTTTTATAGATATGTCCTGTTTGATATCCTTGTCGACTAACTAATTTGGTATATTAAGTTAGTTTTCGTAATTTTATGGCTAACAGTAGACAATTCCATATAGCAAAGGAAAGGTCTGGGCGTGAAGGGGTTAATTAACGAGAGTGGTCGGGTCCGTAAGCGTGTCCGGATGACGTGCAAGTCCGTAAGCATGTCCGGATGACGTGCAGGGCGATGTCAGGAAACAAAGAATATAGAGTTGTTGGAGTGACCTACATGGGGCGTGAGTCATAAAGTCTTCAAGTCATGGCCCTGTAAAGTCCGAATTTCACCCCTTTTGAGTCCATTAGGAAGCTGTGAGTCCAGTGAGATAAAGTCCAAATCTCACTCCTTTTTTGAGTCCATTAGGAAAAGCTGCAAGTCCAGTGAGATAAAGTCCGAATAGCGTGTCGGGTTAGTGAGAAGAGTCCGGGAATTAAGTCCAGAGTCATTGCAAAAGTCCGCATTAAGTCGAGAGAGAGAGAGAGAGAGAGAGAGAGAGAGAGAGAGAGAGAGAGAGAGAGAGAGAGAGAGAGAAGGAGAGAGAGAGAGAGAGAGCAGCCAGCCAGCCAGCCAGCAGCCAGCCAGCCAGCCAGCAGCCAGCCAGCGAGAGAGAGAGAGAGAGAGAGAGGAGAGAGAGAGAGAGAGAGAGAGAGAGAGAGAGAGAGAGATAGAGAGAGAGAGTGTAAAGTGGGAATGAGTGCAGTTTTGCCTCTGCTGAACCTCTGCTCACCTCAGCATCCTGTGTGGTGAACTCAGCAATGCTTTCAACCCATTCATCTCTTATAGAAAGTTGTTATGGCTACACTGAAATGACGTAAACACGAAGAATTGCATGATTATTCGCTGTTTTCTTTAAAATATATAGCATTAACCCCTTGAGGCCCAGAACGTTATTTTCATCCTAATATAACCACCATTCGACGATTTTTTCATTCTAATATAACCACCATTCGACGATTTTTTCATTGTAATATAACCACCATTCGACGATTTTTTCATTCTAATATAACCACCATTCGACGATTTTTTCATTCTAATATAACCACCATTCGACGATTTTTTCATTCTAATATAACCACCATTCGACGATTTTTTCATTCTAATATAACCACCATTCGACGTTATTTTCATTGTAATATAACCACCATTCGACGATTTTTTCATTGTAATATAACCACCATTCGACGATTTTTTCATTGTAATATAACCACCATTCGACGATTTTTACATTCTAATATAACCACCATTGACGATTTTTCTTCTTTACTTAATTTTTATTTATATCCACCATTCGACGATTTTATGCTAATATAACCACCATTCGAACGATTTTTTCATTCTAATATAAACCATTCGACGATTTTTTTCTTCTATATAACACATTCGCGTTAATGAACATAAGCAATATTATATAGATATAACCTGTTTAATATCCTTGTCTGTTAGCTAATTTGGTTTATTTAGTTACTTTTTCGTAGTTTTATGGCTAATAACAGACCATTTCATATAGCTAAGGAAAGATCTGGGCGTGAAGGGGTTAAGGTATACAGTAAAATAGTTTAAAATATAGCAATGCTTTCAAACCCTTCATCTCCTATAGAAACTTGTTATTGCTACGCTAAAACTACTTAAACATGAAGAATTGCTTGATAATCCGTTGTAGTCTTTAAAATATATATGTAGCATTAAGGATACGGTAAAATAGTTATAAATAAAGTAATGCTCACTCAAAACTGTATAAAAACTTGTTATTGCTACGCTAAAACAACGTAAATAGGAAGAATTGCTTGATAATCCGCTGTAGTCTTGACCCCTTCACGCCCAGATCTTTCCTTTGCTATACAAAAATCGTATGTTGTTCAGCCATCAAATTACGAAAAGTAACTAAATAAACCAAATTAGTTAGTCGACAAGGATACTAAACAGGTCATATCTATAAAATATTCCTTATAGTCACAAAAAATTGTCTAATGGTACCCAAATTACAATGGAAATTACGTTCTGGGTCTCAAGGGGTTAAAACAAATATACGGTACGATACGTAGGTACGGTAAAATAGTAAAAAATAGTTAAATCAACATATATACTTAAAACTGTGATAGAAAAGCGCTCTTAACAGTGTATATTTTATAGAAACATTGACTTAACATCTTACATCAGTTTCACCTCTTCACCTCAGCGCGTAAAGAAGCAAGCATAGGTAAATATAGTTGGAGAAATAAAAATAAATAAAAATAAAAACAGTGTAGTGAAAAATAAAAATAGCGCTCTTCTCACTCAATACGTGTTGGATAAAGAAAAACTTAACAAAACCCAATAGATCTTCACTTTATTGAGGTATTATTGAAACGTCGGCAACAGCATCACATAAAGAGTGTCAACAGCTTACATTGGGAGGGCGAGGAAGGTGTGAGGCAACAAGGCGACGTTCCGGCAATGTGTGAAGACTTGTGGAAGAAACACGATGAATTGTGAACTGGGAGGATGTTGAATGAGAGAGAGAGAGAGAGAGAGAGAGAGAGAGAGAGAGAGAGAGAGAGAGAGAGAGAGAGAGAGAGAGAGAGAGAGAGAGAGAGAGAGAGAGAGCAACAACTAGATATAAGGGTTAAGGGTAAAACAAAACCTTTAGGATCTCAGATAGAAAGGAGACGAAGAGAGAGAGAGAGAGAGAGAGAGAGAGAGAGAGAGAGAGAGAGAGAGAGAGAGAGAGAGAGAGAGAGAGAGAGAGAGAGAGAGAATGTCACTCTCCAGTCTCGCTTCCCTCCACCCGAGTCCTTTGAGAGGTGAGGTATTTCCTGAGTGAAGGAGGAGGAGGAGGAGGCGGAGGAAGTGGTGGTGATAAATGAGGCATGCCAAGACAGGTAAACCCCCTCCCTCCCTTAGGCAAGCAGGGTGATAAGACAGGTGACAAGGAGGGTGCAGGATGACTTGTGTTATGACAAGCAAGATCTATATAAAGTAATAAACAAGGGGTCATCATAATACAAGGCGACTCAGTAAGATTTCAGAATTGTCGTTTTATACAGGATATAAAATGTACTTCCCTTCCCGCCTGTCACCCTTCACAGACACATAGATAGATAGATAGTTCATAGATAGATTATAGATGGATGGATAGTTTATTGATCACAACAGACATTTGAAAGGAATAATAGCTACATACAAATTTTCTTTAATCTTGGGTCCAATACAAATACAGAATATGTAAAAAAAATATTAAACAGACACACAGATAGATAGTTTATAGATAGATTATAGATAGATTGATAGTTTATGGACCAGAACCAGAGCTGGGCACTAATTACATTGAATGTATTTAAATACTAAATGCTAAATACATGGGAGAAATATATTTAAATACTAAATACATTTTACGAATGTATTTAAATACTAAATACTAAATACATCAATTGTATTTAAATACATTTGTAAATACATTTTAAATATACACAAATTTTAACATGTCCGAAAAAAATGGATTTCCTTAGGATTTCCTTAGATTTTGGGTTTCCTTAGAAATTTCCTTCTCAGGCCTAAATTTCCTAAAAATAAGGAAATTTCCTTGAAAGTGGAAACCCTGGTTCAGTGTAACATCAGGGTTGCCAGATAGTTGGGCGGGTTTATGGCCAAATAACTGATAAAAAAGTATTTACATTTTTATATTATGAGTATTTAAATACAATGTATTTAAATACTCATAAAAGTATTTAAATACTGTATTTAAATACATGACAACCAATGTATTTATAAATACACTTCTAAATACACAAATGTATTTAAATACTAATGTATTTAAGTACTGCCCAGCTCTGACCACAACAACATTTAAAAGGAATAATAGCTACATACATTTTTTTATATCATGGGTCCAACGGAAATACATGTCAAAGAAATATAAAACAAAATGCACAGCCACTTTGTTCGCCTTATAACCTTCGTGAGTAACAACCTCTTAAGTAAGGGATAATAAGCCACTTAAGTCAGGCAACGAGCTGTAACAACCTGCCACAACAAACTACCATAACGCCACCCACGTCTCCGTCTGTCTTTCTAAGGAGAAAATTCATGTCGCCATTTCCATTTTTGAATAATTTTTATCGTATCGCATTGCCTTAGGTGAAGAAATCCATGTTAAGCTCCTTCACACCCAGGTCTTTCCCTTACTATAAAAAAAGTCGTACGTTGTCGAGCCATGAAATTACTTAAAGTAACTTAATAAACCAAATTAGTTAGTGGACAAGAATACTAAACAGGTCATATCTATAAAATATTGCTTATATTCACTAAAAATAGTCTAATGGTACCCAGACTACAATGCAAATTACGTTCTGGGTATCAAGGGGTTCAAACAGTGGGTCTTAACCTTTCAGAGGCGCCGAACCCTTACAAAACCTCCGCACACTAGCCGAACCCCTCAAATAGGGGAAGAAAATAAGATTATAAAAATAAAAGAAAAAATGCTTTAAAATTAAAGAGTATATTTGGATAATAAGAATAAGGAAGGAAGAAATCGGAAGCAGTGGCGTATAAAGGTCCTTGGAAAGGGTAGGGGGGGGGGGGGCGAAGCAAGCCTCTACAGCTGGTGGTCTGAGGAGGAGGTCACGAAATGTTTTAAAAATCAAGTATTTTATTGGCTTTTTGAGGCATCAGAAGGGATATATTGCACTAATTTGATATTCAATTGCAAAACTATTTTTGTCCCTTTGGGCCCTTTGGGACAAAAAGGGAGGGGGGGGGGCATGGCCGAGTGCTCCCCCCCCCTATATGAGCCACTGCTCGAAAGGGAGAGAGGCGGGCGAACACAAACACACATATACACACCCACACATAACTCTCCCTCCACCGCACTGCTTAAATATACGTTAATATCGCGTATAATTTACAATGGTGAATAATCCAGCATTATGATAATAGTAAACTTGCAATGTGTTTCGGAGGGCCTCCGCCGAACCCCTGAGACTGTTCACCGAACCCAGGTTAAGAACCAGTGGGTTAAAAGGATCGAATACCATATCCTTACATGCCAGTCCTTTGTGACGAAAAAATATATATATCTACTCCTTTGACGCCTCGGAACACTAGCAGTGTTTGGGAACTCTTGAAAGGGGCGACATAGTATGAAATCCTCCCGGGGTGAAAGTTCCCAAGGTCTGCACTTAATTAACAAGGCGAGGCCTGCAGGGTTAGGGCAAGACATTATCAAGTGTTTGGAAGTCATGAGGCGAAGTTAAGGCTTGTGTTGACGAAATTGTGTTGTTGAGGTCAGCAGGTGTTTAAAGGGAGCTACAGGTGTTACTAAGGATAGGGATATTAGTGGTTACAGGGGATATTAAGGAGATTATAGGGGATATTAAGGAGATTATAGGGGATATTAAGGAGATTACTAGATTATATTAAGGAGATTACAGGGGATATTAAGGAGATTACAGATGATATTAAGGAGATTACAGGGGATATTAAGGAGATTACAGATGATATTAAGGAGATTACAGGGGATATTAAGGAGATTACAGGGGATATTAAGGAGATTATAGGGGATATTAAGGAGATTATAGATGATATTAAGGAGATTACAGGGGATATTAAGGAGATTATAGATTATATTAAGGAGATTACAGGGGATATTAAGGAGATTACAGGGGATATTAAGGAGATTATAGATGATATTAAGGAGATTACAGGGGATATTAAGGAGATTATAGATGATATTAAGGAGATTACAGGGGACATTAAGGAGATTACAGGGGACATTAAGGAGATTACAGGGGATATTAAGGAGATTATAGATGATAATTACAGGGATATTAAGGGAAAAGATTAAATTTAAAGGGGATTACAGGGATATTAAGGAAAAGTGATATTAAGGGATAAGGGAATTTAAGAGATTATGTGATATTAAGGAGATTATAGGGGATTTAAGGAGAGTACAGGGTGTATTAAGGATTTAAGGGATATTAAGGAGATTACAGGGTATAAGGAGATTTAGAGGTGTATTAAGGAAATTATAGGGGTATTAAGGAGATTACAGTGATATTAAGGAGATTACAGGGGTATTAAGGAGATTACAGGGGTATTAAGGAGATTACAGGTGATATTAAGGAGATTACAGGGGTATTAAGGAGATTACAGTGGTATTAAGGAGATTACAGGGATATTAAGGGAGATTACAGGGGCATTAAGGAGATTACAGGTGGTATTAAGGAGATTATAGATGATATTAAGGAGATTACAGGTGTATTAAGGAGATTACAGATTATATAGGAGATTACAGGTGCTATTAAGGAGATTACAGTGTATTAAGGAGATTACAGTGGTATTAAGGAGATTAAGGTGGTATTAGGAGATTACAGGGGATATTAAGGAGATTACAGATGATATTAAGGAGATTACAGGGGCATTAAGGAGATTACAGTGTATTAAGGAGATTACAGGGGATATTAAAGGAGATTATAGATGTATTAAGGAGATAAGGGGATATTAAGGAGATTACAGGGTATTAGGAGATTTAGATGTATTAAGGATTAAGGGCAAGGAGATAAGATATATAAGGAATTTGAGGGGAAAAGGAGAACAGAGATATTAAGGAGATTTACAGGGATATTCAGGAGTTACAGGGATATTAAGGAGTATAGAGTAGAAAAGGAGAATAGGGATTAAGAATTAAGGGAAAGAGAACAGGGGGTATAAGGAGATTAAGGGACATGGAGAAAGGGGATAAGGAGATTATAGATATAAAGGGAGATACAGGGGAAAGGAGATTTTAAAATTAAAGGAGAAAGGGGAAAAGGAGATAAAATTAAAGGGGGATAAAGGGGTTAAGGAGAATAGATGATAAAGGAGGATTACAGGGGAAAAAGGGGATTTTAAATAAAGGGAGATAAGGAAAAGGAGAAAAAATAAAAGGAGAGACAGGGGAAAAGGAGATAAATAAAGGGAGATACAGGGGAAAGGAGATTAAAGGGAGAGAAAGGAGAAAGGAGATATTAAGGAGATACGGGGAATTAAGGAGATTATAGATGATTAAAGGGGATTACAGGGGTATTAAGGAGATTAAAGATGGGAAATTTAAAGGGGAAATTTCAGGGGACATAAGGAGATTACAGGGGAAAATTAAGGAGATTACAGGGGACATTAAAGGGTATTATAGATGATATTAGAGAGATTACAGGGATATAGGGACATTGGAGAAGGTGTTTTTGGTGGGGGAAATTTGTGTTGAGGGTTTTTCAGGTGTTTAAAGGGACTACAGGGGTTATTAAGGTGGAAAAGGCGTGCGGTGGAAAGGTTCAGTGCTTTAAGGAGATTTAAGGTGGTATTAAGGTTACACTATTAAAGGGTTTCGGTGGTTTTTAAGAATTACGGTGCTATTAAGGAGATTCAGGTCTATTAAGGGGGATTACAGGTCTATTAAGGAGTTACAGGTGCTATTAGGAGGATACGGGGGTTTTAAAGGGGAAAGGTGGTTTAAGGGATTGGTCTTTAAGGAGTTCCCCGCTGCTATTAAGGGATTTTACAGGTGCTATAAGGAGATTTTACAGGGGGTATTAAGGGATAAAGGGGGTATTAAAGGAATTAAGGTGCTTTAAGGAGATTCAGGTGGTATTAGGAGATTAAGGTGGTTTTTAAGGGGATTCAGGTGGTATTAAAGGGGATTCAGTTGGTATAAGGGATACGGGGTATTAAGGGATTTCAGGTGCTTTAAGGAGGGGTTTTTAAAGGTGTTATTAAGGGGGGATTTAAAGGTTTTTTAAGGGGTTTTCAGGTGTATTAAGGAGATTACAGGTGCTTTTAAAGGGATTACAGGTGGTTTATTAGGGGATTCAGGGGCTATTAAGGAGATTACAGGTGGTATTAAGGAGATTTCAGGTGGATTTAAGGGGATTACAGTGGTATTAAGGGGATTTCAGGTGGTATTTAAAGGGGATTACAGGTGGTTTTAAGGAGATTACAGGGGATATTAAGGAGGGATTACAGGTGTATTAGAGTTTAAAGGGTGATTAAGGAGATTACAGGTGCTATTAAGGAGATTACAGGTGGTATTAAGGAGATTACAGGTGCTATTAAGGAGATTACAGGTGGTATTAAGGAGATTACAGGTGGTATTAAGGAGATTACAGGTGGTATTAAGGAGATTACAGGTGGTATTAAGGAGATTACAGGTGCTATTAAGGAGATTACAGGTGCTATTAAGGAGATTACAGGTGCTATTAAGGAGATTACAGGTGCTATTAAGGAGATTACAGGTGCTATTAAGGAGATTACAGGTGCTATTAAGGAGATTACAGGTGGTAATAAGGAAGAGGAAGAGGAAGAGGCACTGAGCGATGAGTTAATGTCAGATGAGTCATTCAGGGGAGCGGCAAAGGGCAAGAGAGAGAAAAAAATAGGGATAGAACAGGCAAGGAGAACAAAAAGAGATTGGAGAGTAACAACTGCAACGATGATACATAGGAGATAAAGAGGGTCAAAGGCGGAGAGGAGAGGAGATAGGAAGGGAGAGAAAGGAGGAAAGGAGATAAATAAGGGAGGAGAGAAAGGAGAGATAAATAAGGGAAGAGAGAAAGGAGATAAATAAGGGAAGAGAGAAAGGAGAGATAAATAAAGGAAGAGAGAAAGGAGAGATAAATAAAGGGAGAGAAAGGAGGAAAGGAGATAAATAAAGGGAGAGAAAGGAGGAAAGGAGATAAATAAAGGGAGAGAAAGGAGGAAAGGAGATAAATAAAGGGAGAGAAAGGAGGAAAGGAGATAAATAAAGGGAGAGAAAGGAGGAAAGGAGATAAATAAAAGGGAGAGAAAGGAAGAAAGGAGGATAACAGAACAGAGAGAGAGAGAGAGAGAGAGAGAGAGGAGAAAAAAAAAATAAAGGGAGAGAAAGGAAGAAAGGAGGATAACAGAGAGAGAGAGAGAGAGAGAGAGAGAGAGAGAGAGAGAGAGAGAGAGAGAGAGAGAGAGAGAGAGAGAGAGAGG
>JACEEZ010003062.1:210000-215000 GCA_016584305.1 Chionoecetes opilio
CTGAGGCGCTTATAGCCATCAGGGACAAGGGACGAGCCAGGGAAAGGCGAGGGACAGGGAAGGGAAGGCAGGAAGGGAGGAGGGAAAAGTTATTAGCATCAGTAAAGTGAGATTGAAGTTTGGAAAATAGGACGATGATTGTCATGTATTATTTTTTATTGTTATTTTTTGTGTGTTTTTAGTCGTGATGTAATTGTGTTTCCATTACATATTCATTATTTACGCAGTTCAGGTATTCAAGTATTTATTAATTAGTACATTCAAGTATTCATTTATTAATTAATTCATTGTTGTGTGGTTAAAGTACAAAGGCAGAAATTTAGCATGGAAAAACACAACAAAATATCACACTCTTATTCTTCCTCATAACGTGTGAAAGACATGTTGGATAAAAAAACAACCCACAGATAGATACAAAATATAACAAAATCGATACGGTTTTCGTGATGCGTGGAATGCAACTTGTTTTTAGTAGCGATGAAATTGTGTCTATTACCTAATTGGATAAAAAAACCACAGATAGACACAAAATATCACAAAATATATACGAGGAATGCAACTTGAAGGTAGAAATAATGCAATAAATGACTCAGACACAAAGAATAATTGAGACACTTCCTCATATTCCTCCTCATAATGTGACGTGTTGGAAAACCCCCCACAGATAGACGCAAAATATCACAAAATAGATATGATGAATGCAGTTTGAAGCGAGAAATAATATAAATAATGGAATAAATGAGAGACAGAGGCAAAGGATAATTGACACACAGGCAGGCAAGTATGCGACATGATAAAAAAAATCAAAAAACGTTGGAAAAAAATAAAACAAACACAGATCGACACAAAATATCACAAAATGGATACGAGAAATGCAACATGAAGCGAGAAATAATATAACTAATGAAATAAATGCTACACAGATACAAAGGTGAGACATTCGCAGGTGTGCAAATCCGTGAGTGCCTGTGTTGCGTGCAGGTGTTAATGGACATCGACCAGTCCATGCTCGACCTGTCTATGCTCGACCTGTCTATGCTCGACTGTCGAACACACTCCTCTCATCACTGCACCTGAATTACAGAAAATATGCTACCTTTTTGTACCCAGGTGAAAAAGAGAACATGATATATGAGTTTGTGTCCATTAATGTAGTAGTGCGTGCGTGTGTGTGTATGTGTGTGTGTGTGTGTGTGTGTGTGTGTGTGTGTCATTAATGTTTTTTGGTTTCTTTTTTGTGTAAGTTTATGTTGGAGTGTTTTTATAGTGTGGGTTGTGGGTGGGGTGTTGAGAAGGGGTGCTGGGGGGTAATAGTGGGGGTGTTGTGGTGTTGTGGTATTGAAGGAGGTAACGGTGGGGGTGTTGTGGTGTTGGGAAGGTAATTTGGGGAGTGTTGTGGTGTTGGGGTTGTTGAACGTGGTGGGTGGGTTGATGGGGGTATGTGGTGTTGGGGTTGTTGAAGGTGTAGTGGGATGGTAATGGTGGGGTGTTTGTGGTGTTGGGGTTGTTGAAAAGGTGTAGTGGGTGGGTAATGGTGGGGTGTTGTGGTGTTGGGGGGAGATAATGGTGGGGGTGTTGGGGGAGGTAGTGGTGGGGGAGTTGAGAGGGTGTGTGGGGGTAATGTGGGGTGTTTTGTGGTGTTGGGAAGATAATGTAGGGGGTGGGTGAAGTAGTGGTGGTGAGTTGAGAGGTGTGTGGGTTGATACTGGAAAGTATGTGATATGGGTTTGTCAGTACTAAGATATTTATTCCGGCAATGGAAGGTACGCGTGTCTGCTATCAGGTCGCTCCAACAAAGAAACTACAAAATTGAGACAAAAATACAGAAAAAGCGCACACATCATCGCTGCCAATTAACGACTGAATCTTTATATACACACTTCAATTTTGTTCATATTTTTATTCAGTTTGTGTTCTTGTATTGCAGAAATAATATTATCTGGTTACCATCAAGCGTAGATTTTATTTACATTAATATTACATTAGATGATTTTGTTGTTTTATTTTCACTATTTCTGAATTTTTCATATTCACTATAACGTTTTCACTTTTTTTATTAGCACTATTCTAGGATCACTTTTCACTATTCCTATAAGTTTCCACTATTACTATTATCACTATTTCTAGATCACAAATCACTAGCACTATAACTTCACTATTTTTATCATTCACTCTCTTAGATCACTTTTCACATTCACTATATTGTTTTCACTATTTTTCATTATCACTATTTCTAGTATCACTTTTCACATCACATAACTTTTCATTTTTTTCTATTTTCACTATTTTCTAGATCACTTCACTATGCACTATAACTTTTCACTATTTTTATCTATTTTCACTATTTTCTAGATCACTTTTCTTTTCACTATGCACTGTAACTGTTTTCACTATTTTTTCTATTTTCACTATTTTCTAGATCACTTCACTATGCACTATAACTGTTTTCACTATTATTTCTATTATCACTATTTTCTAGATCACTTCACTATGCACTATAACTGTTTTCACTTTTTTCTATTATCACTATTTTCTAGATCACTTCACTATGCACTATAACTGTTTTCACTATTTTTTCTATTATCACTATTTTCTAGATCACTTTTCTTTTCACTATTCACTATAACTGTTTTCACTATTTTTTCTATTTTCACTATTTTCTAGATCACTTTTCACTATTCACTGTAACTGTTTTCACTATTTTTTCTATTATCACTATTTTCTAGATCACTTTTCACTATTCACTATAACGGTTTTCACTATTTTTTCTATTATCACTATTTTCTAGATCACTTTTCACTATTCACTATAATTGTTTTCACTATTTTTTCTATTTATCACTATTTTCTAGATCACTTTCACTATTCACTGTAACTGTTTCACAATTTTTATCTATTTTCACTATTTTCTAGATCACTTTTCATTTCACTATAACTGTTTCACATATTTTTTCTAGTACACTATTTTCATCATTTTCACTATCACTATAAGTTTCACTATTTTTTCTATTATCACTATTTTCTAGATCACTTTTCACTATTCACTATAATTGTTTTCACTATTTTTTCTATTATCACTATTTTCTAGATCACTTTTCACTATTCACTGTAACTGTTTTCACAATTTTTTCTATTATCACTATTTTCTAGATCACTTTTCACTATTCACTATAACTGTTTTCACTATTTTTTCTATTATCACTATTTTCTAGATCACTTTTCACTATTCACTATAACTGTTTTCACTATTTTTTCTATTATCACTATTTTCTAGATCACTTTTCACTATTCACTATAACTGTTTTCATTTTTTTCTATTTTCACTATTTTCTAGATCACTTCACTATGCACTATAACTGTTTTCACTATTTTTTCTATTTTCACTATTTTCTAGATCACTTTTCACTATTCACTATAACTGTTTTCACTATTTTTTCTATTATCACTATTTTCTAGATCACTTCACTATGCACTATAACTTTTCACTATTTTTATCTATCTATTCACTATTATTCTATTCACCGTTTTTTTCTTCATATCAACATTACGTCATTTGAAAGGTAAATATTTGGTAATTATGTACGTATAAGAGTAAATATGACGCCTTTCAGTGTAACATTAATCTCTATAGTGAATGCTTTAATATTCAGCTGCGATATATATCTAGTGTATTATTATTCCATATCAATAATACTCACAAAGGTTTAATATTCACACCTTCTCAATAAAATATAGAAAGGCGTAAGTATAAAGGTGACAGGTGCAATACATTAATTAATTTTAACCTCTATTGTTTAGTACCAGAATCATTATTATCAGAAAATTATTATTAGAACTATTATTATTATTATTAAACCAGCAAATAATAGTTTCAGAAATATTATTATCAGAAAAAATGATCAGAACATTATTATTATTATTATTAAACCTGAAAATAATAGTTTCAGAAGTATTATTATCAGAAAAAATGATCAGAACATTATTATTATTATTATTAAACCAGCAAATAATAGTTTCAGAAGTATTATTATCAGAAAAAATGATCAGAACATTATTATTATTATTATTAAATCAGCAAATAATAGTTTCAGAAATATTATTATCAGAAAAAATGATCAGAACATTATTATTATTATTATTAAATCAGAAAATAATAGTTTCAGAAGTATTATTATCAGAAAAAATGATCAGAACATTATTATTATTATTATTAAATCAGAAAATAATAGTTTCAGAATTATTAGTATCAGAAAAAATGATCAGAACATTATTATTATTATTATTAAATCAGAAAATAATAGTTTCAGAAGTATTATTATCAGAAAAAATGATCAGAACATTATTATTATTATTATTAAACCAGCAAATAATAGTTTCAGAAATATTATTATCAGAAAAAATTATCAGAACATTATTATTATTATTATTGAATCAGCAAATAATAGTTCAGAAAGATACTATCAGAAAAACTTTGATCAGACCTTATTATTATATTAGTTACAGCAAATATGTTCAGAAATTATTATCAGAAAAAATTATCAGAAAATTATTATTATTATTATTGAATCATCAGAAAAAGCTACATGTACCTTTCATCAGCCTTAATGTAGAGTGTCAGTCACAATCAGTCTTTTTTTTTTGCCTTTGAGTGAAAATACAATTACTATTATTATTATTTTTGTTGCACGCGTCAATACTAATCTTGTTAATGCTATCGACAAGTTTTACGGCGTTGCAAATGTTAGCCGTCGTTGTTGTGACCTGTGGGTGTGTGTGTGTGTGTGTGTGTGTGTGTGTGTGTGTTGCGGTACAGGGTTCCAAGAAAAGCAAAGACTGCGTGTGTGTGTGTGTGTGTGTGTGTGTGTGTGTGTTGTGTCTGTGTCTGTGTCTGTGTCTGTGTCTGTGTGTGTGTGTGTGTGTGTGAGCCGAGCGTAATCCCCTTTGAGCATATGTGTGTGTGTGTCTGTGTGTGTGTGTGTGTGTGTGTATGTGTGTGTGTGT
>JACEEZ010003062.1:227500-232500 GCA_016584305.1 Chionoecetes opilio
CTCCCTTCCTCCCCCTCCCAAAACCTTTTTTCCCCCCCCCTGTCTCCCTCTGTCCCCCTCTGTCTCCCCTCTCTCAGTCTTCCATTCTTCTTTTTCTTCAATCTTTGGTCCTTGTTCCTTCCATTCGCACTCTTTATTTTTTTTTCCCCTCNTTTGGACTGAAAAGATAAAAAAATAAATGAATAGAAAGGAAGAGGAAGGAAAGAGGAAGAGGAGGAGGAAGAGGAGGAGGAAGAGGAGGAGGAGGAGGAAGGAAACGGCCTCTTCACGCCGGACAGAATTTCAAGTCTTTTCCAAAAAAAATCCTAAACTTTTCGACAAGCGTGACTCCTCTTTTACTTTCCCCTCCCTATCCTTCCTTCCTGCCTATCCCTCTTTTCCCCTCACCGTCAATAACACTATAGTCGCCACTGCACTAATATCGCCAGGCACCATATATTACGAATTCTAGCATCACTACAGGTGTGTATGTATCACTGAAGAGGCATGCACAGTAGTTTATATTATGTACGTGTCTTCAGTGGCACATGCAAGTCTGTAGTGATGCTAAAATTCGTAATATTCGCCTATAAAATTCGCCTGGCGACATTAGTGCAGTGGCGACTATAATGTTATTGACGGTAAGTTACTCCTATATTTTCCTGTTTTTCTGTTTTCTATCCTTCAAAACCTGTCTTCCTTCCTTCCTTCCTTCCTTCCTTCCTTCCTTCCTTCCTTCTTTCCCCTCTATTTCCCTTTACATATTCCTTCGATTTTCTATATATTAAGTTACTCCTATATTTTCCTGTTTTCTGTGTTTTCTATCCTTCAAAACCTGTCTTCCTTCCTTCCTTCCTTCCTTCCTTCCTTCCTTCTCTACTTCCTTTCCCTCTTCTCCCCTCACACGTGCTTCCATTTTATTATTTTTGAACAGTTATCCCTCCCATTTCCCCTTTTACGGTCATTTCATTATATTAAAAAGGGAGTTTACGAGGGGAATATGAGGAGTATGTGGGAAATGCATACCGGAGGGGAAATTCTTAAAAAGAGGGGAAATTTATGAGTTTTGGTACTTTTCCCCTCTTTTTTATGATGTATCCCTATATCCTTTCCTTCCTACCCTCTTCCTTCCTCCCTCTCTCTCTCCCCTCTTCCTTCCTCCCTCTCTCTCTCCCCTCTTCCTTCCTCCCTCTCTCTTTCCCCTCTTCCTTCCTCCCTCTCTCTCTCCCCTCTTCCTTCCTCCCTCTCTCTCTCCCCTCTTCCTTCCTCCCTCTCTCTTTCCCCTCTTTCTACCCTCACTGGTCGCTTCCTCTTCCTCTTTGACACTCTAAACGGTCTCTTCTTTCCCCTCTTTTCTCCCCTCACTTCCTCCTCCTCTTCCTCCTTCACTATAAGCTTCCTTTTCTCCAGTTTCAAATCTCTCTCTCCTCTCTCTCTCTCTCTCTCTCTCTCTCTCTCTCTCTCTCTCTCTCTCTCTCCTCTCTCTCTCTCTCTCTCTCTCTCTCTCTCTCTCTCTCTAGCAGTATGTAGTAGGTATAGGAAAATATTACATCATTAATTATCACAAATATCAACTCCCTCTCCTTTCCCTCCTTCCCCCTTCTTCCCCTTCTTCCCCTCCCCTCCTCCTACTTCCCCTCTCCTCCCCCCAACCTCCCCCTTCTTCCCCTCCCCCTCCTATTTCTTCCCCTTTCCTTCCTCAAAACTCCCTCTATTTACCCTCCTCTCCTCCCTCCCCTTCCTTCCCTCTTCTCATCCCCCCTCCTGCTTCCCCTCCCCTCTCCTTCCTTCCTCTCCCCTCCCTTCCTTTCCCCTCTCCTCCCCTCCCCACCACAGGACCACACGTCCCCAATTAGTGGGGCACGGCACCCATTTGCTCGCTGGCCCTAATTGCTTCCAAGAGTTGGTCACCCATGGATTTATTTCTCTCCTTCCCCCTCTCTCTGAAGTGGTCTCTCTCTCTCTCTCTCTCTCTCTCTCTCTCTCTCTCTCTCTCTCTCTCTCTCTCTCTCTCTCTTCTCTCTCTCTCTCTCTCTCTCTCTCTTCTCTCTCTCCATACTAAAATGTATTAAATGAAAATAATTGAAATATCGTTTTTGACTATTTTTTTAATCTATTTTAGTCTTATATTTTTACTTATACTGCGTCAAGAAGGTATTTTTTTTCTTTTTTTTACTGAATAAAAAAAATATATTCCTTAGGTAATTCGAGGGGAAAAAATGCTGTGTACTGTATATATTTCCCACCCTATTTTCCCCTTAAGTTTCCCCTCCATTTCCCCTTCAGTTCAGACCTCATTCTCACCCTTTCCTCTGCCACCTTTCCCTGTCCGTCTCCTTGTCACTTTTTCCCCTCTTCCTCCCCTTGGCACCCTCCTCCCCTCATTTCCCCTCGTCTCCCCTAGGCTGGCCGTTGAGGGGATTTGAGAAGGGAAATGTAGCGGTCACTAGGGAAGGGGAGGATGGGGGGAAGCGTGCCTACACTCCCCTCATATCCCTACCTTTCCCCTCTTCCACTTCCCCTCTTCTTCACCGTCATCACAGCTGTCGTCTTACCTCCCTCTCTCTCTCTCTCTCTCTCTCTCTCTCTCTCCTCCTCCTTCACTCTTCCATTTCCCCTCCCTTCCATCCCTATCTCCCCTCTCCTTTCCCCTCTCTTCCTCCCCTCATATGCACTTCAACGTGAGGAAGAAAAAAGGAAAGAGGAAGAAGCAAAATGTGGAAAGGAAGATTATTTGATTAACAGTAGGAAGGAAGGAAGGAAGGAATGAATGAATGAATGAATGAAGGAAGGAAGGAAGGAAGGAAGGAAGGAAGGAAGGAAGGAAGGAAGGAAGGAAGGAAGGAAGGTAGGAAGACGGAAGAAAGGAAGGAAGGAAGGAAGGAAGGCAGGAAGGAAGGAAAGAGGAAGGAGGAAGGTAGGAAGAAGGAAGGAAGGAAGGAACGAAGGAAGGAAGGAAGGAAGGAAGGACGGAAGGAAGGAAGGAAGGACGGAAGGAAGGAAGGAAGGAAGGAAGGAAGGAAGCAAGGAAGGAAGGAAGGTAGGAAGACGGAAGAAAGGAAGGAAGGAAGGAAGGAAGGAAGGAAGGAAGGAAGGAAGGAAGGAAGGAAGGAAGGAAGGAAGAGGAAAGTAGGAAGCGTAGGAGAGAAATAGAAAAATAAGGAAGAACAGGAAGTGAGGAAAGTGGATAAGGAAGAAGAAAAAAGAAAAAAGGATAATGAAAGAAGGAATGAAGGAGGAAATGAAGGAAGAAAAAATGGAATGGTGGAAAGATGGATGGTTCCTTTCATTCTTTTTTTCATTCTTTTTCATTCTCCTTTCTTTGTATACCTTCTTTATTCTCTCCATCTCCTTCCTGCTTCTTCTCTCTTCTTCTATTCCATCATCTGTCAGTCTCTCTCTCTCTCTCTCTCTCTCTCTCTCTCTCTCTCTCTCTCTCTCTCTCTCTCTCTCTCTCTCTCTCTCTCTCTCTCTCCTCTCTCTCTCTCTCTCTCGCTCCTTTATTATCCCTTGATTTGTTCGCATTACATGTTTCTCTTTCTGTCCTACATCATTCTTTCACTAAGGAGGAGGAGGAGGAGGAGGAGGAGGAGGAGGAGGAGGAGGAGGAGGAGGAGGAGGAGGAGGAGGAGGAGGAGGAGGAGAAGGAAGAGGAGGAGGAAGGAAAAAGAAGATGTTGATGGAAGATAAGAGGAGGAAAAGAATCAATAAAACCAACAAATATATATCACCATCATCACTATCTTCATCACTACTATCATCACCATCATCATTTTCCCCCTTTCCCCCTCTTTTCTAATTTTCCCTCACTCATCACCACCACAACCACAACCACCACCACCATCACCACCATCATCAGCAATCCTACAGCCCGTATAGACGATTAGATTCCCCTTTATAAGAGATTGGATCCCCTTCACATAGTATTGGATCCCCTTCACATAGTATTGGATCCCCTTCACATAGTATCGGATTCACCTTGTATAGAGGATGGAGTTCCCTTCTCGACGCAGTGTGCTTTGTGGCAGAAATGAACACGTAATACTCTTAGAAGCGATCTGATCCTAACTGAACTAGACACTTCCTTCTAAACATGATGCGTAAGAGGTTTGATTTTTATGGCTCTCATATATTATTTTTTGTATGTGTGTGTTTTGAAAGAGAAAAAAGATAAGATGTTTGATTTTTATTGCTTTGTGTGTGTGTGTGTGTGTGTGTGTGATTGTGTGTGTGTCTGTGTGTGTGTGTGTGTGTGTGTGTGTTTGTGAATGAGAAAAGAGATGAGTTGAGTGCTGAGTTATGTTGAGTAGTGCTGAGTAATGCTGAGTTATGCTGAGTAGTGCTGAGTAATGCTGAGTTATGCTGAGTAGTGCTGAGTAATGCTGAGTTATGTTGAGTAGTGCTGAGTAATGCTGAGTTATGCTGAGTAGTGCTGAGTTATGCTGAGTTATGCTGAGTTTTGCACCATGGGGTATTGTCATCACTGCTTCATGATTCGAACACTTGCATAGGGTGGCTAGTGAAAGAGAGATTCAATGCTACATACACGCTTTTATATTGCTGATTAAGAGAGAGGAGGTGGAAGAAGAGGAAGCAGATAAAGCCAGAGAAGGGGAGAGGAGGGGGAGGAGGAGGAGGAGGAGGAGGAGGAGGAGGAGGAGGAGGAGGAGGAGGAGGAGGAGGAGGAGGAGGAGGAGGAGGAGGAGGAGGAGGAGGAGGAGACAGAACTGGGTTAGAAAGAAAAGGAGAAGGAAGAGGAGGAATACATAGGAAGAACAGATACTAGGACACCTATTGGTCCATAACGAGGGTATCTGCTGAACTATATACTACTGACTATCAAACTACATGTAAGAGAACAGTGGGGAAAGGATACCATGTCCCTAAAGAAAATACCACAGTGTCTTGTCTACACACACACACACACAAACACACACACACACACACACACACACACACACACACACACACACACACACACACAGAAAGAATGAGAGTTACACAATTTCTTTAAAAACTAG
>JACEEZ010003063.1:0-19017 GCA_016584305.1 Chionoecetes opilio
CGGGCAGGACACGGCCGGGCACCCAGGGGCCCAGGGAAGAAGTATGCCCGAGCGAAAGCCCGGACTAGAGCATCGAACCAGAAGCCCCCCCGGGTATGCCCCCAACTCCGGGAGGCCACCCTGCCGCAGGCGAACGTGCGGGGACTACCCTTCCAGACAAAGGAGCCCCGGCGTACCCTGCGGGGCCCCAGCCCGCAACCCCCCGATGGAGAGGTCGGGGGGCCTGAGGAACACCACCCCAAGGCGGGGAGGGGGGGCGAGGCGAGACACCGTAGCAGGATTGAGACGAGGAGGTGAGGACGAGACGAGAGGTGAGACATTGAACGAGGAGGACGAACACCGAGGCCCAGACGGAACCCAGAGCCCCACGACCACCAATCCTAAGGACGGGCAAAGGGCCCCCCCGGGGAAAGGGCAGGGCACAACGCTCTCCGGAAAACGACCGTCAGCCAGCAACGCCCGACCGGACACCATTCAGGACGGTAGGGGGCTGACCGAGGCACGGGGCAAGCGAGGAGCAGAGCTGGAGGCACCGGGACGTGAAGGACGCCGAGCAGCCCTGGGCTTCGCAGAGAAACCTCCGAAAAGGAGGTAAAACAGGGAGGGAAGGGACGAACCGGAACGAAACGCCCCCCCCCCCCCCCAAAAGCAGAAAAGGACCCCATCCGGACGGTGCGAGCCACGAAACGCCGACACCCCTGCCCCCCCCAGCCGCGAACGGAGAGGGGGAAGGGGGGGAGAGGGCGGAGCCCTAGGCGTAAGGAATGGAGTTAGGTACCAAAACCACGAACGACCCCAGCTAACCACCACCGGCGGCCTACGTGGGCATTAAGCGGCGAAGGGCGGCCACCAGCGGCAAACTTGCCCCCGAATGCCCGCCGTAGTGCCGCTGGTGTATTTTCAGAGAGGAAAATTTTTATCTGTAAATCAATGTACAGAATTTGAAAAATGTATTGCTTTTATGTGTAAACATTCTAAAACAACATTTTTATGTGATGATATTAAATGTAGTAATACATCAGTGGTGTAACCACGGCTACTTGACTTGAATCTCCGTCCGCCCGCTGGTGTATATTTGAAGTGCACAAAAAAATATTAATGCGGCTACTCTCGGGGCAAAATGTTTTGGTCCATTTAGATAGTGATCTGTCCCTCGGGGCATGCCTTGGTGCATGTTTTCTGTGTTGCTGTGGTACAGATTAAAACTTGCTCCAGGAGGTCAGCTAATCTTGAAAAAAATAAAAATTTAAAATCCAAAATGGCTTCCTTCGCTTCGTACACAGCTCTCTGCCTCCGACATTACATCCATCGAAATGTAAGTACCGTGTAAGATTGGGACATGAAACACATAGAAGGGAGTGTGTTAGGTGTTAGAGCGCAGCACATCATGTTTTACGGGTATTTACCCGGTGAACATTATTGGGAAATCAGATTATGAGTTCTTTTATTTATCTGGTTAGGAGCCCTTCTCATTTTTTTTTTTTTCCATTATGTGACTTTTACGGAAGATGAAAAGGTTTAATAATTTGAATGAAGTGATTTAGGTGCCCATAGATGATGTACACTTTTAAAAATACGGGCGTGAACAAAAAAAAAGTGTCATTTCGTGACATGAAATAAGAGCTTTTTTATCCCGTGTTTTGAGAGTCGCAGTCGACAATAAATATGTTTAAAAGGTTTACTTTTTTATGGCTGATGATGGCTTTAGTTTGAATAAAGTGAGCTAGGTTCGTAAGGATAAAGTAGAATTGTTAACAGGGTTTACCTAGAACAGTCGCCGCCGTCGGCTATCAGGTAGGCCATTAAAAGGGGGAACTGTCTCGAAACTTTCCCACGTCGGCGAGTGTTCCACTATCGGCGAGAGTTCTCGGTTGGTGTTTCGGCGAGAATTCCATAACCGTGAACATCTTTAACGATTACAAAACACCGAATAATTAAGTTGGGCTCATATTATCGTGTTACTGGCCGTATCTATAGCCACTGCCTCTCTACCTACTGCCGTATTTATAGCTGTTCGTCGTCACTGGCCCTATCTATAGCTCCTTGCTATATTCGGTATAATTCTAGTGTTTGCCCATACTCCCCCTTTGACCCCAAACTGCTTGGGGGACCTGGGAAAATGCAGGATATATGGCTGGGTACAAAAATGCGTCGCAACCACTTTTTTTTTTTAGTTAGGGAAAAGTTATAAAAATTCCCTAGATCTAGGAAAATTAATTGGATTTCTTCTGGTCCAGAGCGTGGATGTATACACAATGCGGCCGCCTCGGCAATATAATAACTTTTGGGGGCTATAGTGTGGTTAGATTAGTAACTTTTAGGGGTTATGTTAGGTTAGGTTAGTAACTTTTGGGGTTATAGTGAGGTTGGGTTTTAGTAACTTTTAGGGTTTAGTGAGGTTATGTTTAAACTTTTAGGGGTTATAGTGAGGTTAGGTTAGTAACTTATAGTGAGGTTGGGTTAGTAACTTTAGGGGGTGTTAGTGGGGTTTTGGGTTTAGTAATTTTTTAGGGGTTATTGTGAGGTTATTTAATAACTTATGACATATCTTATGTTTAACATATTTTTGTTTGTTTAGAATCAGAAAATGACGCGCGACTGCCCTCTATATATTGGATCATACGGCGGCCGCATTGGGGGGCGACCGCGTGTGAACCTGACGATCCTCACAGAATGATGACCGAGTGTCGGAACACACCCAACACCCGCTAGGGATTAAGGTAGGTTAGGTTAGTTTTGGGTTTTAGGCTAGGTTAGATTTGGTTAGGTTAGATTAGTTTTGGGTTTTGGGTTTAAAGGTTTTAGGTTATTGGTGGGTCAAGCCCCCCGCTAGGATTGGGTTTAAATTTTGGTTATGTAAATTTCTCTAAATAAAAGGGAAATTACCTTAGATTTAAGGAAATTTTACCCCCCCTAACAATAACTCTTAAATTCGTGTTTCCGACGCATAATTTGTTTTCCACCCGAAAACCCCGCATTCCCACAGGTTCCCCAAACTTTTTGGGGGAAGTGGGAGAGAAATGGCAAACACTAGAATTTTACCTTATATTCTTTACACTCATTCTTTCCCCCGTTAAAACTATTTATTTTACCATAATCAAATCAAAAGTGTATTCGTACCTTTATATTTCGGCTATTACATTTCTTTAGTTAGCTACTGTCAGAGGTTTCGTTCACCGAAAAGGCAGGCACCGCTCGGGGATCGAACCCGAGACCTTCCACTTGCCGGGCGGACGTGCTACCGTTACACTACGGTCGCCTCTCGGTGACAACCCACACATCCCCCCGCTAAGGCCTCCCCAGAGCCAGTCCGGGGAATGTTATCGCTTACCTCGATCCTACTCATTTGCGCCATGTTAGGGGTACGGGGTTTACCGAAAAGGCAGGCCACCATTTACTAATAATTAAATGTTTGTATTCCTCCGCCATTCACACCCCACATATATACAATTACCTGAAAGTCGAGGAAAACCTTAAATTAGTAGTCTAAAGTACTAAAATTTTTCAAGTTACCGTAAATTTGTAACATTGAAATATTCCGAAATAAAAAAAACAACTTTTTTTTAAATATCGGGGAATGTTCATGGAATTGTCGCTGATAGGAATTCACCGGCAAAACACCAACTTAGAACTCGACGATGCAGAAATGTTCTTTACCATTTAATTTTGTTCATTCTTTTTTATAAAGCATCTACCATTGCCGCAGACCAGGATGCAGCATGGTGTTTGATACACTGCAGAGTGCTGATGGTTGTATGCATGGACATTTTTTCAAGGTACATTAACTTAGTTTTACTGAATTATGTTTTGCAAACAATGGGTTTAGTTGTTTTTTAAATAATAAATTAGGGTAAAGATTGGTTTTAGGGAACCTTCCTTATTGCGGAAAATATCACCCTTTTATGTGACCTGTTATTTTATGTTTTTTATCACGAAGATTTTTTTTTAACCCTCAATCAGTCGCACTTCTTTTCCTCAATGAGCAGTAAACTAACCTAACCTGAGTAACGCGTGAGTATTTTTTTTTGCTTTAAAGTGGATGATTACGTTTATTTTTTTGCTCGGGCCTGAATTATGTTTACTTTAAAAAAAAATTACTGATCACTATGAGACAAAACACTTATGAATGCTTCTCGCAGATCCATCACATCATGGGGAGTCGTGACTTCGGTATGTGGAACGTCCCCAGAACTGGGGCGCTGGTGGCACTGGTTGTAAAAATTACCAACGCCTTGACCAGTGGGGATGAAAGTACCAAGGTGGTGTGGCGAACATCCCCTTTCCCGAAATGCAGGAAATGGTATGTATTGTGAGATTAAGATAATAAATGATGGATTAGTATTCCTTTGATGGTTGTTTTATAATATTTATTGTACAAGTGTGTTTGAATGTGCCCAGCTCTTAAAAGCTTATAAAAAATGTAATGGCAATATTATTTGCCATCATAATTTTACATGTTTTTATAATTCTCTCTCTCTCTCGCTCTCGCTCTCTCTCTCCTGAACTCATGGGTGGTGTTCTCAATGCAGATGAAGGCAGCAACAGCTATTGGATTTAAGAAAGAATTTGTTGCCCTCAGACTTTTCGAGCACCTCATAGTTCATGTATATACCAGATCCCAGTGATACCTTTTTTGCTTCCCACAACTATGCTGTTATCTTTTATAGGTAGGTAGGCTTGTGTGTCGAATTAATATAGAGCTTACATATCATGTATTTATCTATCATGATGCAACATTCGGTTACCAGGGTGCAATGGCAATTTAGGTATCTTTTTCAATCAGACACATCCTAACTACCTATAACGCCAACAATGCCTCTACATGTTAATGTACATTTTCTTGTACATTTCCTTCCAGGAATCCCTTCGGAGCTTGTTTCTGTCATTGCTGGGATCATTGCTAAGCATGTCTTCCTTTCTTCCCCCTTTAGCCACTGCAGCACACCTGTCTACATTGTGGACTTCCTGCACCATGTCCCAACTCACTTTCCCAAGTATTTTTTTTATTGAATGCTTCATATTAATGTGGAGTGCTTTAAGTGAACAGTGACTAAAGAAATGTACACATCATGATGCACTTGTAAAACCACTCCCAACATATGGCCTTTACCTTTGAGAAACTGTAATACGGGATTGGGTTTTTTTTTTTTCTCAGGTTTGGAAAGTGTTGTAAAAGATGGAAATTGAGAGAGAAAGAGAATAAGTTCTAGAAGAGTAGTTGAAGATTTGTTTTTCACTAATGCTAACCCAACCTTTCCCCCAAGGTGATAATATTGCTTCTATGATGTATGGGGGTAAGCACTAATGCTTGCCCAATCCTACCTTTCCTTTCTGTGCCTATGTGTGTGGTCCAACTCCATTGAACCTGTGTTACTAACCTCTGCACAAATTTCTCCTTTTTGCTCTAACCTTCTAAGGAAATGCCACCTATTCACTGACAGAGATGGTTCTACAAAACTTCTCAGTTAATGAATGTAAAACCTATACTAACATGTATGATAAACTGAATGCATTTTGGTGAATTTTTTTACATCACATATACCAGAAAAGTTTACAAACAGTATCTCGCCTTTACCTTTATTTGAATTTTTGACTGGGATGCATTTTTGACTGACAATATGAGGGGCCACATTATATTAACTATTAACCATAAGCCATTTTTGGTTCCTGACCCTTGTGGCAGTAATAATTTGTCTGGATTAAAAAAGATTTGCCCTAAAAATGTACTACATTACATACTCCATTATCTTCCTCATTCACAGACATATGTGCTGTTGCCATATACAGTACCGTATGTCCCAAATTTCATGTACTTAAAAAATATTTTTTGTGCGTCTGCTTTCAATATGATCAGTGTAGAAGTCATACTATATATTGTAGAATTGATTCTGAACATCTTCAGCAGGCGGGGCTTCAGTGTATGCGCCGACTTTTAGCTACAAAAACCATGACAGTGAATGGAGGTGCGGCAAGGGGGCAGATGCCAGATAGAGCAGAAGAGGCACAACAGTGCCGTGGAGCAGCTACTCCTCCCGGCTGGTGTTGGCTCAGGAGAACAACACTTAAGCCTGATCGCATCAATCATTGGGGGCATACCCCGCGGGGCAAGTCGCCAAAGACGCTACAAGAATATACCTCGCTCAGGGTGTCCCTGTGGTGCGCGTGCGATCGACGTGCCGCCGTGCGGCAGGAGTTAACCAGTCTGCTGGCCCACTCACTTGATTTCCTAACTGACCTGAATTAAAGTGTCCTCATACCGGTTTATATTGAGCCAACATGAAACCAAAAGATGAAGAATGAAATATACAAGAACACGTTCATAAATACACATACAATTCGACAGAAATGTTTTAAAGACATACAAATATGCTGTCACAACTAGTACATTTTCACGGATTTCAGGCAGACACCGATAGAAAATAAGAGGCAGGCCCGACAAAAAAAACTTGTTTCACTTCAGGAACTGGGTGTATGTATACTTTACCTTCATTCCCCTGCAAGGAAGCTAGAGACACGTTCTGTAGCATCCTTGTTCCCGTGTTTGATGTAGTGGGAGGGGGAGTTAGGCTGTGTGGATGCCGTGGGAGGGAGGGGTGTGTGGGGGGGGAAAGAGGAAGAGGGGGTTTAGTGACAGCTGTGGTGGTGAGATGGTGTGAGACATGAAGAGAAAAGGAGGAGGGATAAACCTGCGAAAGGAACTTTTTTTTTTTTCTTTTTTCCCTTCTCTTAATTCATGTCTCACACCATCTCATCTCTCCCACTAGTTTGGTGGAAAAAGAGTTAGAACGACCTCGGAAAACGTCAAAGAAAACCAAGCAACATGGAACACAAAGAAGACCAGCAAGCAAGTCTTTGACATTTTCCGAGGTTCGTTTTTAACTCTTTTTCCACCAAACTTTGTTTTCCAACTCTCATTTAGAGCCCGCATGCACCAGATTGAACAGCATTTTTGGAGGTTCCCGTCTCCCATGCTATCTGGCTCATGGACTTGCCACCACTGTACAAAGTGACTATATGTGTCTTCTTAACAATGGGTTGATTTGTCAGGCAAAATGCATCTGTAGACCTGGGGGGGGGTAGAGGAAGGTGGGGTGATGGGGAAATTTAGGCGCAAGGAGCAAAGATGGCAACCCTCTCCCCTTCATACATATCTTAGTGCAGCCTGAGCGTGTGGAAACACTGTGAGGACTAACCTCCACCCAGTGAGATGGGCAGATATACGACAAACCCGAGAAATTTTAACACATCACTGAGAAGGGCAAAAAATCTGAAGACGTTCTTGTCCTAATTTTTTTTTTGCAGTGACTATATATACATATATAAATAATATAATATATATATATAGATATATATATATATATATATATATATATATATATATATATATATTAAAATATATATATATATTTTATATATATATATACATAATATATATATGCATATATACATATATATATATATATACATATATATAATATACATATATTTATATACATATATATATTTATATATATTATATATATTTTATTTATTTATTTATTTATTTATTTATTTACAGTGGAGTCGACCCTAGCGCTCTGCCCTTATGTTAAAGGAAAGGCGTATGATATTATAGAGACAGGATGGTATGACAGCAGAGTGGTATAGAAGGGGGATGGGTAGGTACAAGGAAGGAAATAGGAAGGAAATCCTCTAAATTCGAGTGTTAGAAAAGGTTGACCAAAATATCTGGTTAATTTTATAGTTCATAATTTTGTATGTTTTGTATGGCCTGCAAATTATTTAAATGTTTAAATGGATCTCGATTTCAATCTTCAATCTTCATTCATCTCGTTCTTCATGGCTGTTCCACCATGTTAAATCCAATGCGGAATTTTTTTGTGTATAAAAAATAAACTAAGTCCAAGTGATTTTGTGGTTCTCTTCATCATATTACTGGATAACGACAAAATATTTTTGGCTTGTAACTTAAGCATATTGCATAATTAGTAATGTTTTATGGGGGTTGAACAGTCCATGGCCCGTACCGAGAGTCATGATGAAGGTTGAGCGACGACCTTCGTTGACAGGAAGGGTACCATAAAAAGGGATATTTTTCGGAACGAAGAGCAGCGACGTAGGTCGGCACAAAGACAACGGTCACCTTCGTGTCTTTGGACGCCGTCGTCGCTGCTCTTCATAACGAAAAATATCCCTTTTTTGGTACCCTTCCTGTCAACGAAGTTTTCGCTCGCCCTTTTAGCATGACTCTCGGTACGGGCCCCATCAGTCTTTAGCGGCTAATGGTCTGTGCAACACCTCTAAACATTACTGTATCTGCAATATGCTTAGAAAATGTAACCGTAAATATTCCTCAATCAGTTAATATACAGCGGCAAATGGTCATAATGCCCTAACGGCGGCCGCTGAGAGCGGCCCGCCGGGGAGCCTCTGAGCAAATCCCCAGCGGCCCTACGTCGTACACTTCCGTCGGGCCGCCGGTAAGACATCGGAGGGCCTCCGGAGGCCCCCGTCTTTGTTTTGCTGGGACGAAGCACCGGCGCATCCCCCAACAACCGACCAAATCCTCCTCCCAGAGGGGGGATGGGGGCGGGAGAAGGGCCTTACCATGACCAAAACTTCGCACTCCAGCCCGACACGGCAAGCCACTAACCGCCGCAAGCCCCGCCCCGTCCCCCGGAGAGGTGGACGGGTGGGGGTGGGGAGTGGGGCAAAGTCCCAGGCGCTAAGAAACACCACGTTTTCCCTCGACCCCTCCTTGAAAAGGAATGGAAGAGTTGAGTAGCAACGCCATGAGAGACAAAGCTCCAGGCGACGCCACAACAACCGACTCAATGCCCCTCCCGGAGGGTGGGGGTAGAGTGGTGGGAGATCCAGGGCCCAAAACTGCATCGAAGCACACCTGCCCCATGAGGGCCAGCCACGACCCGCTGCATGCCCCCCCCGATCCACGGAGAGGAGAAGGGGCGGGGGCGGTACGAATCCCCAAGGGACCAAGAAACACCACGCTCCCTCTCCTCTTCCTGGCAAGGAAGGCAAAGAGGGCAGGGAACGGAGGAGTCGAGCGACCAAAGCCACGACGCGACAGCACTCTGGGCGTCGCCCTCCACCAACACTGACCCATGCCCCCACCCGAGGGGGGGGGGGCAGAGGAGCGTGAAGGGGAGGCCAGGACAGGACGCTGAAACGTCGCACTCCGGTCTGCCTCCCGCTGGGTCCACATGGCAAGCCAGGAAAACACCCAACGCCCCGTTCCGACACTTTTGGGGGGGGCACGGGCGGAGAGGGGGAAAAGGCGACGCCCCGGGCACCAGCACGAGCGACGAAAACCACCGCCTCCCGCTGGATCCACAAGGCAAGCCGGGAAACGCCCGACGCCCCGTCCCGGTCCTTGGGAGGGTCCGGGTAGGGGGGGGGGTTCGTAGCCCAAGATCTAAAATGGCCGCTATGAACACTCTAAGATGATCTTAGAGGCGGAAAGTTACGAACGTTCGAACATCCAGCCCCCAGGTTTGTGGAGCCCTTCAATTAACACTACCCAAAAGGGGGGCACTACACATGAATATGTACAGCCTACAAAGAGAAGACTACAACGATGAAAAAATTTCGAGTTGTTTTGGGCGAAATTGATATTCCAGGTGCTATATTTCCGTGCTGTTCTCGCTGACAACATAGAGAAGACCTGAGGTGACCGGTTGATGTGCAGAGCTTCTAAACCAGGAAAACAGTCACAGCAGAGCCCTCATTAAGAAGTAAGCAAGTGGTAGAGACACAGTAAAACGTACCTCCCCACTTGCTTACCTCTTGACGAGGCTCTGTTGTGACTCTTGTTTTCTTGGTTTAGAAGCCTCTGCACATCAGCTATTACCTCAGGTCTTCTCTGTAGTGTTTTTCAGCGGAAAGAGCACAGTAATATAGCACCTGGAATATCAATTTCACGCAAAATAACTCAAAATTCTTCCATCGCCGTAGTTTTCCCTTCGTAGGTCCACCCGCGGCGACCCCGACTTATCCCCACAATGCACCGATGTAAACAACCGTGACGTAGTTAGGGGTAGGGTAGGGTCCTTAGTGGTTACGCGGAGGGGATTAATACTGCACAGTATATTGAGCAAAAATTTTTTTTTTAAACGTAGGCTTGTGTACGGCGGTAGCGACCGCGCAGTTTTCGTCCATTAAACCGGGTAGGATTTTAGGGAATCTTTTCGTCCACTTTAAAATTACGTTTTAGAAGTATCGGGAAGGTCTGGAGGAAAAAGACCACTAATAAGGACCTTTCTCTGCCATTTTGGCTCTAACAATATGTGTATAATGCAAGTATTAACACAATTTTAAAATTTTTCCCCATGAAGGAGACTGAATTACGAGTGGCTGTCACCACAAAAATTACGCTTCTAATTGGTCATGGAACGATTCATCACGTTTTATACGAGTAGATGTATGTACACCTACTGTGTGCCTTGAACAAGCTATATATTAGTAGAAAATTGCCTGACAAAAATACGACTTTTCGGGTTTCAGCCTGAGCAGCCAAACATATAACACCGCATAGTTTTAAACATTTTCCTGCGGTGAATGAACTTTTGTAAAATAAATGCCATACACCACAGCTCATTGTTTATATGAAGTAATTGACAAGCTATTGTAGCAGTCAAGTACACACCATCGATCTCAGTGGCCCTACCACAACCCCATCATGGAAGTCATAGTTAGAGCATATTGATATAGTACTCCCTATACCGTCTCCTGTTACCCACCGGAGAGAGAGCGCACGCTACCGCACGGGGAGTAAGCGACGTCAATATACATAGCCGCTTCAGCCACGTGCCGTTAACACTACAATAGGGACGTTAATTGGAGACAATAAAGGATTTGTTCATGGTCATATTAAAGGTTACTGTATGTTATGGGCATTGTCTAATGAATTATTCTGTTATTCCATCGCCAGCATTTTCCCTTTATGGAATAAATCTCATGAGCATTACAATAGTTTCAATACCTATTTAATAGTGAGCAATAAAGGAAAAGAGAAGATATGCTTCCAAGGATATATGTATACAAAACAGATTATAAGATAAACTACTATCAGATGGAGATGTGTTAAGAGAACATCTTTTTGTTTAGGCACCATGACCACCAGCCTTGATATGACTGATCCTGTACCAGTAAATGACCACAACCACGCTCCTGATTATGCTGCCTGCTATCTCAGCTACAAAATGCATCACCAACATGAAGAGAAAAGCAACAAAAACAGAAGATAAACCTAGCCAGATTTACAGCAATAACCTGGATGACTTATTAGCTGAAGGAAAGGCGTTACTTCAAAGTGAGGACATCATAAAGAGAACTTTGCGTAACCAAAGATCAAAACTATCCATCAGTACCAGAAAGATTTGAGGATCTAAAACTTACCGGAGAATGGACAACTACTGCAGCTCCCGACCAAAGCCATTCCTGTTCTTCGACAATGGACCAGACACTGAAAACCGTATCATTGCGTTTGGGTTTTGGGTGAAACACTGCGGTTATTGCTTCTGCTGATACATTTGGTGATGGATATGCAATGGCTCCACTAGATTTCTACAGCTTTATGTAATACGCGTCCCAATTGGTAATACTGCAGTTTCTATTGTTTTTTTCTTGTCTGCAGACTAAACACACGATACATATGAAAACCCCAAATTGCAAGCAGTCATGGGTCCCCTGCCACGAGAGTGAGCTCTACCCCGACCCAACAACCATAATTGTTGACTTCGAGCAGCGGTCATCCAAGCTATCAACAATGTTTTTGGACCGGAAACACGCATACACAAGGCTGCTTCTACCTCAAGGCTAAGCTCTAACATACCCACCAATCTGCTGGATGTTACGTGGCTATATCAGGTTCTCTCCGAGGGCCAAAGAAACTGGGATCTCCGGCTTGTGTTTATTTCCTCTTTGGTTTTACAACTTCCTTTTGTGTATACAGAATATATATATCACTGCCCCTTGGCAGCGGCGGCTAGACACCAGACTCCCAAGTCCTCCTCAGGTACCAACAGGACAGGGAGCGAGCGTCCCCGGTGTGAGTGGTTGAGACGCGGCGGTGTCTTCAGTGGGCTGGACGCCCAACGGGAGAGGCGGCCAGGAGTCTCACCGCGGTTGGCCTCACCACCGAGGCCTCTGCGGCTCGGTGAAGGCGTGATGGGGGAGGTAGGTAAAGGCACCGCCAGGAGCGCCTTTAACTGACGGCGTGCGTGGGCCAGTCGGGGGGTGTAAGGCAGGGAACACCCACCTTTACCAGCTGCACGGGGATCCGCCACGGCCTCCTGCAGATAGTGGAAGAGAGGAACGGAACGGGGAGGACAGGTAGGGAAAAACGGAGGGGAAGTGCATTGGAGGGGGAGGGAAGTGGGGGTCCCTCACGGTGCGATCTGGCGAAAAACACCGGGGATAGGGAGGGGATTTGGGGTTTGCCCCCGGTGACGAGTAGCGTCAAACACCGAGTAAGGTTGGGAGTTGGTGTCTCACGGTGATTGAGGCTGTCTGAACCGGGATAAGGGGGTGAGGTGAGGATGAGGGAGGAAGTCTTGCTGGGGGTCTTATTGGCTTCCAAACCATGACTGACCAAGGTTTTAGAAAAACACTTTTGTGAGACAGTAAAAGCGGTTTTTTGAAAAAAAATATGGTGCATGAAAAAATAGACAAAAAAATGCATGGATGCTGATGTATAGTTTTTTTGGTTTTTCCCTTTTTGTTTGTGTTTTTTGAGAAAGATGAACCCCTATTAAATTTAACTCACCAGAGACGCAGGAAAGGCGATTCAAATTTTTTAAGTGGAAAGGGGGAATATATAAAGGAGAGGTAGGAAAAGTTCTTAATGGAAACCAAAATTTACTCTACTTGAAAGGGTTGATTTGACATCTTCAAGCCTCTAAGTTGGGCATGTTTTTGATTTTCTTGTAACAGTTTTTTGATGATACAGCAATTTTTAAGTGCAGGAAAATGTATACGCTCTAAAACGAGGCCCTGTTGTGACGTCACTAGCTTAGACAACAGAGCAAAACACTGTCAGCGGCCGCTAATTATGTACTACCTACTAATACCCAACTTGCTTAACCCCTACTCCCGAAAGTGACCAGAAATCCCCTTAAGTGATGTAGTAGGTTCACTGTTTTTGGGAAATGTAAGTTTTAGTTTATAAAAAAAAAGGGATAGACAGAGAAAGGGGCCGTGACCCCTAAATGACGACTTCTGGGATCGGCACCCCCTTAGGGAGCTTAAATGAACCTGCAATGACAGAAAAAGCTAGACAGATAGACGAACTATAGAGGAAAGGTAGAAAAAGTATGGCTTTCTTTCCCCACATAAGCAAAAAAATTCCCCTTCTCACCTACTCACCACTACAACTTACTAACCATACATTTCACCCTGTTTCCCTATGAGTTCCTATCTGTCTACGTAATTCATTTTTCAGGTTCATTAAGCTCCCCTATAAGGGAAGCCGATCCCAGAATTTTCACTTGTCTGGGTACGGGCCCCCTTTTTTTCCCCGTCTATCCACTTTTTCCTTATAAAAAACCAAATTACAATTCCAAAAACAGTGAAAACCTATACATCACTTGAAGGAGGATTACTGGTCTCTTGCTTGTAGGGGGAATGCAAGTTATTTGGTGATAAATAAAAAATAATTTGCGGTTTGCTGAGCCCAAAACAAGCCGATACTACAGGCGAGATTGAGTTTTTTCGGGTTTCCGTCAAACCAAACCCGCGCGTTCCGGCCCCCTGTTGTGATTTTGGCCCCAAAAAACCATTATTTTCATTTTGGTGCATTTCTCAGCAAAAAATAGAGTACTATTGTAGCCTTATTGCACCCAAAGCTTTATAATACCCCCGGTTTTGTGTGATAAATTGGTTTTCCCTTACGGCTATTAACCCCCGGTTGGTAGGTTAAACAAGAAGTAAAGGTTTAACTGGAAAATCGTAGATTTTAAAAAAAAAAAAAGGGAAAAAAATGGGCCCAAAAATAGGGTGGGAAATTAGGAATGGATCAGTAGACATAGTTATGCAGAGCATTAGAGGCTACCGTAGATCAGTTTTTCCCCCCTTACGACCACTAATATTTTTCGCGGGCCCCCAAAAAATGCTTTGTTTTTTTTGACTTTATGGGCCCAAAAAAAAAGGGGGCTAAAAAAAAAAATTCTTTCAAATTTCTAGAATGTTACAATTTTACACCATATGACGAATTATCATTTTTTTTGGGCCCGGGAAAGGGGAAAAGTCAAAAGATGTATCCAATTTTTATTACTAATGCACATTTATATCCATATTTTGGCTGGAGTTTTTTTTTCTAATGGAAAACAAAAATAAATCCTTTGATAATAATGTGACATCTTGAAATCTTAAATAATAATATAAAAAAAAAAAAAAATATATAGATAATAATAATAAAAAAATAAAAAAAAAATAATAAAATAATAAAAATATAGTAAAAAAAAATTAAAACTATGAATGCAAAACCTGCCACATAGTGCATATATAACAAAAGGTATCCGCTTTCATAATGCAGGGAAAGAAAACCCGTGGATTTTTCCATTCACTTCTTATATCAGGATTTTTTTTTTTTTTGTACATCACATTTGAGAGAGAGAGAGAGAGAGAGAGAGAGAAGAGAGAGAGAGAGGTATCTTAGGTATGGAACTGCAGGAAGCAGTTGTTTTTCTCATTCAGGCACAAGTTGACATTGCATTTGATGCACCTGATGTTTGTGCGACCCTTACATCCAAGTCGCTTGCAATACAAGCAAGGATTTTTCACTTCTGGGAAGTGACCTACCTTGTCAAGTCTCACATCCTTCTGTGGTCTGACTTGACCCATCTGTTGACACTTTTTCGTGGGTCGATCAGCCATCCTCGGACTTGAGGATGGACGACCTCTTTTAGGCACATACTTCCCCGCCCTGATGAGTGACTCAGACAGAGACATTCTGAAGGATAGTAGGCATGCTTTTTCTCTAGTGGAATGCTTTTTGTCTCGTAATCCCTTCGGTATATCAACCAAGCCTGATTGATAGCCCAATGTCAATCATGTGAAGACAAGTCTGTGGTAATACTTCTTTGATCGCACTGGAATTCTGTACAGTGGACAAAAGACAATCAGCTAGATCTACACCACCCATGTTCTTGTTGTACAACTTTACTATGTTTGGCTGTGGGATCTCTATAACTTTCTTCATAGTTTTGTCATACCGTTGTGCAGTATGAGTTGGTTGGCTGTTAGCAAAGGTGGATAACAAGGTCACGCCTTTATTATCCAACCATTTGACTACTGTCAGCTCACTGTCAACACCAGATGACTTCCATTCCTCGAATGTTCCTCTACCTTTCTTCTTCATGTCAGTATCTGTTCTAACTTTAGCCCTGGAAGCCGGCTGGCCTAACCGTCCCACAACACCAGATACCTCTTTCAGCAAGATGTTTTTAAAGTGGAACTGAAGTGAACCAATTGTCAAAAGTAAAGAGAGATGGTTTCCTATTTTTTTGGTATTGTCTCAGCCAAGTGCAAAAACAATGTTTGAAGATGCACCAATATCTGGAATACCTTCCTTGTTCACAGCTTGAATGGAGCCTGTGTAAGGAATGAAGTCATGAATAAGACCCCCACTGTCTGCAAGCACAAAGAACTTGAAGCCCCATTTCTTGGGCTTCATAGGTAGGTACTGTTTCATGCTATGCCTTCCTTTGAAAGGTACCATCTGCTCATCAATATAGATATTTTGTTGCATTGGAAGGCTTTGAAACTCCTTTCTCAAGTGATCTACCAAAGGTCTGACCTTGAAAAGCTTGTCATTGTTTACTTCATCAGTATTATCTCGAAAATGTAGGTTTGATTTTATAGCTTCCCATCTACTTCTGCTCATGACTGTAGCAGTGTAATCTCTGTACCTTCCAAACAATTCCCCAGACCAGTGCAGGCGCGTTTGAGGAGTTCTAATTATGGAGAAATGAATGAGTAATCCTAACCATTGCTCAAGTTCCTCTCTACTAAGATTCAGTGGTTTGTTTACCTTTTTTTGTGTAGCATATAGATTAGACTGATGGACTATTTTATCTAAGAAATCTGGAGTGAAAAACTTCTTGAAATACCACACCGGGTTTCCTAAATATGTATCAGAGTCACTCCTGTTTGAGGCTTCAACATCACTAGGGGTAAACTCTGGTATTGATGAAGGGGAGCTGTCTGTTTTCTTTGTCCACAGTACTCGTCTTGAGGGCTTGGATGCTTGTGTTGTATTCCTAGTGTTTGAGGAAGTTGATGGAAGTGTGGAAGGATCATGAATGACCTCTAAATCCCTCAGGTGCAACGTCAAGAACAACATGTTCTCTTCAGTGATGTTTTCATTGCCAATCCTGTCTTCCACTACGACTTCATCGCTACGTTCATTTGGCACATCTGTGAAACAGTAATTCGATGCTAAAATAAGAGACAGGAACCGATTTGACTGTACTACCTTGACAATGCATGACATGAAAGTTCTCCAATGGAATTCATATCAATAAGTGAATCAGAAAGTACATTACGTACCAGTATTGCTTGAATTGGTCATGTCAAAAGGAAATGGATAAAATATGTTTCCAACACACACACACACATGTACACACACACACAAACACACACACACACACACACACATACATACACATACATACACACACAACTTTTACCTACCTAGGTCAATGTCACCTGTCTCAGGTAACCCAACCTGAACATCATCCATGTCCTTTTCATCCTCATCTGAAGATTCATCACTAAGCCCATTATCTTGTGCAACTGGCACAATTCCTGTATTTTCTCTGCAAAGTTGCCTGCTTCTAACTCTTGAATAAAAGGCTAATACATCAAGCCCTGCAAATGCAAGGTATATCATAAGAAATAGTAAGAGGAAATAATGCATCAACAAACTCATTACATATCTACTTCAGTCTACGTTCATATCTCTCAGACTTTTTTTTATCAAAGAAAAGTACATCACATATTAGGATAGACTATTATAATAATTTTTTGGACAGGCCTGATAGCTAGTAGGCTATATGTAACATATTTGACATCCTGCTCCTAGGCTACTAATAACATTATTTACACATACTTGATATCCTAATGTCAGTAACCACATGACTGACATGACGAATACGTCACCTATATATAATTGCTCATGAATTCTAAATTTTAACATAAAATGAGGATTCAGCTTATTTACAGTGATCTATAAGCATTTATGATTCAGAAAAACAAATATGAGACCAGTGACATACCTGAAATTTCATCCATGATCGAAAATCTATGGAGAAAAACTCAAGACCTCACACCTGTGTTTTGGCCAACAGCTGACTGAGAATTGGCGCGGTAATGCTTGACCAATCAGCTTCCACGTACTCTTTTTTATGAGAGGGAGACTAGACTAATTCGTCAGGACTGACACAGGGGGGCTTACATTTCCTCTGTCCTAGTGTAAGCCAATGGAAACTTGCATGACGAATTCGTCATGCTGGTCCGTAAAGGGTTAAGTCGCCAGGACAATTTTTTTTTCTGTTTACAGACGTCTGGTGGCGTTAATAGTTACATGTCTACATCCATGATTTCAGGAAAGTTAGAAGGGGCTATCTGGAGAGTCTATGTCATTTTGTGTCTTCATCTATGTCATATTAGGGCTATAAATGAACAAATTACAAAAATATCTACAAAGTGGCTACCAATAGTAGAGTCGCCATCTAGTGTTTATTTACTGAGTGTCCTACCGCTGTCGTCGTCGCCCGAAAAAAAAATGCGTAGCGAAACTTGAAACCGTATATATTTGCAGGTACAAAGCATAAAACAACGCTGAAACAGGGTAGATTATACAGTCATGATATAAACTACTGCGTATCATCTTCAGTGGCACATAAAAATCAGTAGTGATGCTATAATTCGTAATATTTGGCGGCTGGCGACATCACTGCAGGTGGCGACTTTACTGTTATCTACGGTAGGTAAAAGGAGGCTTGATAAATTCATGGATGGGTATGAAAGGTGGATGTAGGTATAGTGTTAAGTAACAGGAACTGCCTCGTGTAGGTCTCACGGCCTCTTGTAGCTTCCTTATTTTCTTATGTTCTTATGTTCTTATCTACCTGTAGTAGCAGCCAGTTCAAAGGCATGACGCTTATGAAAACAGAGTTAACAGACCGCATGTTATATCAAGATTAAGATCGAAATTGCCGGGTGTTGTTGTGTGGGTGGCGTCCTTTTTCAGTTTTATCACATTTTAACCTCTGAAACCTGTTGAAATGTTTGGATAACGAGGACACAGTGGAGCCCATGGGAGGTCGGGGACAATTCAGTAAGTCCAACAGGCGTTGGGGAGGGTAAATAAGGCGGGGGAGAGAGAAATATAGGCTGGGGAGTTTCGCGGGAAAAAAGTGGTGGGAACATAGAGGGTGATTTTGCTGTCTTTGTAGCTTGTTTGGTTTTTGTGTTTTGTTTGTTATATAGTGATGCTATTTGCCTGTGGTGATGTATGTAAGGGTGTTGAGCTGCATCAAAGTGTGTGTATGTATGTCAGGAATGTATCAATCCAGAATTTTTGGGGGGAGGAATGAAATATAAAGTAAGTTTTTTATTTCTAAAAATATAAGTAATTTTTGTTTTACAACCTGTCCCATCGTGTAGATCTCGGCACTCGTGTAGATGTGTGGTCCCGTCACGAACACCTGATGTCCCCCGTGGTCTGAGTTGCCAGATATGTTTTTCTGATGCAATCACGCTGCAGTGTTACCACGTCGGGCGAGTTCTCTCTCTCTCTCTCTCTCTCTCTCTCTCTCTCTCTCTCTCTCTCTCTCTCTCTCTCTCTCTCCTCTCCTTTTGGTCAATTTATAGTTTCACCCAACCAACGATTTCTGATGCGCCTTATGTTTTTCTGGTGTGTTTTATGTGTTATGAATGAATCTGCTAACCGTTCTGTCGCTTTTTTTTTTTTTTTTTTTTTTTTTTTTTATTTTT
>JACEEZ010003064.1:0-10000 GCA_016584305.1 Chionoecetes opilio
CCCATTTTTTAAAAAAAAAAAAATTTTCCCTCCTTTTTAATTTTTTTTTCCAAATTTTTTTTTGTTGGGGTTGGGTTATTATACCTTGGGGTTTTGTAAAAATTTATAATTTCTCCAGAGATAATTAAGAATATTACTAATATTAAATAGTAGTAAAAAAAAGGCAATAAAAATGTATTGGGAAATTGATTTTGGTTCTGGGATCCCTTTTCGGGGGGGCCCGACGCCCGGGGGGAGCCCACGCCCGGGGGGCGGCTTACACACACCCCCACCAAACCCAAAACCCATCATCGCCCCCTTTGCTCTTTACCACTTTTTAGAGAAAACCTCAGGGTTCTCGTGAAAAATTTTTGTAAATAGAAAATTCTTGGGAGACAGGGGTTTTACAAAACCCCAAATATCCCCTTTCCTGTGTCGGGCCTGTACTATCGAAAAAAGTTTTGTTTGCCTGCAATATCGCCCAAAAATTTTTCAACATCTAAAACCCCGCCAGTTTAAGTAAAACCCTTTTTGCGGGAGGTCTGGCGGTTAACCCCCACATTTTCTAGCAAATTGAGATCTCAAAAATTTAAGGGGTTTGCTTGGTGATTAGTTGGACAGCCCCTACCACCAGGTAATTTTTTTTAGGGGGTATTTTATTTTAAATTTTTCTAGTTGTCCCTTAATTTAATTATCTTTTTCATTTTTGGATTTTTAATTCAACACCATTGTTTTAATTTATTTTTTGGGTTTTTGTGTAACCTTTTCAAGTCATCCTATAAATTTTAAATTTTCCCACATCTAAAAAATTTGGCCCTTTCAAACCCGGGATCCCTTTTATTACCACATGGCGGAGGCGGCTATTTTCCCCACCTACACGTACTTATTTTGGGCCTTTCCCCTTTGGTCACTTTTTTATTCACCCCGGGCCCAAAGAAGCGGCCTTTTCCCCCGGGAGGGCCAGGGATTTTTTTTTAATAAGGGAGGTGAAAGGGGCCAAAATTTTTTTTTGAATTTTTCAAATTAAAACAACCCCTTTTTACCCCCTACGTTACGATCTGGCTATTACCTGATAGGGGTAACGACATCAAGGAGGAAAACTAGTGGGGATTTTTATTTGAGGTTTATGAGGGCCATCCATCAGGCTTTTTCAGAAAAGGGGATCCTTGTGTCTTATGCACCAAAAGAAACCCAAAATTTTTCCCCCATTAAACCCTCCTCAAAGGGGTCAGGCCGAGGGGGCTACAAAAAAATCTCAAAGGGGGATAAATAGGAAAATTTCAAACGTGACCCCAAAGGCCAAAATCCTTTTTTTTGGGCGGAAAAAACCTTTCCCCATGGGTTCCCGGGATCATGGACGGGATACCCCAAACTTTGAAGGCAGACAACTATTTGGAAAAAAAGTGTCCCCAAAACCATTGGGTTTATCATAGCATTTGGACACAAACCCAAAACGGGCCCTTTTCAAGAATTTCATTTTTTAAATTTTGGGTATTACTAAATTTTTTTAGGGGTCAAATTTTTAAATTTTTTTTGGGGTTAAATGTTAAAATTTTATAATAACAAGGGTTTCTCAAATTCAATTTTCCCAAAATTTAAATATTTAGCAATTTGTATTTCTAAATTAAAAAATTTTTCCTGTCCATATTTTTCATTAAAATTGGGGGCAAAATGGGCCCCCATTTAAAATTTTAGGGGGGGCCATAAAGGGGGACTGCACTAAGTTACTGGGTCAAAATTTAAGTAAACTCTGGTGGATCATTTGGGGAAATTTTACCCAAATTAAATGTGGAAAACACAGTTAGAGAAAAAGATAATATAAAGTCCAAAAACTATATGATACTCTAGTAAACGGGGCCCAAGGGGAAAAAAGTGGAAACTTTTAATCGGGTGATCAGGCTGTTTTAAAGGGTTCGCTTACAAAATACCACCCTTAAAGATCGATGAGTGATGAGGAAAACCCGCCTAAGAATTTTGACCCTTTTAAAGTAATCGTCCAAAACCATTTCATTTTTCCCCTGTTTTGGGATTTAGTTGATATGCCATTTCGAGTGTACCCAAAATATGTTGTCCTTTTTGCACCCAGTCAGCCTTTTTTTAAATAACCCCGAAAATCAAAATCTGAAAATTCCCCAGCTTCAAAAAGGGTTTGCGGGCAATTTGGCAAAACGATGCGCCCGGCTGGGTAAACCGTAAAGGGGGAAGAGGCTCCTTTTCCCCGGGGCTGACAGAACCGTAAACCAAGAGATAAATATATTTCTTGAAGATTTTTTTGGGGGTTTCTGATTGATTTTTTTTTGCGATATGCCACATGTATGCGTCCTTATGGGTGCAGCAAGACAGCTGTGCCTTTCGAGAAAAGTTTGCACACGTTTCCGATTTGATACGACAACGTTAAATGTGTTGAAAAGATTAGTGCAGCGGACTAGGGCAGTTTGGAATGGGAAGTTGAAATTGGCAAGGATTTGTAGTGATACACTCATCACACACACCACACACACACACACACACACACACACACACCACACACAACACACACACACACAACACACACACACACACACACACACACCCCTCACCGGATGCTGTTGTGTTGCTGTGTCACCCCCATCACTATCACCAATTGTTGTGTGTAAAGGGGTTGTTGTGTGTAAGGGGTTGTTGTGTGTAAGGGGTTGTTGTGTGTAAGGAGTTGTTGTGTGTAAGGGGGTTGTTGTGTGTAAGGGGTTGTTGTGTGTAAGGTTTTTGTTGTGTGTAAGGGGGTTGTTGTGTGTAAGGGGTTGTGTGTGTAAGGGGTTGTTGTGTGTAAGGGGTTGTTGTGTGGGTCACCACCCTATGCGGCCGCTGTCCCCATGCGGCCGCCCGTATGATCCCCACATATATAGAGGGCAGTCGCGCGGGAGCAAACTTTTGTTATACGTATATGTTTATTGTACGTTATGTTTTAACATATATAACTATATGTTAACCATAAGATATGTCATAAGTTACTAACCTACCTCACTATAACCCCTAAAAATTACTAACCTAACCTAACCTAACCTAACCTCACTATAACCCCCTAAAGGTTACTAACCTAACCTCACTATAAGTTACTAACCTAACCTCACTATAACCCCTAAAAGTTACTAACCTAACCTCACTATAAGTTACTAACCTAACCTCACTAAACCCCTAAAGTTACAAACCCTACCCTCACTAAAACCCCCCTAAAAGTTAACCTAGCCTCACTATAACCCCCTAAAAGTTACTAACCTAGCCTCACTATAACCTTTAAAAGTACTAACCTAACCTCACTATAACCCATAAAAGGTTACTTATATTGCCGTTAACCCCCAAAAGTTACTTATATGCCGATAACCCCCTAAAAGTTACTTATATTGCGTATAAACCCCCTAAAAGTTACTTATATTGCCGTATAACCCCCTAAAAGTTACTTATATTGCCTTTAAAACCCCCTAAAAGTACTTATATTGCCGTATAAAACCCCTAAAAGTTACTTATATTGCGTATAACCCCCTAAAAGCTACTTATATTGCCGTATAAAAACCCCCTAAAAGTTACTTATATTGCCGTATAACCCCAAAAGTTACTTATTTGCCGTATAACCCCCAAAAGCTACTTATATTGCCGTAGGGGGGGCCGCATGGGGCCCGCGGCCGCATGGGGCCCCCGCGGCCGCATTGGGGTACACCGTTGTGTGTAAGGGGGTTTTGTTGTGTGTATAAGGGGTTGTTGTGTGTAAGGGGTTGTTTTGTAAGGGGTTGTTGTCTTCAAGGGCCCACAACAAAAATGGGTAACACAAGCCCACTTAGTTGCCAGTCCCTGAAGAAGACAGTAAGAGAAAAAAATAAAAAAGAGGTGAGCCAATTTAGTTCGGGAGGTGTCTTGTTACTCTTCTTTTTGAAAAGATTTAAGTCATAGGAAAGTGGAAAAATAGAAACGGGAAAGAGAGTTCCAAGTTAACCGTAAAAGGGATGAAAGAATAAGATACTGTTAACTCTTGCATTAGGAAGATGGACAGAATAGGGATGAGAATGAGTAGAAAGTTTTGGGTGCAGCGAGGCCGCGGGGGGGGGGGAGGCATGCATTTGCAGTTCAGAAGAGCAGTTGAGAAATGAAAATAACGATAGAAGAGAGCAAGAGAAGCAACATTGCGGCGGTGATTTAAAGATTGAAGACAGTCAGTCAGAGGAGAGGATTTGATGAGAAAAAAAGCTTTTGACTCAACCCTGTTTATGAGAGCTGGTATGAGGGATCCTCCCCAACATGTGAGACATACTCCATACATGGGCGGATAAGGCCCCTGTAGAGAGCAGCAATGGGAGGTGTAAAAAAAAACGCAGACGCCTCAGGACCCCTAACTTCTTAGAAGGTGTTTTAGCAAGAGATGAGATGTGAGATTTCCAGTTCAGTTTTTTTTAGTAAAGGATAGTCCTAGAATGTTCATTGTAGAAGAAGGAGACAGTTGAGTGTCATTGAAGAAGAGGGATAGTTATCTGGTAGGTTTTTGTCGAGTAGATAGGTGAAGAAATTGGGTTTTTGAGGCATTGAACAAACAAGGTTTGCTTTGCCCAATCAGAAATTATAGAAAGATCAGAAGTTAGTCGCTCGGTGGCATCTCTCCGTGAATCACTTAGTTCCTGTTGAGTTAGACGTCTAAAAAACGACGCTAAAAAATGCGGGGTAGAATCATCAGCGTAGGAGTGGATAGGGCTTTGAGTTAGACTTAGAAGATCATTAATGAATAATAGAAAAGAGTGGGTGATAGGCAGAACCCTGGGGAACACCATATTGATAAATTTAGGAGAAGAACAATGTCCGTCTACAATAGCTGCAATAGAACGGTTTAAAAGGAAACTTAAGATGAAGGTACAGAGAGAAGGATAGTAACCGAATGAGGGTAGTTTGGAAATTAAAGATTTGTGCCAGACTCTATCAAAAGCTTTTGATATGTCAAGGGAAACAGCAAAAGTTTCACCGAAACCCCTAAAGGAGGATGACCAAGATTCAGTTGGGAAAGCTAGAAGATCCCCAGTAGATCACCCTTTACGGAAACCGTACTGACGATCAGATAGAAGATTGTGAGCAGATAGATGCTTAAGAATCTTCTTATTAAGTATAGTTTCAAAAATTTTTAGAAGGCAGGAAGTCAAAGCTATAGGAACGGCGGTAGTTTAAAAGGATTAGAACGGTCACCCTTTTTGGGAAAACAGGTTGGATGTGAGCAAACTTCCAGCAAGAAGGAAAGGTGGAAGTAGATAGACAAAGACGGAAAAGTTTTGACCAGGCAAGGTGCAAGCACAGAAGCACATTTTTTTGAGAACAATAGGAGGGACTCCGTCAAGACCGTAAGCCTTCTGAGGATCTAGGCCAAAAGGGCAAAGAAAACATCCTTCCGAAGGATTTTAATGACAGGCATAATATAGTCAGAGGGGTGGAGGAGGAGGAGGAACAAGCCCTTCATCAACCAGAGTGGAATTTTTAGCAAAGGTTTTAGCGAAGAGTTCAGCTTTAGAAAAGTTTGAGACGCTGTGGAGCCATCGGGGTGAAGCATAGGAGGGAAAGATGAAGAAGAAAAATTGTTAGAGATGTTATTGGCTAGATGCCAAAAGTCCCGAGAGGAATTTTGATTCAGAAAGATTTTGACATTTTCTATGAATGAAAGAGTTTTTGGTAAGTTGAAGTAAAGTTTTGGCATGGTTACGGGCAGAAATATAAAGGGCATGAGTTTCATGAGATGGATGCTTACGGTACCGTTTGTGAGCCACTCTCTCATCTGGACAGCATGCGAAAAAGCAGAGTTAAACCAAGGTTGACGAGCTTTAGGATTAGAGAAGTGTGTGGAATGTACGCCTCCAGCCAGAGACTATGACCTCAGTTATGCGCTCTGCACAAAGAGATGGGTCTTTGACATGGAAGCAGTAATCATTCCATGGAAAATCAGAGAAAGTACTGCCTAGGTCTTCCCACTTAGCTGAATTGAAGTGCCAGAAGAAACCCCCGCTTAGGGGGGTTTCCCGAGACGGTACCGGAGCGATAGAAAAAGGTTACAAAAAAATAAGATGTGATCGGAGGAACCCAACGGAGAGAATAGTTTCACAGAGTAAGCAGAAGGGTTTGTAGTTAGGAAAAGATCAAGAATGTTGGGCGTGTCTCCAAGGCAGTCAGGAATACGGGTAGGGTGCTGCACCAGCTGCTCTAGGTCTTGGAGGATAGAAAAGTTGTAGGCTGTTCCCAGGGTTTGGGCAGTGAAAGAAGATGATAGCCAAAGCTGGTGGTGAACATTGAAGGCCCCAAGAATGGAAATTTCTGCTAAAAGAAAATGAGATGAGATGTACTCCACTTCTGATGTGAAATAGGTCGAAAAATTTTACCCTAGTCAAGAAGTTAGGTGAGAATTAAAAGCACAGATAAATTTATAAAAGGAATTGAATGAAGCCGAAGGAGAAATTCGAAATTCGGGTTGGGGCCCGGGGGAGGAGAGTGGCATTCGCAAAACGCAAGAGTTTAAAAAAAAATGAGGAAAGAGACAGAAAAAGGCGGGTCTGCTGCAATGTTTCGAAAAAGAGTTTCGGTAGGAGAGAGAGGTTTAAAGAGGGGGCGGGAATGTTGGGAATTAGGAGAAAGCAGAATTTAAAACCCGCGAATTTGAGAAGTGTGGAGGGGGTTTGTTTGGGAAAGATGTTTGAATTAAGGTGTGTGTAAGGGGGTTGTTTTGTGTAAGGGGTTGTTGGTTTTAAAGGTTGGGGGCCCCGGGGGTTTGGGTTAAGGTTGTTTTTCTCATGTTCGCGACTGGATTTATTTTGGTTTCAATTTGATCGGCAGACGCAATCAAATTTCCCGGGCTGCAGGAGCATCGCTCTCAATAACATTTCCGGCAGTTCAATTCTGCCCCCCAGCACAAACATTCTACCTCTGGGAAGTTGGCCCTTTTAAAAATCGTTTACATTTGGCCCGGAACTTATTTGTGATTATTTAAGTCATTCCTATTCGAAAAATGGGGGAAAGATTTTTGGGAAAATTACCACTTTACCCAGTTTGTTACAGGTGGATACCTTGGATTAAATAAACCTTAATTTTATCATGGATTAAGTATTAAAAGGTAATAAATAAACGAACCATTCCAGGTTTTTTGGGAAAATTTCTTTAAGTGTAATTACCAAAAATCCCAAAAATAGTTTAAAAAGGGGACTTGCAAAAAAGGGGTTCCTTTGGGACCTTCGAAATTTTAATTTTCCAATTAGATCAGATTGAGCTTTTGGGAAAAGAAATTCCAAAGGGGAATTTAGGAGATCTGGGGGTTTTTCCAATCTTCTTAGAAAGGCTAACTACTGAGCGTTTGATTTATGAAGAAAATACAAAAATGATAAAAAGTGAAGGCTTAAATAAAATTTATTAACAAACCAGACCTCAAATTAAAGGAAAAGAGAGAGTTAGGGGTACTTGAAGAGAGCAAAAACAGGTTTAATTTTGAAAAATAGGGTTGTCCACTTTTAAAAAATTCCTAACCCAAATTTAAATATTCGTTGAAGGCAAAAAAGAACCTTTGCAAAAATTAGAACTGGGCCGCTTTAAAATAATTTTAAAAAGGAATTAAAAAGGTAAAGAAAAGAAAGGATGAAGATTCTTCCCTTTTAGCTAATTTTTTCCCATCCAAAATCAAAGGGGCTGTAGGATCCCGCAGAGTCCCCACACAATTAACCCATCTTTATGACTGTGTAAGGACTCCACAAAGCCTAATCCAAATTATGGGGGTTTCGGCCAAAGAAGGAAAGAAATTAATCAGTAAAAAGGAAGTTTAAATTTTTTAGAACGAACCAATATGCATATGTAGCAGATATCAGCAAAGCCTTTTAAAGAATAGGATTGCAAGAAGTTTGATAGGATTACACCAGATTTCTCTGGCCTAGTGATCCACAAGATAAAAATAGCCCCTTGGATACTTACAGATTTAAAATCTGTTTCTACTTTTGGATCCAGTAGTTCGCCTTTCTACTTCAATGGACTCTTTGACCATCGTTTAAATAAAAGAAAAAGAAAATAAGAGAGAAGGTAAACTTGCTCAAGAACTCTCTATATATGGACGAATATCCAGGCCCATTAATGATGAAATTCCTTACTAAAATTTATGATGTAGGCCACAAGGTCTTGAACTCGGCTAATATGCCACCTCAAGAATGGGCTCCAATTCCACCACTCTTGATGCAACTGCCGTCTGGCCCAATGACAACATTAAGGTGTTGGTTTGCGTGGGACTCTCAAATTGACATCCCTTTGCATTAAAGATGTAGAATGGGGGATCCGTAAATGAGCAATAGGTCCTTGCTTAAGTAATGTTAGTAAATTTATGACCCTTTAGGGCTTAATTAATCCTCTAACCATACCCTTGAAATTATTAGTTCGGAGTTTGGACTAAAAATCTTGATTGGGATAGGAACTTCCAGGGAAATATTAATTCGTGAAACCTTATCCCATGAGGCCAAGAACTCTCAAAAATAATTTTTTCCCAGAACATGATGGAGGAAAATTTTAACTGATTTGCCTTATTTACAGATGCATCCCCTAAGGCCTATGGGATGTCTGTATTATGTTACTGATTATATTCTGAACCTCGTCTATTGATGGTCCCAAAGCAAGAGTAGCCCACTAAAATCAGAACTTTACCTCAGTTGGGCTGAACTGCAATTTATTTAGGAGTCAAAATTAAGTAAATATGTTAAAAGAAACTTTGCACTTCATACCTTTTAAAAGACATTCCTTTGGTCCAGACAGCGAAGTAGCATTACAATGGGTGATTAATAACAAAAGCAATTATCTATGTAAGGACTAGGGTAATAGAAATAGATCAGTTAAGTACATGCTGTAAATTTCATCACTTGGCCACTGGATATCCAGCGGACTTGCTAGCCAGAGGTTTAAAGAACTCTAAATTCATCGATTTCTAGTTTGTGGAGGAAGGACCCTATTTGGTTGAATTGTGAGGAACCTGGCCTAACGCCTCAGACATTTGAAACTAGCTCAAAATAGAAACTAAGCTAAGGTGAAGAAAGTAGGATGAAACCCCTTGGTGGATCCTACGAAATTGTTCTTCTTGGAGCAAATTATTAAAAGTAACAAAGTTGTGTTTAAATTCATAGACAACATTACGGGAACAAGGGCATAAATTTAATGACGACCCAAATTATTGGATATCTATGACACAGAAGAGTGCTATGCTTAGGCCTTGAGGCATCTAAATAACCCCTTTGAAACAACCCAATGCAAGACATAGTAAAAAGTCTAAATCCTCTTTCTGATGAAGATCTCTTGAGGTGTCAGGGCAGAAATTGATCGGCAAATTTACCTTATTCACACTAATTCCCTCTGCTACTGCGCCAGAGCCACCACCTCACTAAACTTATAATTCATAGTATACACTTAGCTACTAAGCATGGTGGGCTCAAGAGACACTATGTAAATTAAGAGAAAATTTCTGGATTCCCAAGGCTAAGCAGACCATCAAGCCCGTGCTAAAATCCTGTTACATATGCAAAAGTTGGCAAGGACCAGTTAACAAATATCCACCCTCCACCCCTTACCTCAGGAAAGAATAGATGATTTAAGGTGCTTTGAGGTTACTGGCATTGATTACACAGGTGCTATTTCCATAATTAATTCAGAAACCAAATTAGAACAAAAGGTTTATATAATATTATTTACCTGTGCAACTTCCCGAGCTATTCACTTAGAGATGGTCACCGATTTATCGGCAGACACCTTTTTGAATGCCTTCAGGAGATTTTCGGCCAGAAGGTCATGCCCTAAATTCATTATTAGCGACAACGCTACAAATTTTAAGTTAGGTTCCAACCTGCTTAGCCAAATTTTAGAAGATGCCAGAGTGCAAGAAGAACTAGAAGTTAAGGGGTGTGAGTGGAAATTCGTACCCCCAGAGCCCCTTGGTTCGGGGGTTTCTATGAGAGGATGATAGAAAAAAGCTGTCTAGGAAAGTTTTGTTTAAAGGCCCCCATCCACGGTG
>JACEEZ010003064.1:15000-20000 GCA_016584305.1 Chionoecetes opilio
TTGCTGATGTTTTACATCCTCGCTGTGGCCACTTCTTTATGTTATGGTGTTGCCACCCCGCCACGTTCATGAAACACTCCACCCACTTCATCACACATTTCCTCGTAACATCCACAATCCTTGATATTTCTTCCTCTGGCCTCTCTGCCATGTGTAGAGTCACAGTAACTTTAATTTGCTCCTTTGTTAGGTCTTTCTTGCCACCCATTATGAAATAATGATAGTTTACAACGCGTGTCTGTTCAAATTACTCGCGGGATAGGCGATCCTTTTCAAAATGCTTCGTCTATAATTGACAATTGGCATCTGAACATTCCTCAACGGTCTTGATGGACTGCCCGTGCTTTGAACATGCTGCCATATGTAGGATATCTCTCTCAGAAGTCACTAGGCTGCTATAGAGTACATTTTCAAAATTCCCTTATGGGAGCGTCTGTTATGATGCGGCGAATAATATGTTGGCGCGCTGTGTATATATATAATATATATATATATTATATAATATTTTATATATATATATATTTTACAGTAAAAGCCTTATAACTCGGCACGATAGGGGCTCTGGCCCTTGCCGAGTTATTCAATGTGCCGAGTTATATGCAATGTCCTCCTCTGATATGGGTAAAAAAAAAAAAAAAAAAAATAAATACAGTACTGTAAAAGCATAAAAACTACACTTACCAATGAATGGGTAGCAGCAGGCATGTAATCCAAGGAGAGGGGAGCCTTGTTGTAACATGTAGAAGATGTTAGAGGGACTCAGTCGCATTTTAACACTGGTATCACTTTAATCACTTTATAATCACAACTCTGTACTGTATTGTATACAGTACTGTACCTGTACAACTTAATTTTACATCACTTGACCCCACACCCATTACCCATCACCCCACCCATTCACTCACCCATCACCCCACCCATTCACTCACCCATCACCCATCACCCTACATCAAGGTTTCCTCAATTCTCGCAACCCACATTTTTTTTTCTCACAATTCTCGCTAATAGGCTGCAAAAAAAAAAAAAAAAAAAAAAAGTGATCGGATCATCTCATAAGTGGGCTTAAAAGTTGCTGGTCGAGCTAGTTCCAAAACTGTGCCATATGATGGGATTGGGGCACGGGGGGCGGCACCTATCGCGGGGACACACACACCACACACACACACACACACACACACTTTCGCTTATATATATATATATATATATATTATAATTAAATAAATTATTTTTAAATAATAAAAAATATGATGTATGCAAATAAAACCTGTTGTTTGCTTTTTCAGGGATAATGATAATGATTATGAAAATATTTATAATGATAGTGTGTAACTAATAGTTATAAATGATGAAAACAAAAGGATAATAATGATGATACCAATTACCAATACTATTGAAAAAAAATCCATCATGATATATAAGTAGGTCAAAATCCCTGCCTCATAGTTTTGAACTACGACAGCCTCAGGGAAAAGTTTATCCATCCCATTCGTTCATTATACTTCTAAGATATTATAGATTACTTTCAGACTGATTATATATATCACTGGTCAACAACAACAAAAAAAAAAGTTCTGGCATGGAATTTAAGAACAGTTTTAGACTAATTTGAGGGTGCTGAATTCAAATCTGATCTTATATTTTCTCTATCACATCACGTTTTTGCGCTATAGGTATATATTCCATTTTCATGAATTTCAAGAAAAAATTTATCCTTTATTGAGTAGTGTAGCAAAAGGGCCGGATTATATGGTTTATTTTTAATTCAGTCTCCCAATAAACTGGAGAATATCTTCGTTTTCTTTGAACATGCATAACATTCCCATTCTTTATGATACGAAAGTAAACAAACACATTTCAACTTGCACAGCAATCGTCCGCAGGTAGTGTTTTATTATTGAATTTTACATTGAATTGAGTTATTTATTGTATTTCTCCTGTTGTTTCTTTTTTGTGAAACAATGCCTAAGGTGTAGGTGGTTGGGTAGCAAATTCAAGGAACAACTCAGGTAGCTAACAACTCTTTTTCTTTTTTTGTCCGCAGTTGGTGTTGCTGCTCTAACAATGGCCTCTACATCTCACAGAAGAAGTGCTCAATGATCCAAATATATTTTGCTACATCTGTGAAGCTTTACTTTGAAGACTCAGAGGCGCAACATTACTGACTTTGTTAAGAGCGTGTATTTTGCGTACTTCAAAGTACCACTTGGAGACAAGAAAAGCATTGGGCTCCTCACAAAGTGTGCAAAACCTGTGTTGAGACTTTGAGATCATGGTCTCAAGGAAAGAAGGCTAAACTTAAGTTTGGAGTGCCTATGGTTTGGAGAGAACCAGCAATCATTTAGATGACTGCTATTTCGCTTGTCAATGTAAAAGGTTTCAATAAGAAAAACAAGAAATATTTGCAATACCCAAGTATCCCTTCAGCTATTCGACCAGTTACCCATAGTGAAGAAATACCTGTACCATATTTACTGAGCTCAAAAAATGAATGAAACAGATCTCTGCTCACCTGCTCCCATGATGAAGAAGACACTACAGATATTTTTCAGCCATCTGCTGAAGATTGTGACAACCAATTCTGTTTACTCAGTCTGCTTGAATGATTTGGTTAGAGATCTTTATCTACCAAAAAGTCTGCTGAACGTTGTCTTCAAGACTGCAAGAGAATCGATGCTGAAACCCGCACAGGTGTCTCATTTTATCGTAACAGGGAAGCAGAACTGCGTAAGTACTTCCATTCAGATGGCCAGCTGTCTATTGTACTGATGTAGAAGGGCATACTTCTTTTTATGGGACTGCTACGATATGATTCAAGGGATTGGAGGCTTTTATTGACAGTTCCAAAAGAAGTTGAAATGTGTTCTGTACACAATGGAAATAAGTATGGCTCTGTACCATAGGTCATTCTGTAAAACTTAAAGAAGAATAACAACATCAAGATTGTCCTAGAGAGGTTGCAATATCATGTTCATGGGTGGTTAATTTGTGTCGATTTGAAAATGGTTAACTTTCTTTTAGGTCAGCAAGGAGGGTACACAAATACCCCTGTTTCTGTGTTACTGGGACAGTAGAGCTACAGCAGAGCATTGGGTGAAAAAAGAATGGCCTCAGCGACAGAGTTTGGCATTTTGGCGATAAGGGAAAGTCCCTCAAAAGATCCTCTAGTGGATAGGAAGAAGATTGTCTTTCCTCCCCTTTCACATAAAACTTGGATTGATGAAGCAGTTCGTCAAAACTCTTGATCACAGTGGAGAATGCTTCAGCTATATATGTTCAACTTTTCCTGGTCTTAGTGAAGAGAAGAAAAAGGCTGGAATATTTGATGGACCTCAAATAAGAACACTAATGAAGATCCAAATTTTATCACATCAATGAATGAGACAGAAGAAAGAGCTTGGAATGCATTTGTAAAGTGGTGAAGAATTTTTCTAGGGAATAAGAAGCAGACAACTATGAAGAGATTGTGGAAGAGCTACTAATGAGCCTGCGAGATCTTGGATGTAGAATGAGTATCAGGTTCACTATTTACACAGCCATTTGGACAAGTTTCCGGAGAACCTTGGGGATGTGAGCGAGGAACAAGGGGAGCGTTTTCATCAGGACATTAAAACAATGGAAGAACGGTATCAAGGCCGGTGGGACTCACATATGATGGCGGATTATTGCTGGAGCTTGATGAGAGACAACCCAGAAGCTGTACATCAGAGATCAGCCAAGAAAAAAAAATTCACATAACTGCTACTTGCCATTGATCTGTGCACCATATATATGTATTGTTTATATTTTCTATTTCAATTCTGTCACTATATTTGATTTACTTGTACATGGACTTCGTAATCTTTGTAATTCCTTGATTAAGAATATACAAAATGTATTACTAAAAATCACGTGTTTTTATCTTGAAACCTTCGATATATAGGCTGATGAGTCATTTTCATCAAAAATTGAAAAATGCTATATCGCGAAATCCTGATGTGATAGACAAAAATTGAGTTCATATTCGTAATCAGCAGCCCAAATTCAGTTAGAATTTGTTTTAAAACTTTTTGCCAGAAATATCGTGTTGACCAGTGAATTATTCATAGATGCCTTGAGGCTGAAAAAAACACATTCAGAATGAATAGTTTATGAACACACGTGTATGAATACCATGGGGTCCAGACAAAACCCCCTTCGGACAAAACCTCTTAGGACAAAAACCCCTTGGACAAAACCCCCTTAGCTAAAGTGCGAAATAGGACAAAACCCCTTTGTATAATACCATTAAAATTAGAAGAAAAATATTATTTAAGCAATTTATTACTGAAGTAAATATGAAAAATATTATAATCTTTCTTTGTGTTTGTTCACTCCACCTGATCATTGTTTTGTCTACCTGAGTACTGTAAATCCCCATGTACCGTAGATAACACTAAAGTCGCCAGTACAACGTTTCTTTTTTATTTACAGACGTATGGTGGCGTTAATACGTACATTTCTACATCCATGATTTCAAGAAAGTCAGAAGGGGCTATCTGGAGAGTGTCATTTTGTGTCTTCATCTGTGTCATAGTATGGCTATAAATGAACAAATTAAAAAAAAATATATCAACCGAGTGGCGACGTTGATAATGGGCTACACTAAGGTCGCCATCTAGTGTTTATGTTTTGAATGTCCTCCCGCCGTCGTCGTCGCCCGAAAAAAAAATAGAGTAGTGTAATTTGAAACCGTCTATACTTGCAGCTACAAAGCATAAAACAACGCTGAAACATAGAAGATTATACAATCATGATATAAACTACTGCGTATCATCTTCAGTGGCACATACAAATCAGTAGTGATGCTATAATCCGTAATATTTGGCGGTTGGCGACATTATTGTAGTTGGCGACTAAATTAAGTGTTATCTACGGTAGCTATAGGTAAAAACCTATCAAACCTATCAAAACCTATATGTTATATAATGAATGTAATATTTTACATTTCAGAGAAGTGTTCATAAACTACAAAAATAAGAATA
>JACEEZ010003064.1:25000-32500 GCA_016584305.1 Chionoecetes opilio
ATTGAAAGTGAGAAACCTCGAGGCAGTTGGCCTTTGGGTAGAATAGAGGAATGTCATAAAGATGTGCAGGGGGTCACCAGAACTGTAAAATTAAAGACAAAATTGGGTTCAGTAATTAGAACAGTGAATAAATTATATCCACTGGAAGTAGTTGCAGATATTCCAGGGTCTGAGGTAGATCTGAGGGCAGTTAATCTAACTCCCGAAGAAAACCAAGACAGGCTTTCTTCTCATTCAGAAGAAGCTGGTTCCCAAAGAAATCCTAGCTCCGCTGCCGCTATATTCAGGCAGAATTTGCAACAAATGATTGAGGAAGGTCAGCTTTCATTTAATAAAATTTTTAATTGCATTTTTCCCTTGGCCCCAGAATGTCGGAAATTATAAATTTCTCAAGAGATAATTAAGAATATTACTAAAATTAAATAGTAGTAAACATAGGAGTAATATAAATGTATTGGGAAATTGATTTGGTCTCGTATACCTTTGGAGCTGGCCGACGTCTGGGGGAGTCAGCTGACTCGGGCGGACTTACACACAGACCACCGAAGCGAGAACATCATCGCCCCCTTTGCTCTTTATCCACATTTTAGAGACACCTCATGGTGTTCTCGTGTAAATGTTGTAAATAGTATTCATTGAGAGCATGGGTTACTAAACCCAAATATCCCCGTCCATGTGTCTACCTGTACCATCGAGAAAGTTTTGTTTGCCTGCAATATCGATACCAATTTTCAACATCTAGACGTCGCCAGCTTAGTACACCCTTTTGCAGGAGGTCTGGCGGTTAACCCACCACAGTTCTCCTAGCTTATTGAGATCTCAATAATAAGGTTTAGCTTGGTGACATTAGTTGGACAGCCACTACCACCAGGTAAATATTTTTAGTGGTAGTTAGTTAATTTCTAGTTGTCCCTTAATTTAATTATCTTTTTCAGTTGTGAGTTTAATTCAAGCACCAGTGTTTTAATTTATATTTAGGAGTGTAACCATTCAAGTCATCCTATCAATTTAATTCCCACAGTGGTTAAGGTGAGGTTAGTTTTCATTAAAACCTATAAGGTTAGGTTTGGTATGTTCTATTCAATTACTTCCTTGTTATCTGAGACCCTGACTAATTTTTCCTGGCCAAGGTTTAGTGCTTTTTCTGATGGAGATAGTGTTTTTAATGGAGACGGCGACCATAAAATTCGGTGATGAATTATTATTATTATTATTATTATTATTTTTTAAATATGAGTTACCGGAAAATAAAACTATCTCAATTATAAAAAGCACCTATTGTAGGCCGCAAGAGACACTCGCAACACCACGACACTTGCCTCATTTCTTGTCTTGTCGACACTCACAGGAAACGCACCAGCGGCACCACGCTGTCCAGCGGCACAAGAGTACAGGGTAGAGTCATGCACACATGTAGATTAGGGTGCCCCTTATTTTTCGAAAGTCAGAATTTTTATCGGGACGGGTAGTTTTCTGGTTTGTATCCAATCAAAAACAACGTGTGTAAAATATTTATGAAATCAATTAATATTTAGAGGTCGCTCAACGAGGTCAACGTTTGGACATTTTAGCCAAAAATGGTGAAAACATGGGTCATTTCAATGAAGTGCTCTGTACATGCCTTAATGAATTCCATCATATTTATGCTTGAATATCGTCATATTAGAAACCTAATCTTCCTTTTCCTCCTTACGCAGTGATTTCAGTGACTTCGCAATGGCAACAGCCACACGGTCGAAGACGAAGATTTACCTGTTGGGTGGCGTTGAGGACACCATTATGGGTAGCAAGTTGCCCTTGTCCAAACAAGTCCTCCCGTACTTTTCCCACCTCCACCTGGACAAGAAGAGGACGCTGAAAGATGCGGCGGTGGATGCGATCGACGCTGTGACATCCTTCTGGGAGCGCGCCCGGATTCCGACCCGGAAGACCCAGCGCGCAAGAGACCAACTTCTCCGCCTGCATAAGAAATGGCAGGGCCTGAAGAAGAATGCGAAGCGACGCACGGAGAACCAGGAGAGGAGCGAGGAAGAGTTCGTGGCATTCCTCGACAGACTGTTCGACATCGGCCACGAGAATGCGATGTCCATGATTACGAATCCGAGGATCGGGAATTCTTAAAGGCGCCAGAGAGAGGATGGGCGGCGCGGATCGATGTCCTCCACCCGTGATATTTCTATAGTATTTAGATAGTGATATTTCGATAGTGATAGTCCACCACTTCATGCCAAAGAAACCCGTGCTATTCGGAGGGAAGAAGAAACCACCCGTCGTGAAGAGGACGAAAAGCAAGAGAGACAGACGCAAGATGAACTGGCATCAAGCTCAAGCTCAAGCCCCAGCAGCCCCAACCGGTCTCCGACTCGACGTCGCGGACGATTCGCCGGGCCGTCAACGTCGTCCGTTGAGGAAGCACCGTCGCCACCCAAGCGTGCGCGCGCAACGAAGAAGATTATGGACGCACAGCTCGCCGCAGCAATGGATCGGACGAAGATGACCGACAGTCAAGGCGTTCACGTCCTGGCGGCAGCTGCGCGAAATCTAGGGCACAACCCACAGGAGCTGGTGCTCAACCGCTAATCGTTTCGTCGTCAACGGATGACGTTCCGCGCTGAGGCGGCAGCAGAGATCAAGGCTGCATTCAAGCCTTCTGTTCCACTGACCGTTCACTGGGACGGCAAAATCGTCCCTTCCGGAGATGGTCCAGCTGTTGACCGACTTGCCATCATGGTTTCCGGCGACGGCGTGGACAAACTCCTCGCTGTGCCCAGCCTGCCCAACGGGCACCGGCCGCGCCATGGCAGATGCCGTGATTTCAGCGCTCTACAACTGGGAGATCAAGGAGAGGATCTGCTCCCTGTCCTTCGACACTACCGCCTCAAACACCGGCCGGGTTGGGGGAGCCTGCTCGATCATTGAGCAAAGCCTCGAGCGACCTCTTCTTCACTTGGCCTGTCGCCATCATGTTCTCGGACTGGTGTGCGAGAAGGCATTCACGGCGTGCCTCGGTCCCTCGACTGGTCCGGACATCCTGATCTTCAAACGATTCCAAAACCTCTGGGAACTCATCAACAAGGGGGCACCTAAGCCCTTCACCAACGAGGACATCCCGCCTCACCTTCACGAGATCCGCGACGACCTGTTGGCTGAGTTTGGTCGCCTTGTTGACGTTCAGCATCCACGAGATGACTACCGCGAACTCCTAGAACTTTCCATCATCGTCCTCGGTGGACAACCCAAGCGTGGAACCCGCTTCGCTCGCCGGGCACCCTCCACCGTGCTCGCTGGATGGCCAAGGTCCTGTATGCCATCAAGGTGTACCTGTTCCGGGACCAGTTCTCACTGACGGCAGCTGAGACATCCAGCATCCGGCGTTCGTCACTTTCAGCGTCTCCACATACGTGACGGCCTGGTCCAAGGCGTCCCAGTCGGCAGCGGCCCCGGCGCAGGACCTGGCTTTTCTCAAGGCGCTGCTGGCTTACCCCGACAAGGTGGTGAGCAAGGCGACGTCCACAGCGTTCCGTCGCCACCTGTGGTACCTGAGCGAGAGAATCGTGGGATTGGCGTTCTTCGATGACAACTTGCCAGCCTCGATCAAGCGGGACATACTCAAGACTATGGAGCAAGAGGAGAGGTCAGATGATCCTCTTCGGCGGCTGGCTCAAGTCGACGCCACCATCGAAGCCATTCCGAGCAAAACCGTGGCCCACTTCGTCACCACCAGCACGGCGGACTTCTTCACAATCCTGCGTCTGGAACGTGACTTCCTCCGCAACGACCCTACAACATGGTCCCAGGACCCCAACTACATGGAAGCGGCGTGCAGAGTGAGGGAGTAACCCTGAGGGAGGAAGAGTAATGGAGGAGACAAAAGAGGATCAAAAAGATAAATGGATGAAAAATTGCAAGTCATATATGATGGAAATTGGAAGTAGTCTTGAGGAATTGGGAAGAATGAAAAGAGAGAAATTGAATAAGAAGATAGAGGCATGGGATACAAAGCAGTGGAAGGAAGAAATGGAGAAAAAATCAAGCCTGGTTATATAGGGAGCCTGGACAAGTCGACCCAAGTGACAACTCGACCTGAGACAGGTCGACCTAAGTCCCTCCTATCAACTACAGGGCAGTATAGACACAGACATAAGTCCCTCCTATCAACTACAGGGCAGTATAGACACAGACATAAGTCCCTCCTATCAACTACAGGGCAGTATAGACACAGACATAAGTCCCTCCTATCAACTACCCTCTTATACGTACGTCTTCTACATTCCCTCGCAATCTTTTTTCCCAAGCCTGCTTTAAAAACACCAGAGTTATTTCTACTATTTTCCTTCTCTCTTCATTACTCCCATACAGTCCTACCGTACATAATACTATAGTCGCCAGTCACTCGCCACTGCACTAATGTCGCCAGGCACAATATATTACGAATTTTAGCATCACTACAGACTTTTATGTGCCACTGAAAACATGTAGTGTGATGTACATATATTATAAACTAGCTGTGTATCATCTTCAGTGGCACATAAAAGTCTGTAGTGATGCTATAATTCGTAATATATTGTGCCTGGCGACATAAGTGCAGTGACAAGTGACTGGCGACTATAGTGTTATCTATAGTAAGGATTCCCCCATCCACCTCGTATATCCTTCTATCCCATTCAGCGTCTTCTATCATTCCTAATATGGACTGTATCAGCCTCCTCCTCTCCTGCTCATATCTGCCACACTCTATTATCAAGTGTTCAATGATCAGAAGGTGAGAAAGATCTGGGAGTGCGGGTAGCCGCAGACCTCCATCTCAGGAATCAATGTATTGAGGCTAGAAATCGAGCTAACAGGATGTTAGGATTCATTACCAGGAGTGTTAAAAGTAGAAGTGCGGAGGTTATTCTAAAGCTTTATTTGGCACTAGTCAGACCTCACCTAGACTATGCGGTTCAGTTTTGGTCTCCATATTACAGGATGGATATAGCCTTGTTAGAATCAGTGCAGAGAAGGATGACCAAAATTATTCATGGGATGCGTAACTTTAGTTATAAGAAGAGATTGAAGCTATTAAATTTACACTCACTCGAGAGGCGTAGAATAAGGGGCGATCTAATAGAAGTTTTTAAGGGGTTTAAAAGGGATACAACAAAGGCGATGTAGGAAAAGTTCTTACGGCGGTAGTAAAGGGTAGAACAAGAAGTAAGGGATTCAAGCTGGAAAAACGTAATTTAACAAAAGAAAAAGGGGGAGAAAAACTGGTTCACAATAGGGAGGTGAATGATTAGAATGGACTCAGTCATCGGGTTTGGTCAAGACAGTATGAATGGTAAAACAGATATATCACTATTTAACCATCCCCCCTCAAAAAAGAAGAAGTTTGAAAGGGTTGTCTGGCTGTGGCTGGCGGTTCCTTGTCTGAGGCTGTGCGTGATGGTCACACTACTGTCTATTTGGGGGGCATTGATTCTGAATGTGTCTTATTTGTGTTTAGATAATGCAGACATAACCAATGAAGTATAAAAGTGATAATGAGATTGAGTATTGCTAGGCCTGTCCTATGTCATACAAAATCACAAAACATAGAAAAAGGGTAAGCTTTCTTTAATAGATTTGTTTAATTTAAAGATAAATATAAACTTGGCAAACTATATCTCCAAATGTCATTAAAAACATGGGAAATTTACGCTGTCAGAAAAAAATGTGCAAAACTACAACTCCTATGCCGCTGATGTTTTGATGGGCTGTCAGTAGAATGGGCTTTTGGCACAATGGCAACTACAGACAAGGATTCCAGTTTCATTGTTTTGCATTTTTTAATAAAAAATTTCTTTATAGCCCCCTAGTCTGTATATAGTATGAGCCTGACAACCCCCTACTTCCTGCTATGTCACTTTCGTACAGTACATTTCGCTCTTCATTTTGAGGCAGCAGTTACAAAAATTCTTAATAAGTTCATAGAATTACTGTACACCTGTACCATATTATTATCAACTTTTTAGACTTTAATTTACTTTATATTTAGTTTTTTTAGTACGGGAAAAATAGGGAAAAAGTGGTTCACAAATAGCGTGGTAAATGATTGGAATGGACTCTGTCGTCAGGGGGTCAGTGCGGAGCAATAGGGAGCTTTAAAAGGAGGCTGGATCAATTCATGGATGGGGATGAAAGGTAGTGATGTAGGTAGTTTTAAAGTAACAGGAACTACCTTTTTTAGGTGTCGCGGCTTCTTGTAGCTTCCTTATTTTCTTAACTTCTTATGTTCTTATATATTTTCTTTTTACAGTATTTATTTACTGATTTATACAACATATGAAGGGTCAGGAAGGCACACGTGAAGTTATCTGGAATCATCAGTAATCGGCAACCCTCAGGTCCGAGGTTGCCGGATTTTCTATAGTCAACCTGTAATGATAACTAACGATAAAAATGTTCTCTACTATTGCAATGATAATTTATGATAATAATAATCTCTACATCATCATTAGCGGCCCAACGGTGAAGTGTGCGAGTTAGAATCCCTGGTTAGATGGAGACAATCAGACCTTGTTTCCTTTCACAGCATACATAGATACTCAGGGTATGCCGTAGGTCCAGATACTCAGGGTATGCCGTAGGTCCAATGAAAAGTGAAATATAGATTATTTCGAATTTGGCAGGGTGTTTTCTTATGTAAACATGAATTTTAAGGGTTTTTTTGGGTCCACTTCAACTTTTTGGTTTGAGCACTTCTTGCTATGCAAAATGGACTTTTTATATTTATAGGGCAAAACATAGCTTAGCATACACCATCTTTAAACTCACAGAAAAGCCACTTAATTTTCGAGATTCGATAAATTTCCTGATGACAAAGTTGTAGAGCGCTAAAACCTCTAGGGGAAAAGTATGCCCTCGATATTGCCGTAAGAACCTTTACATTAAGTCCGCCAGACGCCGTTAAAGCTCACTTCTCATACAAAATCGCCTCGTTTTTCGGGTAAAAAATTTTTTCCTGGCAACTGGATTTTCCACGTTATTATTTACCCAAAAAGTAGGTGGGTTTCAGGGCTGGATACTGTTTAAGGTCTAAGGTCATATCACCAAACTCCAAAAGTCACAAAAAAACAGCGTAAGTCAGTTTAAAACACGTACGGTTTGAAGTCCAGCTTTCCCCATCCCAAACATCCGGTTCGACGTCCGCCCACTGCTGCTGCTGCCTTGGCTTCTGGATTCCTCCAGGACCTTATCGCTGACGGCCACCTCTCTCCAGACATGTGTACCTGGTCTGCGATCCTAAAGCTGAGGAGGGCCAGGCAGGATGCCATGGCATCGGCCAAAGGGACCTTGACAGGGGAAGCACCAGGGTACCAAAATAGTTGGATTGGGTTACGATGGGAGGAAGGACAAGACCAGGGCGATGGTGCCCGACAGCCCTTTGGGAAACTGCACCCAAGGTGATCAGGGAGGAGCATGTGTCAGTGGGCAGAGGGGGCCATCTGGAAAGTACCTTTGGCACTTTGTACCAGAGGA
>JACEEZ010003064.1:37500-103900 GCA_016584305.1 Chionoecetes opilio
CCCTTAGATTCTTAGAATACTTAAAAGAATAAGAATAGAGACCCGGTTTAAACATTGACAAACAGATCATTAAAGCAGTTCGTTAAAATTAAAAGCCTTCCAACATTTCTGTCGACTACAAAGAGCTCGCTCCGTGGGAAACCAGTTCGGACAGTGGCTGTGGGTTAGGTTTAATACCCAACGTTAACCTGTTCTTGTCAATTAAATTTTCCTCATCAAATTAAGAGATTTTGTTATACTTACCACTTTAGTAAGTATCTTTTCCTCCCCATCTAATAGGAGTCGTTTGACGGTTCACACTCCCTTCGTGGACGTCTCTCATGAGTATCCAAACATCCTTATTTCCCGCGATATTTTTCCTTCTCCCCACTACGCAGACCGCGAGGGCTTATTCTTCTCTCCTCCTCCGTCAAGATAAGGTGTACCGAGATTCATCTCCCCCCCCCCCCCCCCCCCTTGTGATGAGATCTCTATATATATCCAGATATGTGTCGTGTTGAGTGCTCATTAATTGAATAGGTAGCTTAACAAGAGATCGTCCCAAGGTTTAACTAAATGGATTCTTCTCTCATCTTCCGTCAAGGAATCAGCGTGTGGAATCATCAAGGTGGAGCACGTGATCCACATGGTCGTTTCTCGCAAACAGTTCATTACTCCCACACTTCCCTCCTCTATTTTTCCATGATTAGCTTAGATGGATATCCTGTGTGTGGTTAGACTATAGACCTAAGAGTATAGTCAGGGAACAGGTTATGTCCACCAGTGACTTTCCCCAAGATAAACCATAAATATATAAGTGTAAGGATGAGTAACCTTTCGTGTGAAATATACCCCATGAGACTAAAATAGTAAGGTTTTTGTTCAACCCCAGGTGACATATACCATGCTGTGGAAATACTTGTCCACGGTTCCCGAAGAGATTCAGAATTAACTCGGTACACTAATATTATCCCCGTAACTACCTTAATCTTTATACTTTAACTTTGTGTTCAAGAGTTAGACCATAGGAATAACAGCTTGAACTGGTGGCAGCATTTTTTCTTCTAAATAAAATCACTCATCGTTATTATATGTAACGAGAAGATATATCCTTCAGTGGAGATTAACAATTATTAATCAAATTCAAAACTCACAAGGCAGTGACAGAAAAACCCTGGCACCACACATTTGTATTGTATGTATTTAATGTAATGTATTTGTGCCCAGCTCTGCCTGCCTCATATAGACCCGCTTGTTTACTTCATCTGTACAGGTAACTCAGCGATAAAATGACAAGCTGAAGAGACTCTGCTACATATTCAGAAGCATATGGTATATAGTAAGGTAGGAAGAGAACGACCAGTGATGTTACAAACAGCATCTTTATTGTAAGATCCAAACGTTTCGACATATTTAAGTATGTCGTCTTCAGGGGTAAAATCTAGAAAGAATAATACCGAAATGATAAAAACAAAATAGTTACAAAAGAGTAAAAAGTCAGCATGAGAATCATTATAAAAGTTACACAATATAAAGGTGTGCTGCACACAGTGTTATTTAACTTGGGAGACAGCGTTTTAATGTACAAGGACTATCTAGGACTATCTAAGGACTGTCTTGAGATCTAATGATCTCAAGTTTATGTTAACATTATCAACAATTTTAAAATGTTCATTTCAGCATGACACCACAGGTCTCAGTGTACTCCCTTACCGCAGAGTGAGGAGGGGAACACAGTCTCCGGCCCGTCCTGCTCCACTCACCTCTAGGCTCAGCGATTCGTGTTTTGAAGGCTCGCACAGTGCTGCCCACGTACCCCGCTGGGCAGCTGGGGGTGACTTGGTAAGTAATCAATGAACATAATAGTAATAGTAATATATCGATATAGTAAGGTCTTTCATCTGGTGTACAGTATTGATATTTCACAAAATCCTGTTTGGCAACCCCAATTAGTTACTTCCCTAATTATCATTTGAATTGAAAACCATATTTACCCATTTGGCAATTATTCTCCCTTCCCCCAGGAACCACTGAATAGTGTTTGGCAATCATTCTCTTGCATTCGGCAATTATTTTCCCTCTTAGGAAACTTAGTTGATCTTAATTGTGTAATTCTCCACGAAACTATAACTATGATTTTTTTTTTTTTTTTCTCACTTGGTATCTGATAACGAGTGATAAATGCTGTTCAAAGCCACCAAATAAATAAAAAAGTGTTCACTCTGCGGGCCCTGGCACCAATTAGTGCCAAATGCAAGACCTTACTGCAAACGGGAATAAGGCAGCAAATCACATCACTACTCAATTTCCTATTTGGCGATTATTTTCTCCCCAAAGAAACACTAAGATCTTATTTGCTTACTATATTCTTGCATCTAGCAAATATTTCCCCCCCTAGGAAATGCTCTCTTAACTGTTCTCTGTGTATTTCTCTGCCAGAAGCTTATCCATCATTTAGTACGATCCCGGCTCTCAGGATGATTAGAGAAACTATAAGCCTGTTTTAAGCCACCAAAAAAACAAAAGAATTGACTGAGGGCTGTGGTAACAATGGACATTTTTCTTATTATATTGATTATTCGCATTAGTTGAGTGTTCTTTGGCACCAATTAGTCGCCAAATGTGAGCTAAATATGATGCGATACTGTAAGTTCCTCTTAGTTTTGTTCTCATTTTCCTTCTCTATAGAAATCTTTCACCCATCTTAACAAATTTCCTTGAATTAGTTAGTTATATTCGTCAGGTGGTCAGTACGGAGTCAATAGGGAGATTTAAAGGGAGACTGGATAAATTCATGGATGGGGATGAAAGGTGGATGTAGGTATGGATGTAGTGTTAAGTAACAGGAACTACCACGTCTAGGTCGCGGGGCCTCTTGTAGCTTCCTTATTTTCTTATTTTCTTATGTTATGTTGCAGCTTGCCGAGAGCCAGATGAGTGGTCCAGATGGTGCCGAGTGCAGGAAGGGAGATGAAGGGAAGGAAGGGTTGGAGGCGCCGTGTGGACAGGTTTAGGTGAAAGCTTTACGGGAAGAAGCAAGGAAGGTTTGTGCCATTCTGATGTCTGATGGGAGTGTGGAATTATATATAATTATGTGACTATGGTTGGGTAGCCATATGAGTTGTACTGGTAAAATGTAGGATCAGATTAGTCAAATATGTTTGTGTGTGTGTGTGTGCTCTAGTGAACATGAAAACGGTGAAAGGTCAGAATGAAATTATGAAATGAGTGGAGTGAGGTGAATGACTGTTTGGAGTTTTGAGAGTGGAGGGAAGGTGACTGTGATGTGCAGGGCACATCAGAGGACATTCTCATCTCTCTCATCACTCTCACTCTCATCATAGAGGACATTCTCAAACTGAAGGACTCCTCATTGTTTTTAGTTTTGTCTTGTTAATCATTATTGTTTTAAACTTGACTTAGTTGCTTAGTAGCTGTCTATATAAATGATTAATTCTATTATTACATATTATTATATGGGGGCCCCCAATGAGGCCGGGCCCTGGTGCTGAGACACCAGCACCCCCGCCTCTCTCGGGCCCTGGTGACTCAGGGCAGTGGTGAGGGGTGATATTGATGCAAAAGTAGGGGATGAAAGTGTGAATGACGTGGTGGGTAACTGGAGAGTACTTTAACGAATTGAGAATGGTGTGTGGTCGGTAGAGCTCTGTGCTGAAGGAGGGTTGTTCTTAGCAAACACCTTTATTTAGCACATGATGATCCCCCAATATACTTTGAGAAGAAGAATACAAGACAAACAAAAGGGATTGATTGACTACATAGAAGCTCTATATAACGGAATAAATCAGCCAAGGCAGATTCCGGTAAATCAAATTTTTTGCTTTATCGAACTTCCATTATTGAATCCTGATATAGCTCGATATAACGGAATTTTCTGTAAAATTGAGTGTGTTTCCGGTAAATCCATTTCTGCAGTAGTCTGTATGGGCCCCCAAGCCTACCCAAATGCGTGGTCGGCAGCAGTTAGTGGAACCGCACCAAATATTGCTACATTTAAATGAATTTTCCACTATACAGTGGTACCTTGACTTACGAGTGCCCCAAATGACGAGTTTTTCGAGTTACGAGCAGTCGCTCGGTCGATTTTTGCTTTGAATTGCGAGCCAAAATCCGAGTTACGAGCGTTTTTTTTTTTTTTTTTTTTTTTTTTTAATTCATTTTTTAATTTTTATTTTATACGACGAGCTTCAGATACGCTGCCGCTAGTTGGCGCAGCGAACGCCACAACATCCGCCCAGCATCCCGCGTCTCATTCGTTCACTTCACGTGGTTACCTCGCCGGTGGAAGCATCTCTGTTGTGTTGTGCTATGCAAATGGCGGAGGGTGAGGGCAGTACGTTTAGCGGGCAGTTCCACCCACAGCTGTTTCCAACAGCTGATACACAGAGTGTAAACAGTGCACTGGCGAATGCAAATGGCGGAGGGTGAGTGCAGTCCAGTCATATAGGTACGATAAAAACATTGGGGTGCTTTTTTGGGGGCTGAAACGGATTTAATGGTATTTCAATTAATTTCAATGGGGAAAATTGATTTGATATACGAGCAAATTGAGTTACGAGCTCGATCAATGAACGAATTAAACTCGTAAGTTAAGGTACCACTGTATCTAGAATTGAAAAATGGAATAACTGAATTTCCTTTTTTTCCGCTAACTAATAGAGCTTTCCAGTAAATCAAGTTGAGTTAAATCGAGCTTCTACTTCTTATGGCTGTGGATAAAAGACTAAAGGCAGATGTGATGGATGTAAAAGTTACGAGAGGTATGTTTGAGGGATATGACAATTATGCTGTATAAATTAAAATATGGAATAGTAATAATAGTATATGTATGGGTAGAAGTTTAGGAAGAGAATGAGGCAGCTCACACAAGGAGTATTTCAACATGCGTTAGTTAGCAAAGTCATTGAGAGTGTCTGTGGGTGCAGGCGCGGTTTGTGGTGGCCCGGGTGAGGTGGATTTAGACACCCTCGCGGGTTTGACTCCTGCTTGTGGCGATGAAATGTAGTAGGGATAATTTAGGGATACAATAAAGGCGATGTAGGAGAAGTTGTTACGGCTAGTAATCAGGGTAGAACAAAAAGTAACGGATTCAAGCTGGATAAGCATAGATTTAAAAAGGAAATGGGGAAAAACTGGTTCACAAATAGGGTGGTAATTTGGTAAATGCTTGGAATGGACTCAGTCCTCAGGTAGTGAGTCTGGATAAATTCATGGATGGGGAAGAGAGGTGGATGTAGGTAGTGTTAAGTAACAGGAACTACCTCGTGTAGGTCTCCCGGCCTCTTGTAGCATCCTTATTTTCAAATGTTATGTAAATAAATATCTTATTTAATAATAGCTGGTGCCTCTGGCAACTTCCCTTCCCAGTTGTTGTATTGGCCTTATTGTAATGTCTTGCTACAGGAGGTCCGCGTGAAGGTGTGGTGACGGTGAGTCATCGGAGTCACTGTCCGCCTGGCCGGGCGCGGCAGCGTGCTGAAGGGCCTGCAGCCCCATCGAGGATGTGTCGCCTGTCGCCTCCCGGCGGTGCTTGGCGTGTTCCAGGGCATGCTGGATGGCCACCAGCTCAGTCTGGAGGGTGAAGCAGTTGTCTGACGTCCTCCACGACAGCTCTGTCCCTGTCTGCCTGGCGACAGTCAGGGCGACAGGCGCCTGTCCTGCCGCTTTCTGGGTCGACCGAGCCGTCGGAGAAGTAGACACTGCTGTCCCGCTCGGCGACCTGGGCCATGGCCATCAACGCGTGCTGTCGCAGCTCCTGGGTGGTGCACAGGGCTTTGCAGGCAGGCAACTGCGTGGCGGTGAACTCTGCAGCCACGGGGGCGGAGACATCGGCCTCTCTCCACGGCCTGGTGATCCCCGTGTGGATGAGGCTGTGGGTGGCTAGCGAGGTGTTGATGAGCCACGTGTTGCCGCGCAGGCACTCGATGCCCTGCGTCATGGCCAGCCGGAATGTTTATTTGTATTCAAGATATTATTTGTTGCCATGTTAAGACTGCATCTATAGTTATAACATGTCCTAACAGTGCATCTACAGTATGTCCTAACAGTGCATCTATAGTTAACTGTATGTCATAACAGTATATGTAGTAAGTTGAATGTATATGGATTTATATGAATAATAAAACTTGTCCCAACCCAGTACATTATCATTAAAAATTCCAATCACTTTATCTCCGGAGAGGCTTTCAGGTATTTTCGACACTCTCAACTTTTGCCTCGGTATAACTTCTTTTTTCTTTTGATATGAAATTTAATTAGTATTATGATTATAATATATTGAATCACTATTATATATATCTATTGTTTCATTTAACTGATCAAAATTGTCTTACTTTAAATCTATAGAATAAGAAAAAGTTAGAGCAATATTTTTGTAGCATTATTTTTTGTCCTAACTACCTGACACATTTGCTACTACAGTTACAGTATAACTTTAAGTAATTCTGAATCACCACTCTAAAGAAATTATTCAATAAAGTTTCTTAACTTCTAAATAAATGTAGTTAAGAAAATATTGAAGCTCAAAAGAAGTTAATATATTTTTTTATGAATGTAGTTCATAAAAACATCTTAACTAGCTATTTGAAAACTAATTTAATTGAAAACAACACCATAGTCACCACTGCACTAGTGTCGCCAGGCGCCATATATTATGAATGTTAGCATCACTACAGACTTGTATGTGCCACTGAAGACAGGTACATTATATAAACTACTGTGCATGCCTCTTCAGTGGCACATACAAGTCTGTAGTGATGCTAACATTAGTAACATATGGCCCGTGGTGACATTAGTGCAGTGGCAACTATAGTGTTGTTGACGGTAGCTATTTGAAAACTAATAATCTAATAAATTCATATACCAAAAATCAGCAGCATAATTACAGTTACATAAGTTCTTACAGGAAAAAAATACAGTTGTTGTCATGACCTCACCTGTAGTCTTGCTTATGAATGACACCTGTAACCTTAGAGGCCATCTTGCACAGGGTGAGTATTACATTTTAACTCCGATTGGCAAACAGGCTTTCTTCACCACCATCAGTCCTCCTTCATACTATGCACATACTGTAATAAGAAAAACATATTGATATATAAATAAAATTAAATATCTAAGTAGAAATATCTAAGTGAAATAATATAAGATGTGGGGAAAAATGTTGATAGATAAATATAATTGAATATAACATCAGGCTTTTTTCCCCATCAGGCTTTCTTCAATCTATATATAATATGTAGTGGGGAAAAGAATAATAAATAAATAAAATATTGATAAATGTATAAAATTAAATATAATCACAGGAGTTGGAAGTAAAGACAAGCCATGTAAATAAGAATGTAGAAAGGAATTAAATAAGAAAAGGGAAAAAAAGTAAATGTATGTGAGAACAAATGCATAGGAAAACAATAGAAGAAAGAAGGGAATGAATAGCTGAATAGTGGATTGTAAGCACTAAATAAGCTAATATTAAGCTATTAGTACATGAAGCTATATTATAAGTCTTGTTTCCTCCACTCAGTCTCTCTCTCCCAAATGCCCTCCTTTTTTACATCCAGAGAGAGAGAGATCATATTTACTTAGTGGCTGCAAAATAAGGACATTCATGAAAGAGAGAGAGAGAACATATATAATAATAGTATGTATATAATAGGGGTTGACACTGGCAGATTAGTCTCACTTCTCCCTACACAAACACAGCCTTCCAGCAGCCTGCTCAAGCTCCTTCCTCCCCTCCCATCAAACCACTCACAAGGCATGAGCTAAAAAGTTCCGAGACTACACAAAAAAGTAGACATTTTATACAATATCAATTTTTTTGCCATCCTTGCGGAGTAATAGATGTCGCCTACGTGGTGTAGTGGCTAGCAGTGTTGTAGGTCTTGAGACTGGTCTTGGTCTCGAGACCAGTTTGATGTGGTCTTGGTCTCGAAGTTTCTGGTCTCAGAGTTTGGCTCGAGACCAGGTCGAGACCAGGATTAAAAAGTGCATCGCGGCGTGGGGAAGGTCGGAATTTATTATCATACACGGAGAAAAATCATGGCTATTTCGATTCACGGCGCTCCATACAGCGTTGTACTGTCTATAGATACTGCCTGACTAGCTCTACGGTGATGATGCACGAGCTGAGCCCTGCGAACGCTGATAGAGTGCGTGCGAGTCGAGAGAACATCCATGAGTCTAAGGGCGGATTTATGGTGTGCAGTAGGCTGAGTAGGCTGGTAGGAGTGCGGGGCCCTGAATGAAATGTGGGGTAAAATTCTAGAGTCCTTTCCCGCCCTTATTAGTTTTTTTTCTCACCAGACCTTCACAGATCCCTTCAGATACCTCTAAAACGTAATTATAAAGTGTGGGAGAGATGCCCCCTTCAACCCCCCCTCCCCCCTATATTACCCCCGCCTTGGACCCCCAAAAATAAAATTACTAACCTAACCTCACTACAACCTAACCAATAACCTAACGAGATCTAAGGGCGGGAAAGGACTACAATTTTACCAGGTTAGGTTAGGTTAGGTCAGTGCTATTCAACCTGGGTGGACGGTCCACCTAAAGGTGGACGAGACTGAGTGAGGGGTGGACGGCTGTCTTGGGGTGGACAGGTGGGTGGACGAGATCATGCCCACGTGTCGCTATAGATACGGGAAAATAAATCTATGGTATAAAACTAGGTAAAGGTGGAGATATTTTTACAAGTATAGGGAAAATAAATGGATTCAAACTGAAGGTGAAAAATATTAAAAGCAATGTAGAAAAGAGGTGTTGTTCTGGCAGTAGGTAGTAGCTGGGAGCTATGCAGACAGCAGAGCAGACACTGGAGGTACGAATGTCCCTCTGGATTACCAGACACCTGACTTTGACGCAGGAAAACTTGACTTCTATTTCTAAGACACCACAGACCTCAAACATGTGGAAGCTTCATCCATTCTCAGATGATGGAACTGATCATTCTGATGCACTATTGGAGCTTCCAGTAGATTACAAAGCAGCTTTCAAAACATTTGGCCATCCTATGTATTGCATTTCTGGGTTGTCCTGCTAGATAGTCAGGACAAGGAGTAAGCTGAGAAGGCAACAGTAATTTTTGTGCAGATGCCAACATTATGTCTGTGTCAGCAAAGTTTTTCAAACTTAGTTTTAATCAAAACATAGAAAAGGAATCCCATTCTGAATTTGGATCCTCTTATGCAGGTTGCACTTGAAAATTGTCTGATGCCTCGATTTAAGCTGATAGCAGACAAATTGCAACAGCAGCAAAGCCACTGTTTTTTGTTTCTTGAAGGAAAAGGCTTTGTTTTCTGGATTACCAAATATAACGCATATTAGGTGAAATTTTACTTTAGTTTCATGAAGAAAAATGTATTTGTTGTGTAATTCCGAAGATATGTTTAATTTTTCCTTGTATATTTATAGTTTTTAGACTGCGTGTTATCATACAGAAAAATATGTAAGCTGTAAATTTAAAATGAGAGTGAAGCTGCCCTTTCCTACCTATATATTTTGTAGAATGATATAGTTAGATTTAAAATGTCAGAGCCGTGAGAATTTAAAGATAAAAAAATTGTGGTGGACAGCTCTTGCCAAATCACTACTAGGGGTGGACGACATCAAAAAAGGTTGAAGAGCACTGGGTTAGGTTATATTGAGGTTAGGTTACTAATTAATTTTTTATTTTTTATTTTTTAATCGCTCCTCCACTTTATTATTACGTTTTAGAGGTATCTGAAGGGATTTGTGAAGGTCTGGAGAAAATAAAACCACTAATAAGGGCGGGAAAGGACTCTAGAATTTTACCAAATGTGGTTCAGATTTCATATTAGTTTAATTGAAACTTTTTCCACCCATATTTTACATTATGTTGGTACTAATTTGTGGCATATTATGGTACACTCATACCGCGATTCACGAACACTCTATTTACGAATTTTCGAAGATACGAACAAAATTATTTTGTCCCAAAATTCGGTTTACACACGAATAATTCGAAGTTACGAACAAAAGTTTCCTAAATTCATAAACAAAAAAAAACAAAAAATGTAATACATAAATAGTAAGAATATATATAACACCTAAATATTGTAAAAAGTTCAGTAAACAGAACCATTAGCTCAGCACATCCACACGCGGGGACGCTCAAGATTGTTTGTTTACATATTCTCCGACCGGTCGTGCTGTGTTTATGAACATTATTGTGTATAATCAGACATTTCAGTGATTATTTCAGTGAATAATGCCTCCCAAGCATGGTGCCAGTGCTAGTGTGGGTGGTCCTAAGCCCAAGAAAGCCATAACACTAGAGACTAAGATAGCGATTCTCAAGAAATTTGACGAAGGCGTGCGAGTGAAGGACATGGCTAATTGGTTTAGCCTTTCCCCGTCGACTGTCGTAACTATTAAGAAGGACAAGGAGAAGATTATGTCAAGTGCTAAAAGTGCTACCCCTTTGAGTGCCAAGCTAGTAACGAAACATCGTCCACTTATTATGGAAGACATGGAAAGGCGGTTAGCTTTGTGGGTTGACGACATGTGTAGTCGTGATAATACGCCGATGACCAACCTCGCCATGACTGAAAAAGCTCTATTGATATATGAAGATTTGAAGGATAGTGAAGAAGCAGGACCTAGTACCGGTACTTCAAGTGTACCTGTGCCACACACTGATCTATATAACATGGATCGCGGATCTGGGCTAGCTGTGGCCGAGAAAGTGAAGTCACCAGCCGCCATCTTGTCATAACCAAAACAAATACATGGGCCGGCCAGGCAGTGGCTGGGTGTTGGCTGCTGGCATGTGATAGCCTATATTACCACCTACTACTACTATTAACACCTACTACTACTATTACCACCTACTACTACTATTACCACCTACAACTACTATTAACACCTACTACTACTACTACTAAACTTCCAACCTAGTGCATCGTCGAACCTTCCAAGTCATTTATTTACGGTGATACACAGACAATAGGTGTGTTGCGAGGCCGTACAGGTGTGTAGTGACACGTGTCTTGCGAGGCCGTACAGGTGTGTAGTGACAGGTGTCTTGCGAGGCCGTACAGGTGTATAGTGACAGGTGTGTTGCGAGGCCGTACAGGTGTGTAGTGACAGGTGTGTTGCGAGGCCGTACAGGTGTGTAGTGACAGGTGTCTTGCGAGGCCGTACAGGTGTGTAGTGACAGGTGTGTTGCGAGACCGTACAGGTGTGGTGTATGTGGTAAAGCGAGAGGCTAAGAGTGCAGTGTTAGCCCCCGAGTGTGTGTGTGTCTGACCTAATGAGCGAACGCGCAGTTCTCGTCCACTATAACGGCGCTAGCCCCGTACCGCCGCGGCCACGGGTACGGCGCGAGCCACAGTGGTCCCTAGAAGCTACTCTCGGGGATTACAGGAAGTTTTAATTAATCAAAAACCTTTGGCCTAATCAAAAAACCTTTCTTAATTAGGTATATTGAATTGAAAGTAGTTAGTTTCGTACACTGATTTTGAGTATTTTCGTACATACCTGGTGTCGTTTCGTAACTCTAGTAGTCAAGTTCAACTCTGAGCTGAGTGTACGAAACGAGTATGGTTTCATATAGACTACGAAACAACTTTTGGTAATAATGGACGAGAGTTTTGCGGTCGTTTTAAGAGACCAACTATTTTTTCTTGGCCTACAATAGGTGCTTGTTGCAATGGAGATAGTTTTATTTTGCGCAACCCCCCCCCCCCCAAAAAAAAAAATAATATTAATGAAACCTAACCTAACCTTATAGGTTTTAATGAAACCTAACCTAACCTTATAGGTTTTAATGAAACCTAACCTAACCTTATAGGTTTTAATGAAACCTAACCTAGCTAACCTTAAAGGTTTTAATGAAACCTAACCTAACCTTATAGGTTTTAATGAAACCTAACCTAACCTTATAGGTTTTAATGAAACCTAACCTAGCTAACCTTAAAGGTTTTAATGAAACCTAACCTAACCTTATAGGTTGTAATGAAACCTAACCTAACTTTAACCACAAGGTATACTTTTTTCTTCTTTTTTTTTTCTTCGCAAAATAAAGCTATCTCCATTAGAACAAGCACCGCTTATTAGGAAGCGCTATGATCATTTGTATCAGAACCGCACTCAGGTCTGCTTCCGTTCCCCACTAATTGTTAACAAGTATAAAAAAATATACTTATATCTATATCTATTTATATAAAAAAAAGTATACCATATCCACCTTTATTTTTTTTTTAACTAGTAGTTGGATGACTGGAGTGGGTAGATGGATTAAGAGTGGATGGGCTGGGTGGGGAGTGGGTGTGGGTGTGTGTGTGGGTGTGGGTGTGGGTGTCTGGGTGGGTGTGGGTGTGGGTGTGTGTGTGGGTGTGGGTGGGTGTGTGTGGTGGGTGGTGTGGGTGTGGGTGGGTGGGTGGGTGTGTGGTGTGTGTGTGTGTGGTGGGTGCGTGTGTGTGGTGTTACTCACAGGTGGAAAGATTTGCCACTTCCAGGTCCTGGTCTGTTTGTACAGGACATAGCAGCACAGCTTGGCATGACGAGGCGATAACACAGCCAGACAGCAAGCACAGCTTGGCATGACGAGGCGATAACACAGCCAGACAGCAACGCGAGCCGCAGAAACAAGGCTTTGTTTTGGTTACGGCAAGATGGCGGACAGTTGGAACCAGTGCTGAGCCAGGCTTCCGCGATCCATGTTATATAGATCAGTGGTGCCACACCCAAGTTTTATAGCAAGTAAGGGCTGGTTGGAACGGTTCAGGAACCGCTTCAATCTACACTCGGTTGCCAGTCGTCGGTGATACGGAACGTATCTCAAATTAAATAATGGGGTTAAATGGGAAAATTACATTCGATTTACGAATTTTCTATTTACAAACAGTTTTTCAGGAACGTAACCCATTCGTAAATCGAGGTGGCTGTGTACATGCAATGTAACAGTGTTCGAGCAAATAAGAAAGGTCCAGCATTCATATTTTCATTGAAAACATATTTTTTCCTTTGGGGTGCGGGGCCTTGCGGGCGTGGGGCCTAGGCCATGGCCTACCCGGCCTCTCCCTAAATCCGCCACTGTGCATGACATGGCCATTCTCGCAGTGATAATCTCCGTTTGCACGCACGCATGTTTGCAGCTCTGTTCACCTCCGTGTACTTCATATATGTGAAGGCCTATGCAATCCCCACAACCTTCGTACACGTACACCACAGGTTTAGCTAGCTCGCTTGGAAAACGTAACCACAAAAATTGCCATTTTCCTATGTTTGTTTCTTCATGCCAACGAAGCAATGAAAGCAGAAATATTTGACCTAGATGTTCAGTTGTTCACATATATTAAATCTTGTAAATATATTTCCTCCCTTATACGTTACCCTTTTCCCCCTTCTACCAGAGATCGTTAGTCGTTTTACATCGAGCACATCTGGCAGCAGGGTTGCCAGGTGCACAAACCACAAAATATACTTTTGGCATTCACACTTTACTTTTTTGGCATTTTCAATTTTTCATCATAAGAAAATGAGGTTTCAATTGACAAATATTTCTGGCAAATTCCAATTTTTTCTTGAGTAATTTCTGGCAAGAAATACAACAATTGGCAGGCAGGCCTGGCAACTCTGTCTGGCAGTGACATAGGACGTCGGACAGTGAGTTGTACTGGACTAGTCTCGCTTAGTTTCCGTTCGCACACCGGAATGAGTAATCATGTCGGCATCTTCAGCAGTTATCAAATTTGTGTTCAAGGACCACAAAGAGTTTTTTGATAAGAAACACGGAAACCAGAGGCACACAGCAGTTTGTACTTTCTGCAAGCAAAGCATCATGGACAAGGCTGGCACGACGTCGGCTTTTATCAAGCACACGTCAACAGACCGATCGCCTTTTGGTTCACATTTTTTATTATTTTTGCATTTGATCCCTACCGTAGATAACAGTGAAGTCGCCACCTACAGTGAAGTCGCCAGGCGCCAAATATTACGAATTATAGCATCACTACTGATTTTTATGTGCCACTGAAGATGTTACACAGTAGTTTATATCATGACTGTATAATCTACCCTGTTTCAGCATTGTTTTATGCTTTGTAGCTGCAAATATAACTGTTGCGCATTTTGCTTCTCACGTTTTTCTTCGCGCGATGACAGACAGTAAACAGTAGCTTTTCGGGCGACAGGACACAGACTAGTCAGATCTTTCAAACTTGAATAGAATTTGTTTTCACGTTGGCAGAGGAATTTTTATATATCCAAGCATCTTCCGCAGCTAATATACATAGAAACTTGTTTTACTTTACCTCTAATTTCCCTGAATTCCCAGAGTGGCGACTCAACTTTTGGTTAAAATACTAGCTGGCGACTTTACTGTAGTAGGGATAGTGAGGTCGCCACTCGGTTTTATTTTTGTAATTTGTTCATTTATAGCCCTAATATGACACAGATGAAGACACAAAATGACACAGACTCTCCAGATAGCCCCTTCTAACTTTCCTGAAATCATGGATGTACAAATGTAAGTATTAACGCCACCACACGTCTGTAAATAACAAAGAAACGTAGAACTGGCGACTTCACTGTTATCTACGGTAAGACTATGTGGATAATTTAATTAGGTCCGTTATATTCAAAGGTACATGTATGAGAAAAAAAAATTAAAACCCATTCCTTACAAACAGGAGTGGACAATAAAAATTAGTATTTACGCAGTACAGACCAAAAAACATTCAAATAGTCATATTTATACAAAAATTTTTTATATGCCTGTTCTTGGTCTTGGTCTGTTTCGGAGGGTCTGTCTTGGTCTTGGTCTTGGTCTTGGTCTCGGAGGGCTGGTCTTGGATCTCGGAAGTTGGGCTTGCTGGTCTTGGTCTCGAAGGGTTTGGTCTTGGTCTTGGTCTCGGAGGGTCTGGTCTTGACTACAACACTGGTGGCTAGCCCGCCTATGTACAAATCTGTGGGCCCTGGTTAGAATCCCGGGCCAGGGCAGTCGGCGGCCAGCCCAAACAGCGTTCATCCTTCCTTCGGGGATGGTTGATAAATGGTAATGACAGGGACCTATCATCCCTCTCATAGAAACCCCCGAACCAAGGGGGCTCTGGGGGTACGAAATTTCCACTCACACCCTTACTTCTAGTTCTTCTTGCACTCTGGCATCTTCTAAAATTTGGCTAAGCAGGTTGGAACCTAACTTAAAATTTGTAGCATTGTCGCTAATAATTAATTTAGGGCATGACCTTCTGGCCGAAAATCTCCTGAAGGCATTCAAAAAGGTGTCTGCCGATAAAAACCGATAAAAGTTCACCGATAAATTCGGTGACCAATCTCTAAGTGAATAGCTCGGGAAGTTGCACAAGTAAATAAATATTATATAAACCTTTTGTTCTAATTTGGTTTCTGAATTAATTGTGGAAATAGCACCTGTGTAATCAATGCCAGTACCTCAAAGCACCTTAAATCATCTATTCTTTCCTGAGGTAAAGGGGGTGGAGGTGGATATTTGTATACTGGTCCTTGCAACCTTTTGCATATGTAACAGGATTTTAGCACGGGCTTGATGTTCTCCCTAGCCTTGGGAATCCAGAAATTTTCTCTTAATTACATAGTGTCTCTTGCAGCCACCCAAATGCTTAGTATCTAAGTGTATACTATGAATTATAATTTTGGGTGATGGGGTGGCTCTTGGGCAGTAGCAGAGGGAATTTAGTGTGATAAGTAAATTTGCCTGATCAATTCTGCCCTGACACCTCAAGAGATCTCATTCAGAAAGAGATTTAGACTTTTTACTATGTCTGGCATTGGGTGTTCAAGGGGTTCTTTAGATGCCTCAAGGCCTCAGCATAGCACTCTTTCTGTGTCATTGATATCCAATACTTTTGGGTCGTCATTAAATTTATGCCCTTGTTTCCCCTTAATTTTCTCTATGATTTAAACACCAACTTTGTTACTTTTAATAATTTGCTCCAAGAAGAAATTTCGTAGGATCCACCAAGGGTTCATCCTTAACTTCTTCCCCCTTTTATTTATTTTCTATTTTGACGCTAGTTTCAAATTTCTGAGTAGGCCAGGTTTTCCTCACAATTCAACCAAAAGGACCCTTCCTCCACAAACTAGAATCTATGAATTTAGATTTCTTTAAACCTCTGGCTAGCAAGTCCGCGGGATTATCCTCAGTGGCCAAGTGATGAAATTTACGCCTGTACTTAACTGATCTTTTTTCTTTACCCTATTCCTTACATAGACTAATTGCCTTTTTTATTAATCACCCATTTTTAATGCTATTCGCTGTCTGACCAAAGGAATGTTCTTTTAAAAGTTATGGAGTGCAAAGTTTTTTTACATATTTACTTAATTTTGCTCCTAAATAAATTGCAGTTAGCCCCAAAACTGAGGAAAAGTTCTTGATTTTAGTGGGGCTCCCTCTTGCTCTGACATCAATAGCCGAGGTTCAGAATTATAATCAGTAACATATACAGAATCCCATAGGCCTTAGGGGATGCATCTGTAAATAAGTGCAAATCAGTTAAAATTTTTCCTCCATCATGTTCCTGGGAAAAATTATTTTTGAGAGTTCTTGGCACTCATGGGAAAAGGGTTTCCCAAGAATTATTATTTCCCTGGGAAGTTCCTCATCCCAATAAAGATTTTTAGTCCAAACTTCCTGAACTAATAATTTCAAGGGTATGGTTAGAGGATTAATTAGCCTAAAGGGTCATAAATTTTACTAACATTATTTAGCAAGGACCTCTTGCTATTTACTGATCCCCATTCTACATCTTTAATTGCAAGGAGTCAATTTGAGAGTCCCACTGCAAACCCAACCCACCTTAATGTTTTCACTTGGGCCAGACGGCAAGTTAGCATTAAAGAGTGGGAATTGGTAGCCCATTTTGAAGTGGCATATTAGCCGAGTTCAAGACCTTGTTGGCTACATCTAAATTTTTAGTCAGGAATTTCATCATTAATGGTGCCCTGGATATTGCCCCATATATAGATTTTCTTGAGCAAGTTTACTTCTCTCTTATTTTCTTTTTCTTTATTTAAACGATGTTCAAGAGTCATTTGAAGTAGAAAGGGCGAACTACTGGCTCAAATAGAACAGTTTAAATCTGTAAGTACCCAAGGGGCTATTTTTATCTTGTGGATCACTAGGCAGATAAATTGGTGTAATCCCTATCAATTTCTTGCAATCCTTTTCTTAAAAAGGCTTTGCTGTATCTGCTACATATGCATATTTGTTCGTTCTAAATCTTAGAAGAATGTCCCCTAGTTTTTCGTTAGCTGGGTTCAGTGTATAGACAGACAGTCATTTTAAGCTGTTACTCCCAGAATTAGTTTTTTCACTACAATCAAATACCACCACGTACTGGTGTTGTTTTACTCTCTTTAATTACGGCTAGATGTGGCAAGTAGTGGGTGCTGTCAGTAACCGTTGGATTTGGGACTTTTTCAAGAATCCCCTTTCAAACTGGTCTCGGATCACTGCTTCGTACCGAGTTACGAGTCCTGCCCGATCTTAGCTTCTTTATATTTGAATTTGTCTACCCAAAGCTAAATTGTAATTGGTGGGTAAGTATTGATTATTAACTTTCCAGGGCAACCTAACCCAGTACTGATTGTTATGGTACTCAACAGTTTTGCTATAATTATCTAGCACAAAAACCCCTCTTCAGGACTCCTATCTTCCGATTTTATTCCTATTGTGTCTAGTTCCCACAAGTTTGCAATTTCCTGCTCTCCGGGGCAGGAACAGACATTTGAGACCATGACTACTCTAGATTTATCTGATCTTTCTATGAATCTAGAAGGAATTTTGCCAAGAGTATCAGTCCAGATTTTGTTTTCAAGAAGCTGGAGCCCTGTTCTTGAATTAGACCATTATTATTTACATTACTGGTCTGCTCCTATTAAAAGATCAATGGAATCTACTGTATCCCTTAAGTTGGATCTAGGAGCCTAAATTTTTTGGTCCCTTTTGTTTCTTTGGAAAAATATAAATTTTTCCATTCCATCCATCCTAATATTTTTAGGTAAACTTTCCAGAACTATAGCATTCAATCTTATATTTTAGAAACCAACCTTACTGTAAAATTCACTAAATCAAGGTCTTAGTTTCTATTTCTCCTATAATCCTGAAATTTTCAAGTTTCCCCCTGGCCACAAGATTTTAAATTTAAACTATCAAACAAATTTTTACTGATAAAAGTTCTCTGTGATCCTTGATCAAACAGAGTTTTTGCAGCTTGACAATTTTACCCCTAATAATGGGTATTGAGCCTATGGGCAGAGCTGTTTTAAACTGTCATGAGCACCCGTAGGTCTCACTGCACACACATACGTGCCACTCTCCCAAATTGGTTGGTCCGTACATAAACAAAGAATGATGGAATCCACTATAGCATGAAGGACATCTGCGTAATTTAAATCTACAGTCCTCTGTCTTATGATGGCAAGTAACATTTTTTTACATCTTCCTAACTCTCTAATACGTTTTAGCCGGTTACCACGGCCCTCATAACTTTTGCAATTAGTGGGTTGTGGAGTCCTCACACAGAATACATTTTAAATTGGTGAGTTAGGATTAATTTGGGTTTGGGATGGAACTCTGCCTGGATCTCTACAGGCTCCCTTGACCTTCTTGGATTGCAAAAAATTTAGCCTCATATTTAGAGGGCAGGAGGCACTTTCATCCTTTTTCTCTCCTTCCCTCTTATCCTTCTTGTAATCCTTGGATTGTATATTTTTTATAATGTCTAAGAGACTAGTTCTAATGTCTTCTACAAAGGATAATTGAGGCGCGCCGCGGCAGCAAGGGGATAACCACCACCGCGGCCAAAAATTAGATTTTTACTCGACAGGACCTGAATTCCCGCTCTACAGGATGGCGGAGTTAGCATCCTTCTTCCGACATTTTCCCATAAGGTCGAAAGTCCTATTGTTTACAATGTGATTTTCTGCTTCGATTACTTGGAACACATTCAGGCAGGGAGCGCCGTGGCAGAAGGGGACTATCTCCCCACCACGCTCAACCAGCCAATGGGAGACGAGACGCACTCCGTGCGTCAGAGCGTTGAGCCAATGAGAGCGTCGGATCGCCACTTTCCGCCTAAGCCCCGCCTTCCTTCCCTCCCAACGCAGAGAAAACAACGAGTGCTTTCTCTGGACTGGATTTACGCATTACTTTCGCCCTTATCATGGATTATTTCAGCATAGACAATAGTGCCCGTGAAAATCCTCCTGCGTTTGGCATTCCGTGAGTGCTACCTACTGAAGTCAGATTACGAGGCTGACAGCGAGAACATCACCGAGGTCAGACTGCAGAAGGGACGAGCAGCCTGGTCCCGTAAGGTGTTTGACCTCTCCGCCCCCCGCCTCCCCAAGCACTACAGCCGCCCCTTAGCCCTCAAAAAGGAAAAAGTGCGTGACCTTCAGTACCTCCTCGACCTCATGCCTGTCAACAAAGAAACCTTCTAAAACAACATAATCGACGCATAATAAACTTAAGGGTCAAAAGCTGTCTAAGAAAAGTTTTGTTTAAGACAGCCATAAACTTGGATGACCTCCACACAATTTTAGTGGAGATTGAATGTAGAGTTAATAATAGGCCCCTCTCATATGTCACCAATAATTTAGGTGAGCCAGAAGCACTGACGCCTTCACATCTATTGCATGGTATTAGACTAAATTCATTGCCAGCACTATCAATTTCAGAGTTTGATCTAGACACATCATATCTAGATACAGACAAATTAAATTTTAAATAAAAACAATTATCTAAAGTATTAAATGAATGGCATGACCTATGGAAAAAGGAATATTAAACCTCTCTGTTAGATAGACATCCATATATCTAACAAAGCACTGAAAGAGCAAAATGTAAAGGAGGGGGAGGTGGTATTAATTGAAAGTGAGAAACCTCGAGGCAGTTGGCCTTTGGGTAGAATAGAGGAATGTCATAAAGATGCGCAGGGGGTCACTAGAACTGTAAAATTTAAGACAAAATTGGGTTCAGTAATTAGAACAGTGAATAAATTATATCCACTGGAAGTAGTTGCAGATATTCCAGGGTCTGAGGTAGATCTGAGGGCAGTTAATCTAACTCCCGAAGAAAACCAAGACAGGCCTTCTTCTCATTCAGAAGAAGCTGGTTCCCAAAGAAATCCTAGATCCGCTGCCGCTAAATTCAGGCAGAATTTGCAACAAATGATTGAGGAAGGTCAGCTTTAATTTAATTTATTTTTAATTCAATTTTTCCCTTGGCCCCAGAATGTCAGAAATTATAAATTTCTCATGAGATAATTAAGAATATTACTAAAATTAAATAGTAGTAAACATAGGAGTAATATAAATGTATTGGGAAATTGATTTGGTCTCGCATACCTTTGGAGCGAACCGACGACCAGGGGAAGACAGCTGGCTCGGCCTTTTTAGTCACAGACCACCGAAGCGAGAAGATCATCACCCCTTTGCTCCTTATCCACATTTTAGAGAAACTTTGTGGTCTTCTCGTGTAAATATTGTAAATAGTATTCATTGAGAGCATGGGTTACTAAACCCAAATATCCCCGTCCATGTGTCTGCCTGTACCATCGAGAAGGTTTCGTCTGCCTGCAATATCGTCTTCAATCTTCAACATCTAAGACGTCGCCAACTAAGTACACCCTTTTGCAGGAGGTCTGGCGGTTAACCCACCACAGTTCTCCTAACTTATTGAGATCTCAATAATAAGGTTTAGCTTGGTGACATTAGTTGGACAGCCACTACCACCAGGTAAATATTTTTAGTGGTAGTTAATTAATTTCTAGTTGTCCCTTAATTTAATTCTCTTTTTCAGTTGTGAGTTTAATTCAAGCACCAGTGTTTTAATTTATATTTAGGAGTGTAACCATTCAAGTCATCCTATCAATTTATTTCCCACAGTACCTATATGACTGGCCTGCACTCACCCTCCGCCATTTGCATTCGCCAGTGTTTATACTCTGTGTATCAGTTGTTGGAAACAGCTGTGGGTGGAACTGCCGCTAAACGTACTGCACTCACCCTCCGCCATTTGCATTCGCCTGTGTGAGCACAACACAACAGAGATGCTTCCACGGCGAGGTAACCACGTGAAGTGAACGAGTGAGACGCGGGATGCTGGGCGGATGTTGTGGCGTTCGCTGCACCAACTAGCGGCGGCGTATCTGAAGCTCGCTCATAACTCGGATTTTGGCTCGCAATTCAAAGCAAAAAATTGACCGAACGACTGCTTGCAACTCGGAAAACTCGTAAGTTGGGGCACTCGTAAGTCAAGGTACCAGTGTATATATATTGTTCACCTTAAATCCTAAATGACTTGGGGTCGCACTGGATAGGCAACAACACCAGATGGGGTCGCATTGGAAAATGTTTGGGAACCCCTGATTCTGGATGAAGAGATGATTAAGAAATTGATAACATCTTTGATTCGACCAAGGTTGGAATATCCGGCAGTGATTTGGTCACCACATAAAAAGAAGGATATAAGGAAGATTGAGAGAATACAAAGAGCAGCCACAAAAATGGCTCCAAGCCTGAGAGATTTACCATATGAGGAAAGACTTTCATGACTGAAACTCCCAACTCTTGAGAAAAGAAGAGAAAGGGGAGATTTTATAGCAGTGTATAGAGCATCAATGGGTCTGGAAAAAATTGATAGAGAAGATCTGTTTGTGTGGGACGATAGAAGTACAAGAGGTCATGAGAAGAAATTGAAAAGGACAACATGCAAGAGGGACATAAAAAATACAGCTTCCTGTATAGAAGCATAGAAGCCTGGAACAACCTTGATGCAGAAGTGATTAATGCAAGAAATATTCAAGACTTCAAAGGCAAGCTGGATAATAGTAGATTTGGAGACGGGACAGAACGAGCATAGTTTTTTTCCTGTATGTTACAACTAGGTAAATACACACACAAACGCACACACACACAGAAAAAATGGGATGAGTTCATCCGAATTTACACAGAAGAAATAAATAGTTATGTTCCAAGGATAGTTATCAGAGAAAAGAAAAAGAATGAATGGTTTAACAGAAAATGTTAATTAGCAAGACTAGAAAGAGAAAAAACATGGAATAGTTGGAGGAAAAAAGAAGGTATCAACCTTTGGGAGAAGTACAAAACATCTAGAAATGAATATGTAAGAATCCGAAAGAGAAGAAGAAAGTAACTATGAGAGGAATATAATAGAAAAATATAAGAACGAACCGAAACTTTTCTAGATATATAAATGGAAAAATGAAAAACAAGGAAGGAATAGATAAGCTGAAGGTAGAAGGCATAGTGTACGAAGATGCATTACAACAGGCTGAGGTGATGAATAAGTGCTTACAGACTGTATTTACAAGAGAAAGTGAATTTAAAACGAAAAATATAATAGCAAAAGAAAATATAATGGAAGACATAAAAGTAGACGTAATAGAAGTAAAAAGACTAATGGAAAGTCAAGATGTGAGAAAAGCCCCGGGTCCAGATGGAGTGTCGAACTGGATAATGAAAGAGTGCAGTAACCAACTAGCAGGAAGTTACATAGTGTAATTGAGAGTTCACTCAAGGAGAGCAGAGTCCCGCTTGATTGGAAAAGAGAAAATATTGTGCCAATTCACAAAGGAGGAGACAAAGAAGAACCACTAAATTACAGGCCAGTATCATTAACAAGTGTAGTGGCAAAAATGTGTGAAAAAATTGTGAAGGACAGATGATTGAAATATTTGGAAGTTTGTTTATATGAGAAGCATATAAACACACTCGCAGGTGGCCAGTTTGGATTTAGAGGAGGAATGTCATGTACAACGAATTTATTAAGCTTTTACTCGAGTGATCGATGTGACACAGGAAAGAGAGGGGTGGGTCGATTGCATATACTTGGACCTAAAGAAGGCATTTGACAAGGTACCTCACAAGAGACTGATCTGGAAGCTAGAACATGTAGGAGGATTGAAGGGTGGTTTGCTGAAGTCGATGGAAGACTTTTTGAGCAACAGAGAGATGAGAACAGTAATAAAAGATCAGAAGTCAGAATGGTGCAGTGTGTGATAAATGGAGTTCCTCAAGGATCAGTATTGGCCCCAGTGATGTTCTTGGTCTATGTAAATGATATGACAGAGGGAGTGAACAGTTATATGAGTTTATTCGCTGATGATGCTAAATTACTAAGAAAAGTAGAAAGTAAAGAGGACTGTGAGGATTTACAAAAGGATCTAGATAAGATTTTCAGATGGAGTCAACTATGGGAAATGGAGTTTAATGCTAAAAAGTGTAAAGTGATGGAAGTGGGTAGTAGCAAAAAGAGACAGAGAGGAAAGTATTCGATGGGAAATTAATGGATAATCAAAAAAAAGGTCGAAAAAGATCTGGGAGTATGGATTACGGATAATTTGTCACCTGAGAAGCATATAAACAAGATCACAGGAGATACATATCAGTTGCTGAGGAATATAAGAATGGCATTCAAATATCTGGATGAAGAGATGATTAAGAAATTGATAACATCTTTGATTCGACCAAGGTTGGATGGAATATGCGGCAGTGATTTGGTCACCACATAAAAAGAAGGATATAAGGAAGATTGAGAGAATACAAAGAGCAGCCACAAAAATGGCTCCAAGCCTGAGAGATTTACCATATGAGGAAAGACTTTCAAGACTAAAACTCCCAACTCTTGAGAAAAGAAGAGCAAGGGGAGATTTTATAGCAGTGTATAGAGCATCAATGGGTCTTGAAAAAATTGATAGAGAAGATCTGTTTGTGTGGGACGATAGAAGTGCAAGAGGTCATGAGAAGAAATTGAAAAGGACAACATGCAAGAGGGACATAAAAAAATACAGCTTCCCGTATAGAAGCATAGAAGCCTGGAACAACCTTGATGCAAAAGTGATTAATGCAAGAAGTATTCAGGACTTCAAAGGCAAGCTGGATAATAGTAGATTTGGAGACGGGACAGTACGAGCATAGCTCTTTTCCTGTATGTTACAACTAGGTAAATACACACACACACACACAGGCTTAATTTCTGTTCCCTTGATATTTTTCTATCATAAAAATACTAGTCATCAAACACATGAATAAGAAGTGATGTCAAGACTCACCCACCAGCAGCAGCAGCAGTCTTCCCCCCCTTCAGTGGGTGCAGGGCAGGCCAGGGACAGCAGGTTGGCAGGCTGTAGTGGTCCTCCATCCTGCCAGGTGTTCACCGCTTGGTCAGGTTCACTCATGGTCAGAACATCTGTGGAAAGTTGAACAAGGTCAGGTCAAAGGCTCCCAAAAGATCCAGAAGAGGTAATGTTACTTTTTCTATATGTAATGTATTAGGTAACGGCAGGACTATACAAGGATGGTCATGACTGATGGTCACAAAGTCATGACTGCGACATAAGACTCCAGCACGTTTGTGTTGCCGGCCTTAATGTGCAGCTTGTGTGATGGTGGATCCCGGCAGACCAGCACAGAGTAGCGGCCTGGCAGGGGGTGGAGGAAACACTCCCCAAGCCCCGCCAGCCACTCCATGAACCCTCAAGGAGGCACCAGGACACCAAGTGGTTGGCCTCCTGGTCCTCTTCTCTGTCAGCTGTGGTGTGTGACAGCCGAGGACATTGGTCCCTCATGGGGTCTGTGTGAACCCTCTTTGAGTTCCCAGCCTGCTCTGTCATGTTTGCAAGGCCTTGCTGTGTCCTGTGTGAGAGTGGATGGATGTCTGAAGCCTATATGCCCGACACGCAGGCTAAGGCTGTCTGCAGTTACCACACTGCTGGACAACTATTTTAATATACTGGATGCCCCATAGAAAGTCTCAGCGGAGTTCGGCACCACCACAGGAACCAGGACTAATGGGTTATACCATAGACCACTGTATACCTGGACTGCGCACGGAATATCGGCCTGTCGCACAAGGGCCTGTAATCGGAGGGCCGCTCGGATTCATATATATACACACAAACCTCGATTTCCCGGACCTCGATTTCCCGGATATCGGATTTGCCGGACAAAATCCGAGGTCCGGGGATATATCAGTCTCGGACAATTTTTTTTTTTTTTACGTTGAAATGCCTGGTCCTGTTCGTAAATTGACCAAGTCGTCCGGCGGTCCGAGCGTCTCTTGTCACCCCTGGTCAGTGTCCGCGCCTCCTGCCAGGTGACAGCATGCTCAGCAGTCGTATTGTTTACATTTGGGCACACAACATTCACGGTTCACCTGCACAGCCTCCGTCAGTCACCTGACTCCCACTGCCCCTGGTGCAAGAACATTTCTGAGACTATTGAACACTTTCTGCTGCCTCCCGCCAGGTGGCAGCATGCTCAGCGGTCGTATTGTTTACATTTGGGCACACGACACTCACGGTTCACCTGCACAGCCTCCGTTAGTCCCCTGACCCCCACTGCCCCTGGTGCAGGAACGTCTCTTGAGACTATTGAACACTTTCTGCTGCCTCCCGCCAGGTGGCTGCATGCTCAGCGGACGTAAAAGTCCGCGGCGGGGTAGTTGATATTGGCGGTTGCCGGACAGTAAATACTAGAGTAGGATAAACGTCCGGGGGTGGGTAATGGCATCGGACTTTTTTTTTTTTTTTTTTTTTTTTTTTTTTTTTTTTTTTTACTTGCGATTCCCGGACTTTTGCGGTTCCCGGACCAGTGCTCCCCCCTATTAGTCCGGGAAATCGAGGTTTGTGTGTATATATATATATATATGCATCATATAGACTGGTTTATCAGTATATATGATATACTGTAATCTTCGTAAATGTTTGTTCTATAATATTATAAAATAAAAAACAGTAAAACAGAGTAAAGAAATGCCATTACGAGACTGAAGAAATATGCATGAACTTAATATTCACTTCAACTCTTCGCCATTTAAAACTTTGCAAGTCAACTTTTATCATGAAGGGTATCAATAGAAGCGCAATTTTATTAGATTTCCGTTGCTATATTTCGTTATCTGATAAATTTATTAGAACCATGCATAAATTAGCATTAACTAAATAAATAAAATCATCAATCGGGTAATTTTCCCGATTGATGAGCTTATTTATTTAGACAACGCTAATTTATACATGGTACTAATTCATTTATCAGAAAACGAAATATATAAGTACGTAAATAAATAACCTCATCAATCGGGAAAATTACCCGATTGATGAGGTTATTTATTTATTTAATGCTAATTTATGCATGGTTCTAATTAATTTATCAGATAACGAAATATAGCAATGGAAAGCTAATAAAATTGCGCTTCTATTGATACCATTCATGATAAAAGTTGACTCGCAAAGTTTTAAATGGCGAAGAGTTAAGTGAATATTAATTTCATGCATATTTCTTCATAGTCTCGTAATGGCATTTCTTTAGCGTGTTTTACTGTTTTTTTATTTGATAATATTATAGAACAAACATTTACGAAGATTACAGTATATCATATATACTGATAAACCAGTCTATATGATAGTCCACAGACCACTATATCTCTTTGTCGGGTGCCCCGCAGGCCCTTATGCACCCCGCAATTAAAAACATTGTCTCGTGTGCAGTCCAGGTATACAGTGGTCTATGGTTATACACATGCCTCTCAATGGGCAAGTGTGTTTGGGGTCTTCTCGCAGTTATCACTGCTGATGTTGCTCGAGTGTTTGAATAGATTGCTCCAAAGCTCCAACGGCAACATGGATGGAATGCTGCAAAGTGTGAGATTTGCACAAGAGGAACTAGCAAACTTGCGAGAAGAAGATAAGTTCTCGAATATCTGCTGTAATATAGTTACCAATTGTGTTTGGCGTTCACAAAATAGTTACTAGTTAGTAATTGGTACTGTTTCGGATGATGCCTTGTCACTGTTCCGAAGTCTATGTATTAGCCTAAGTTGAGCAGGGGATACACGGGACCTGCCAGCTGACCGGGAAGCACCAGTGTATGTGTTGCCCACTTTGTGGTGCCCCACAGCCGGGTTTACTTGCTGCCCCCACCCACATCAAGTGGGGAAAAAAAGTATAAATAAATAAAATAAAAGATGGAAAAAAAAAAGGTAAGTATTTTTTGGATTAAATAATAATTCTTTAAAAAATAATCATAATATATTTCTCCCTTTGTTGAATATTATAATAATTAAAAATTTCACAAGTTGTTTTAATTTAAGTCTTTTTTTCCCCCTAACGATACGCAGCGTATGCTCAAGTCGTCATCCAATGTAGTTTACTACTCTGGTAATTTTCTTTTGAACTTACCACTTTAACGATATGCACGCTAGTGCTAAAGCGTTCCAAATGATTTTCCCTTCGGAACTTCAGTTGCACTGTTACCACTTTAATGATACGCACATACGTGTCAACCCGTGTCCTATACTAATGTAGTCTATCCCACTTCCAAATTTTCCCCTCTCACTCATTTTTTTGTTCCCTTTCTTTCCCTTTGCCCACAGGCTGGCTGTAATACGCTGTATTTTGCACCTCTGCTAATTCGGGACCGGGCCACCAGGCCCCCAACGGCTCCTACCTTGGGACCCTTTAAAAAGGGCGAGAATATCACTCCCCACAGGCGACTTAACTCAGCGAGCGTCTGCGCTTTCGGTACCCAAATGTAAAAACCCCCCTTTCACTTTTTTTCGCTACGTGGCTAATTACTCGGGCTTAAAATATAAGCCTTTCTCCCAAACCTTCCTTTTCGGGACTGAGGCGTGGGGAAAATTACCGTTAGCTTATTGATATTATATTTTATTCATCTTTTCCCCCAAAATGTAATTTCTCTCGTTACATAGTTTTTCCCCCCAAAAAAATTTTCCCTTATCCTCAGCCCTTTATCAAGCATCCTCCAGATATCTAACAAAATTTTTTAAAAAAAAAAATTATCATATAACCACACATAATTTCAATAAACCCCCATAGGATCTTCTATACCACAAACAAATATTCTCACCCCGCACAACCCAAAATTTTTCCCCAATAAAATTTTACAACAAAATGAGATAGTATGATTCTAACTTATCATTCCTCACCAAGAGCAGATTTAACCATTGGGGAATAGTTTTTAATGTAATGCCTTCACTCCCTTGAAATGAGAACCCTTTCTAAATTCCTCTTTTATTGTCAAGGGCCCGAAGCCCTATAGAGTCGCACTGGATCGTCCCTCTAGTTGGAATGGTCTTTTCCTTTTTTACCCCACTAATCTAGGGTAGGTGGTGGGGAGAAATCCGACCGGATCTACTCCACCCCCTCAATATTAGGAAAAGGTCGCCTCCTTTGCGGGCATAATATCCTGGTCTATCACCCAACGAGCAAGCCAGAGCCAAGCACACCCTTTGGGTTTAAAGACAACCAGCGGGTTTAGGTTTTTAGTGCAATCTGGGTGCACCCCAAAAAGTAAGGAATTTTTAAACCCTTTAATTCTTTTGGGGACCTTCATCTCTCTCTCTTTCTCTCTCTCAGAGAGAAAAGGGTGAAATTTAATTCTTTCTCACGAGAGATTAACATTCGCCCTTTATAATAAGCATGATTCTTCATGGCCTCCTCTCTCAAGAGGGTTGTGGTGACAAATTCCCCTCCATTACACCCCCCTTAACGAAAATTTTTCTAAGGAGGTTTTAACTCCCACGACAACCCGCAAAGTTGTTTACTTGTAGGGCGTCTAGTTTGCAGGCAATCTATCCATCAAATCTAACCGTAAGGTACGGCAACCTAACCCTTTGCACCTTTTAATGAACCTGCCCTACATTTGTGTAAGGTGGAAAACAAGCCCTATCCACACATTCATCATCCATCCAACCCCCTCGACATCACTTCCACAGCACCTTATCGTTGCACAGTGGTGTAGTGTACGTCACCCCATCCCCCACTACCTTTTTGCACCTAATCACCCCTAAAACCCCTGCATAGTGCTACCCACATCATTTCATTGTCAACGGGGGCTGGGGGTGCACGTTTTAGTTGACCCTTTCACTACCCGTTCAGCTTTTAGGGCCTCATTTAAAAAGGGGCTTTATCAGTGTCTATGTTTGCATGTGGGTAACCCGGGGCCCACTGTTTTTCTTTTTATCATTTCCTCCTGGTCTGAGCGAATAGTCAATTTACTAACGCTCTTATTTTCACCTTATGTACAGTCACGCCACATACTTCGCGAACAGTTGGGGCGAGGAAGCCCATCAATTTTCAAATCTTTTCTTTTCTACAAATGTTGCTCAGTCTCCTCTTGGAGACCCCCTCCACCCCCCCCAAGTAGCCCCACCGTTTCAAACCTCCGATTTTTAAACTCCCCGATAGGAATTTAGTTTTAAATCCGCACCCAAAACTAATGACAATTTAACAGCTCCCTCCTCCCCCCCCCCTTTTCCCCCCTTCCTCCCTTTCCCTTTAGCCCTTTAATGGGTCCTTCCTCCATCAGCAGAATGAGTAACTTTTAAAATATTTTAATTTTTTTTTTGGAAAAAATAATGGCTATAGCAAAAAATATTGTCACCTGAGAGCAAGGTTGGGGCCATCCCGGTGTGTATTCCATTATATATAAATTTTGTTTTTGTGTGTGTGTGTGGTGGTGTGTGTGTTTGTTTGTGGGGTTGTGTGTGTGGGGGTGGTTTGTGTGTGTGTTGTGTGTGTGTGTGTGTGTTGTGTGTGTTTGTGTTTGTTTTTTTGTGTGTGTGTGTTGTGTTTTGTGGTGTGTTGTTGGGTGTGTGTGGGTGTGTGTGTGGGGTGTGTGGGGTGTGTGTTGTGTGTGGTGTGTGGTGGTGGTGTTGTGTGTGTTGTGTGTGGTGTGTGTGTTTTGGGGTAGATGGTTTTAATGATGTAGCCCAAAAATTTGTTTGGGAATATCTAAATTAAAATATTTTAATTTTTCATTATGTAGTATATTCCTCATTGTGTGATAGTGTCAGAGAGGAGGAGAGAAAGGAGAGAGAGGAGAGAGAGGAGAGAGGAGAGAGGAAGAGGAGAGAGAGAGAGGAGAGGGGGGGAGAGAGGAAAAGAGGAGGAGAGAGAGAGAGAGAGAAAAGAGAGAGAGAGAGGAGAAGGAAGGGGAAAGGGGAGAAGAAGGAGGAAGGAAGAGGAAAAGGGGAGAGAGAAGGGGAAGGAAGGAAGGAAGGAAGGGGGGAAGGGGGGAAAGGAAAGGGAAGGGAAAAAGGGAAAGGGAAGGAAAAAGGGGGGAAGGAAAGGAAGGAAGGAAGGAAGGGAAGGGAAAAGGGGGATAAAGAAGAAAGGAAGGAAAAAGGGAAGGGAAGGAAAAAGGGGAGGGAGGGGGGAAGGAAGGAAGGAAGGAAGGAAGGAAGAAGGGAAAGGGAAAGGAAGGAGAAGGAAGAAAGGAAGGAGGAAGGAAGAAAGGAAGGAAGGAAAGGGAAGGGAAAGGGAAAAGAAGGGAAAGGAAGGAAAAGGAAAGGGAAAAGGAAGAAAAAAAGGAAAAAGGGAAGGGAGGAAAAAGGGAAAAAGGAGGAAAGGGGAAGGAAGGAAGGGGAGGAGAGAGAGAGAGGAGAGAGAGAGGAGAGAGAGAGAGAGAGAGAGAGAGGAGAGAGAGGGAGAGAGAGAGAGAGAGGAGAGGAGAGAGAGAGAGACGGGAGAGGAAGAGGAGGGGGAGAGAGAAGGGAGAGAAGAGAGAGAGAGGGGAGAGTCCCCCCCCCCCCCGTGGGTTTAACACCCCCCCGGGGGGAGGAGGAGGAAGCAGGCCCAGGTTTGATTGGGAAGGAAGGGGGGGGGGGGAGTCAAAGAATATGAACGTAATTTTTTGGAAAAAATACAAAAAAAGGAAAGGGAAAAAGGAGGGGGACCGAGGCCTGTGTGTTCGCGAATTATGTGGAGGTTTACACCTATACTCTGACCACCATACTTTTACATATGTGATCACTGGGTAATGGCACTTGGCAAAAAAAAACTAATAACAAGGCGTAGTCAGCATTGGTTACGGGGATCATCGAATGGATCCAAACGCTGCCCCATTATATTTTCCCCACTTGTATTTTGGCCCCCACAGTCCGGGTTACTCTGCGCCCCACCCACATAAAGTGGGGAAAAAAAAGATAAATGAATAGAAATAAAAGATGTGAGAAAAAAGGTAAGTACTTTTTGGGGTTAAATAAAAATTTCTTTAATAAATAATATTAATATTTTTCCCCCTTTGCTCGAAATATTATAAAAATTATACTTTCACAAGTTTCTTAATTCTAAGTCTTTTACCCCCAAACGATCGCAGCTAGTGCTCAAGTCGTCATCCAAATGTAGTTTCTATCTCTGGTAACTTGGGTTTGCATGTTCCCATTTTAACGTATGCCGCGTAGTGCCCAAGTCGTCTCCAATGTAGTTTATTTCCTGGAATTCAGTTGCTCTGTTACCATTTTAATGATACGCACATACAGTGTCAACCCGTTGTCCTATAAATGTAGTCTACCCATTTCCAAGTTTCCCTCACTCATTTTTCTGTTCCCTTTTTTCTCCTTTCTCACACGGCTGGGTGTAATACGCTGTAGTTGCACCCTTGCTAATTGGGACCGCTTGGCCCCCAGGTCCCCCAAGGCTCTTACCTTGGGACCCTTTAAAGGGCGAGAATATCACTCCCACAGGCACTTAACTCAGCGAGCGGTCTGCGCTTCTCAGGTTTTCCCCTAATTTTGAACCCCCTTCTCATTTTGTTTCGTACGGGGCTAATTATACTGGCTTTAAATTAACCCTTTTCTCCTAACCTTCCTATTCAGGATGAGGCGGGAGGAAAAATTACTCGTTGTTTTTTGTATTATATGTTATTTCACTCTTCCCCTATTAAGAAATTCCCCGTTACATGTACAAATACTAAATGCAAGTCACCTCCCTTTTTTAATTACGAAACCTTTTCACAATACAGGAAAACCCTTTTTATCCGGCCCCTCGGGGGGGGCGCAGCCGGATAACCTTTTTGGTTTTGTTTTTGGTACTTTTATGGAATCGCCCAAAATCCAAAATTTTATTTTTTATTTTTTTTTTTTATTATTATTTTTTTTTTTTACATCACAAGGAACGGGCCCGAGGGCACAACAAAAAATGGGAACAAAAAGCCCGCTTACTTCCAGCCCCTATAAAGAAGACAGTAAGAGAATAAAATAAAAAAGAGGGGGAGCCAATTTATTTGGGAGGTGTCTTGTTACTCTTCTTTTGAAAAGATGTATTCAGGGGGAAAGTGGAAAAATAAAAACAGGAAAGATTCCAGATTTTACAGTAAAAAAAAAAAAAAAAAAAAAAAAAAAAAAAAAAAAAAAAAAAAAAAAAAAGCCTGGGCGTTGGGCCCGTTTTTTTGGGGTGCCGTTTTTTTGAAGGGGCCGGGTTTAAAATGAGTTTCCTGTACTAAATTTCCAGAAAGCGGAAGAAATGAGCGAGGATCCCAGCTGGAAGCCCACCGTGCAAACGAAAGGGTTCCCCGAAGGGGACACAATGGCAATGGGCAAAGACACCATCATGAAAAGCAGAGGATCCTACAGAGGCAAATTTTTTGGAGCAATTGATGTGCACAGCAGTTTGCAAGAATACTTTGCTTCTGCTGACCTCGAAGAAAACAAGGGGGTGAGCAAATGTTGTTTATGGCGTGTGAACAAGAGCTGTTCGGAAGCTCTAGCTTGAGAACTTCTCTGAATCTGGAACTTTCTCGTATAGTATTTTTTACTTATTAAAAGCAAACAAACAAAAAAAAGATTTGCAGAGAACCCCCTTTGGGCTCATGTCGGGGGCCACCACAAAAAAAGAAGCCTTTACTATATTTTCATCAATATTATTGTTTGATATGTTTTAAAGGATAAGAGATTGCTTAAATTTCAAAGAAAAAAAAAAAAGAGAAGAGGGAGAGGAGGAGAGAGAGGGAGAGGAGAGGAGAGAGAGGAGAAGAGAGGAAGAGAGAAAGGAGAGAGAGAGAGAGAAGAGAGAGAGAGGGGAAAAAGAGAGAGGAGAGGAGAGAGAGGAGGGAGAGGAGGAGAGGGAGGAGAGAGGGGGAAAAAAGAGAGAGGAGAGAGAGGAAGAGGAGAGAGGAGAGAGAGGAAAAGGAGAGAGAGAGGAGACCTCTGTCCCCACTCCTTGGCTGGTACCCAGGGCCCCCTTGGGGGTTTCGGGAGATGACCATAAGAATCATTTTTCCCCCACCCCGGTCCATTTGTGTTACCCAAACGTTTTGTAATAACAATGTAAATTTAACAGAAAATAATTTTAATTTACAATAAAAAAATTAAAACAAACACCTTTTTCCCTTTACCACCCCCCGTGAATTTTAAGGTAGCTCATATCATAAAATAATATTTTGTGTTTGTATCGTACACCTACCGTAGATAAAAATTTTTAGTCCCCACCTGCAGTGATGTCGCCAGCCCCCATATATTACAAATTTAAGCATTACTATGTTTTGTAGTGCCCTAAAGATGTAACAGTTTTTATACACGACTGTATAATTTACCTTGCAGGTTGTTTATGCTTTGTAGCAAGTCAGTGGCATAAGCACGGGGGGGAGGGGGGGACTGCCCCCACAGAGAAGCCGGGGGCCCCCCCCAGGTGCCCCCCCATGGCCACGGCTCCCCTTTTTGTGGTGGGGGAACGGTTCCACTAGGAGGACTGGGGGAGCAGCATGGAGTATTAGAATAATTTTACTGATGATACCCTCGCCCAAATAAAAAAATTTTTTTCCCTTTGCTTGAAAGAAAGAAGCATGCTCTGAGTTGATTTAAATGAATATTTTCATTGATCATTTTAAACCAACAACATAACTAAATTACACCAGTTCCCTTTTTAACACATTTTCTATGACCCTTGTGTTGGTACGTGTTTTTCCCCTCTTGTCGGTTTTATAGCTTTTCTTTGAACCGACATAAAAAAACACAAAGTCAGTGACCATCATTCTGGTTTGTACGGCAGCGCACTTCCCGAGCTTTGTGGGATAAATTTTTAGAAAAACCCCAGAGCTCATGGTTTTTTTATATTTAGAGGTAGAATGTGTAGATCACCAAGGAAAGGGAAAAACTGTCTAACAAGGGATCGTTTTGGTTAAGGAAAAAAAAAAAGTACTACTCCCGCCGAATTTTAATTTCCGAATTTTTTTTGTGGACCTCGGAGATTGTTCACATACGAGTGGTGTTATAAAATTTTAGTACATTTTCTTAAAATTTTCTTTTTTAAAGTGGTTTCTTTTGCCTTATAATGAGGTAAAACATATTTGCGAATTTTTTGTTGATGTGGCCTTTAGTCCAGGGATGAATATTATCGGTTTTTTACACATGTTTTAAAATTCTTGATCTATATTTTTATTAAATACTCCCAGGGTCCCCACCCCACCAGGAATTTTGTGTTATGTTATATTGGAAAACAGCAGGAGCACACACTCTGTTTTTCAGTTTTAAGGATCAACACGAATTAACTTCTTCTATCCTTTTAGTATATGTTAAAGAAATGACAAGGCGCTTCAGTAATAAGATGTAAACTTAAAAGCATTAAGGCCACTGAATCCACAAGTATGAGTTCTTTTTCTTTTGGAAAATGTCTGGACTTTTTTTTCAGATTTCGTGTAAAGAGAAAGTCTTAACCCTGAGCGCACTCTGCAAAAAAAGCTGTTAGAATGACGCTATAAGGATGTAAGTGACAATGAAAAACCCCAAACACTATTAGATTTAGTGAGAATTTTTGGTCCATATGAAGAAAGGCATTTTCCCCAGTTCTAAAGATTGGCCAAAATTTTGTAGTATACCGTTCATCAGATTCAGCAGAGAGCAGGGTTCTCTGCCCCTGAAATTTAAACAAAACTACATGAGAAATACAATGGGGGAAAGAGAGATTAGGAACTTGCTGTGTTGCAATTGAAAGCAGGCGAAGTTAAAAGCCTTTATTTAGAAGTATTTTTTGATAAGTTTGTGAGAACCACAAAACAGAAAGAATTTTTCTTTTAAATGAGGTTTCTACTTTTTCGTGGAAAAAAAAAAAAAAAAAAAATTTTTTACCTGTCTTTAAAACTTCTGCCTTTTTCTTTATTTTCGTATCAATTAGTTATTTCCATTTTGTATAAGGGTAATATATGTATTTAAATTTTTGGTCAATGCTTTATTTAGTTCTCCACAGCAAAATGGATGATACCTACATACTCAACCACCCTCCTAGAATTATTAATAACCTTCCAAATCCAACGACATCAGATTACTCTTGATATTGGTCAGAATGCAAAAAATGCAAGGGGGGGGGGTTTTTCACTGTAAGTGAAAGTAAGCCTCAGTCCCCCCCAAATTTCCCCGGTTTGGGCTTGTTTAGCTCATCTAGGCCCCCCCCCTAGTCAGCTGTGCTCCCCCCGGGGGCCCCCCCCCCAAAGATCAATACCCAGCTCGCCACTGCGAAGTATATCGGTTTTAAATTTCAAACTCATTTTTTTTTGCGCGACGAAGACGGGGGGAGGAACTCAGAACATAAAATAGATGGGAACCTTAGTTAGCCCGTTAACAAAACGTACTCGGTTTTATTTTTTTAATTTTTTCTTTATAGCTAATATGACACAGATGAAGACAACAAAATGACACAGACCTGCAGATAGCCCTTTTAACTTTCCTGAAATCATGGATGTAGAAATGTAAGTATTAACGCCACCAGACTTCTGTAAATAAACAAAAAACTTTTGTCCTGGCGACTTTTGTGTTATCTACGGTAAGGGACACAAAACAACTGGGTCTACAGATTATTATTATTATATGTAGTATATAATGCTAACAGGTAACACTTGAGCTGGGAGAAGGGTATCACTATGGCCATATCCTCCCCTAACTCAGCACAACCTTTTGCTTTTGTAAAGAGACACTTTAAAAAAATATTTGTGGTGAAAGTAGATAGTAGTGTATTGTTTGTGGGGGGCCAGAGCAAAAGCACCAATATTATATATATATACTACAGGTTCACAATCTTTTATCTGAAATTCTGAAAACCGAAAAGCTCCGAAAACTGAACATTTTTTCCAGACTATCTGTCGTCTGCATACCAAAGCTCGCGTTTGGCGCCAAACTTGAAACAAAACGAGGATGAAGACATTATGAACACAGGTGAAAAAATGCCCATAGATGATATGGTAAAACTGTGTGATCAGTTAATTGGTGGCATGGAACAACGTACATTTATCAGTCAGTGTCCATGAGATTATGGCAGTTTATTCAATCAAAGAGAGATTGCTTAGACAGAAACCTCTGTTAATGAAACAAATGACACTGGAGAAAGTCTTTAAAAAGGCCATCTCTCGTAGTGCTGCTGAACTTATCCTGTTGCTGGCCCATCATCAGATGTCCAATTCCAACCCAAAGACGATGGTCACCATAACAACGATGACGACATTGATTCCCAGAATCCTCAAACTAGTTGTTTTGTGCTTTTACTGCATGTAAGTATATTTTTTTGTGTTTAGCTTAGTTTGAGCCAGTTTATGTTTAAAGTTTTACTTAATGTTTTATCTTTTTTTTATTATTTATTCGGGGGATTCAAGAATCCCCGAGCTAGGACACCTAAGGCCATGTAGCCCCGCTAGGGTGACAAGAGAGCGCTACCACCTTCACCAAGTAACTGCCGGGATTGAGGCGCAAACTCGCGACCTTGTGGCCATGAGCCGAGCACTCTACCACTGAGCCACCCGTTCCCCTTGTAATGTTTTATCTAAAAAGCGTTAAAATCTACGCTAAAAATCTTCCAATCTGAAATCCGAAAAGTGTCTGGTCCCAAGGTTTTCGGATAAGAGATGGTGAACCTGTATATATATATATTATATATATATAATATATATAATATATATATATATATATATATATATATAATATATATATATATAATATATATATATATATATAATATATATATATATATAATATATATATAATATATATAATATAATATATATATATATATATATATATATATATATATATATATATAATATATATATATATATATAATATATATAATATATATATTATATAATATATATATATATATATATATATATAATATATTAATATTATATATATATATATATATATATATATATATATATATATATATATATATATATATATATATATATATATATTATATATATATAATATATATATATATATATATATAATATATATATATATATATATATATTATATATATATATATATTTGGGATATTATTCAGAGGACATGTGGGAAGTGTAGGAGCAATGGAAATCAGTGCCGCCCTAAGCCATTATGGGGCCCTAAGCAGAATTTGGTTATGGGGCCCAAAACAGAGTTTGACTTGGGGCCCCATCCCCCAATACTATTGACTACCATCAATGCTTGATTATCGCATACTGCAAATCTAACACATTTTATAAATTCTGTTGTTTGTATCTGTGTTGGGTAGTTCACATGAAAACATTCAAGCTCTCAAGTAGTGGGGCATTTCATGCACATTTCAAGCTAAGAAGCCGCTTATCTCGCTTATGCTTTGGGCTGGCTCTTGACAGCAGTGCCTGCCAGGATTATAAAACCAGTCCATTGTAAGTACATTTCTATCACTACAGTTGTAAGCAAGAATAAAAAAATTACATATAATAAAATGAATAAAATTAATAAGTACATAAATAAACAAATTATTAATAAAAAAAAACAATGACGTATTTTTGTTTAACATTCCTCTAACCCTTCCCAAAAACTTTTAAAAGTATCTTACACAAGTAACATCCCACTTACCATGACCATGTGTGTGTTTGGTAAGTCTACTGTCGTCCTCAGAGGCAATTCGTCACCTGTCTTCCTCCTGAAACGGTAAGATTCAGTACATCATTTTTGAGTGCGAGGAGGCTTCCCTGGTAGGAGGTAAGACATGGCTTTAGATTCATCTTAGAAAAATTAGTTGTAGTATTAAAAGTATTGGAGACAAATAGAACACAGCAGTTAGCACGACAGAACAGCAATTAGGGTGACTTGGAATGACCAGGTGGGAAATCAGGGCACAGCCGGCCACGTTGTTGAGACAGGGCGGGGCAGCGCTGGCTGGGACCAAGACATTCTAGACAACATTTCTATGCTAATGCTTTACATAATGAAGACAAGACATACTTCATTTGTGTCGTGTCTTGATTATAAATGTTGAAACGTTAAAATGAAATGTTGAAAATACTACAAATTGAATGTAAAAGCATTAGGAATCAATCAATCATTGGGGCCATATTGGAACGCGTCGCCTCGCCCACCCTACAACGCCACTCACGGGGGTCACTACGCACGAGTCCCATGCAGGCTCCTTTCCCATACCAAGCAGCTCTCGACAAGAAACATCAACTTGCCCCAGCCACGAGCCTTTTGGGCGCCCCCTTGGCCTCCTCCACGCCGGATTGTCTCTTACAGATACAACCCGATGGGAAGGATCGGTTTCAGGGTAGCGTGCCACATGCCCATATAGCCGAAGTTGGCGCTGACGGACTATGCAGGTAATAGGCTCGATTCAGTCTCACGGTGCAATCGCTGATTTGACACGTAATCATCCCAGCGATACTCCATGATTCTGCGAAGACACTTATTACCAAAGGCATCGATTCGTCTCTTCAAGTCGCTATTTAGTGTCCATGTCTCGCAACCATAGAGTAAGACAGGGATCACAAGTGACTTGAAGATCCAGATATTTGTCCTCCTGCACAGGTACCGACAACGCCAAATACTCCTGCTGAGCGAGTCCATAACACTGTGGGCTATGCCAATCTGCCGTAAAACTTTTTGACGTGACCCGCTGTTATTATGGACTGAGCTACCAAGGTATGTAAAACTTTCCAAGATCTCAATGTCCTCGCCGCAACGCATGAACAGACTGTACTGTTTCATCTAGTAAGCCTCCAAACACCTGGACCTTGGTCTTAAGCCAGGAGACCTCAAGTCCCACAGAATTTGCCTCCTCGTGCAGCGCCTCGAGAGCCATCACCAGGACATCCAGCGACTCAGCAAAGATTTCTGCATCATCGGCAAAAACAAGATCAGTGATCTTGGTGTTGCCGAGGGATGCTCCGCAATCACTTTGATCTACAACTTTGCCCAATACCTAGTCCATAAAAGTGTTGAAAAGTGATGGGGCAAGGACACACCCTTGCCTCACTCCTGTATTAAATGGAAAGAAGCTGTATACACCTCCCCCAAACTTCACAGCACTCTCAGTCACAGAGTACAGACTAATCATCAAAACCAATAGTCCTTGCAGGAATCACGCGAAGTCGCAGACAGAAGATCCCAGAGTGACTCACGATGCACTGAGTCAAACGCCTTCTGAGATCAACATAGGCTGCAAGCATCCCCTGTCGAAACTCACGTCGGCATTCCACCAGGACACGAAGCGCTATGATACGGTCCGTTGTTGACTTACCAGACATGAACCCAGACTGCGGAGGTCTCTGATGCTTCAGTAGATAACTGCGGTCTGTGTCAGCAATAGATGGGCAAGCACCTTGCCTGGCACACTGAGCAGTGTAATACCGCGGTAATTGTTGCAGTCCTGACGGTCCCTTTCCCTTTCCATATAGGGACGACCAGCCCCTTTTCCAGTCAGGAGGAATGGTACCTGATTGCCACACGGTAGTCAGGACAGCATGCAACCCGCGGATAATGGCCTCACCCCCAGCTTTGAGGAGCTCCGCACTGATATTACAAACACCGGCTGCCTTTCCACCCCTCAACTTTGCTACAGCCTCTCTGACTTCGTCAAGAGAGGGTGCAGTTTCATCAATCGGTGGATCGGCATCCACTGCCTGTAACCCAGTGGTGTGGAGCTGCTCAATTGAAGGGTCCACCGTGAACAACTGCCCAAAGTACTCAGTCCAACGAGCTATCTGCCCATCCATGTCCAAAACGAGGCGCCCATTTGCTGCTCGAATAGCACTCATCCGAGATGGAGACTTGGAACGGAGCTTCTTCAGGGCTCGATAGGCGGGTTGGAGGTCATTAGCGTTTTAAATGACCCTCGACATCCTTAGCGAGACTCCTGACATACCTCTCCTTGTCTCTCCCCAGGAGGGTTCTAGTCCGGCGTGACAGAGCCCTGTGCTGGTCCTGGTTCCCAGCCAGCATGGCAGCGTGACTCTCCTCGATTTTCTCCAGCGTCTCCGTCGAGACAAAACCACGCCTTGAGCCTTGACCTCGGGCGCTCCCCAATACACTCCTTGGCAGCTTGTAAAGTTTTTACGTTTCTAGGTATCCCACAGTTCTACAGGGTCCTCGAGGGCACCGAGCACATCAAACCGATTTGAGACTGCCACTGCATACACATGGGCACATGTCAAGTCCTTCAGTTTCTCAAGATGAAACACAGTATGGTTACCTCTTGAGATTCTTCTGGACTTGACATGAAGCTTAAGTGTAGCAACAACACGTCTGTGATCTGTTCCAAAGAACTCAGCACTCCGGTAAACCCTGCAGTTCTAGAGGATCCTCCAACGAGTACTAACGAGGACGTGGTCGATCTCATTAGCTACCCCTCCGGCATTGCTATACCATGTCCAGCAGTGCAGCTCTTGTCTCTGATACCAAGAACCTGCAATTCTCAACCTTCTGGACCTCGCAAAATTCAGAAGCAGAGAATTGTTAATGTTTCTGGTACCGGAGCCATGGGGACCAACACATCTCACGTAGCCATCTCTCACAGTGCCAGTATCAGCATTAAGAATAATAATACACAATATCAAACATGGTATAAATTTGGTATTTGGTATCAATTTGCAATTATTAGAGTCTGATATGCATCCTTGTACTGGAGGAACAACCTATGTATGCCTTCCATACACTTCTTTTACATGTTCTCATGTTCTTAAGCTGAAAATTTGAATTACAAAGCCCCCAATCCCCAAGCCATAAGACGTTTTCGTACCAAACAATTTTGGCTCGCTCCCATGCCGTATTAAAGACAGTCACCCGGAAAATAGGCCCGCCGGTAATTATGGAAGAGCCCGGGGGCTCTCACTCCCGGATTTAATTTTCATTTTTTCTGATGTTTTTGGCCCAGCATGAAGGGGAGGATTAATTTCCCGGATATCAAAATTATAATATTTTTTTCACCGGAAAAAGTAAAAAACTTTTTTGTTTTGGTTGCCTGTTTAGCAGCAAGGACCCGCCTCTCCGGCTGCCACGCCCCCTTTGGATTCCTTAGTAAACCCAACATAACCAAACCCAAAACCTAACATCGCCTACCCTAGATTAACTTACCAAACCAACCAAAAATTAATAGCCCAAACTAAATCAAATTTTAATTTAGATTATTTGCCAAAAAAAGTTATTTTTGGGGGGGTTTCCCGGTGTGGGATCTAAAAGCTTCCCCACCGTTTAGCCCCCCTCCCCCGACTACGCACGCGCGGCAAATTTTATTTTCATGATTAACTTTGTTTTACAAAAAAACTCTGCAAAACAAACCCCAAACCACCCTAAACCCAAACCAAAACCAAAAACCACAATTTAAACCCAAAAATTTCCCCCTTTTATTTTTTAAATGGGAAATTTGTCACCTATCTTCCCCAAAACGGTAAGTTTCAGTACATCTTTTTTGATGCGAGGAGGCTTCCCTGGTGGAGGGAAGCAGGCTTAATAATCTTAGAAAAATGTTGTAGTATTAGAAGTATTAGAGAAAATAGAACACACAGTTTGATGACAGAACAGCAATTAGGGTATTGGGAAGACCCAAAGGGTTTGGTTTCGTTTTGGTTAACCTTGGGTTAAACTTAAGAACCTAAGTTAAGCTTGGTTAACCTTTGTAAGGTTTTGGTTAAAGGGTTGGTTTAATTTTATTTAGGTTAGGGTTTGTTTTGGATAGGTTTTTGGGGTTTAAATTTTTTGAGTTATTTTGAGTTTTAATCGTTTTTTAGGTTTTAAAAAAGCGGGAGGGGAAGCTACCCCGGGGGGGGTGGCTAGTGGAAGCGCCACAGCGGGCCCGGGTAAAACAGTGCCCCCGGTTTGCGGCACTCGGGGGACCGGGACCGGGAAATTATACACGTAACGATAGTTTTAAAGGGCGGCAGAGAGACCCATAGGTTATCTTCATATTAAACCGTCCTGCCTTATCTCTCGTGCGGCACCCTGGGGTACGGACCCGTATTTACCCGGGGCAATAAAAAATATGTAATCTAAAAACCCCTCACCCCCTAAATGCGATTACAGTCTTTCACTTATATTGTCTCTTTGAGCCCCTTTAAAACACGACTGTTACTTAAAATCTGAAAATTTTTCTACGGTCACCACATCTTCCTTATTGCCGAAAATAATATTACTTTTTTAAAAACCACATAAAAATAAACCCTTTTTGTTGCGGAAAAATTACTTTCGCGCTTTTCAGCTGTCAAAACAAATCCCCCTTTTAGAGCTTAAGTTTAGGAATCACCCCACGGCTATGGGGTAAAACCCCCTTGGGGTTTCGACTTCCCCCAGCACGTAAAAATTTATAAAACCTGTGTATAATCTATGCTCCTACCCCACACCTATGCTGGAAAAAAGCAAAATGGGGTTATTTTTTTCCCTTCCAAACCCCTGCCAACACTATTCCCCAAACGCAGTGTAGCCTACCATGGGCCCGTTTTTGGGGGAACTACAATACAAGGGCAAATTTAAACCCCTTTTTTAAGCTCCGCCCACTTATTTTCAAATCTTTTTCGTGTACAAAAACTGAGGGGAGACTCTCCCGGCCCAAAATTATACTCTTTTCCCCGGGAAAAAATATACAGTTGTGGGTTGGGGGGGTGGGGTTTCAAGAGTTTGGGGTGGGCTTTTCAAAGGGGCTCTAAACTAAAAACCCCTCTTAGGTACTAAGACCGACTTAGTTAAAACCTTGGCCAAGAAGTAGGGGGGGGGGGGTCACACCGAACGGGGGGAAACCCGTACGAAGGTTTACAACGCGAAAATTAATTAAAATTTTCGCGCCACCATCCCCCCCCACGGATCAGCCCCAAACCCTCAGTGAATAAAAAGCGGGGCAACAGGGAAAGCGCCCAAGGTCACCTCCTGTTTACCATGTAAGGGAAATTTTTTTTTGATTTTTCCTTGTTATTTTCGCCGTTTTTTAATAGTGCTCATGTCGGTTTGGGGTTGGGCTTTGATCTTTTGAGGTAAGTTTGAAATACGAGGTTAACCGTATTAAATTTTTTTGGGGGAAAAAAAGTAGTCCCTGTTTTCAAAAACGGGCCCCGGGGGGGGCCTTTTTTACAAAAAAAATTGGGGGCCCCGGGGGATCAACGAATGGTGGGTCGGGGGATAAACGTACAGTGAAATTTTGAAAAAACTTTTCTTTTAAAAAAACCCTACAAAAAAACATAAAAAAACAGTGATTGACTGTAATTCCCCTTGATAATTAAATGGGGGTTTGGTGGTGAACAGTGCTTTTAAAATTTAAATGGAACAGTTTTTTTTTTTTGGCATAAATTTGAAGAGGGATTGGTATTAAATTTGATGCTAAAATCAGTGTTATTATGCTTTTAAGCACATGAACTAACTTTTATATAAGTGTTTTTATGTTTTTAGAATGATTCTAGAAAAAATTTTTTTTAGGGTTAAAAAAAAACCCTTTTAACACTGAAATTTTTCGGGGCATGGACGTTCGGTGATCCCCCGCATCACTACGTTTTTGGGGAAAAAATCTATATATTTTTAAATATTTTAAAAAACTTTAAAAAAAAGTGCCCGGGACTATGCATATTAGCATGATATTAAATGGGGGTTTGGGGAACTAGTGCTTTAAAATTTAAAAAGGGAACATTGTTTTTTTTTTGGTTTGTAAATTTGAAGGTAAAGGGGTTTAAAATTTATGATGCAAATATCAGGGTTATTATGTATAAGCAAAATAAAATAATATTATAAAAAGTGATTTATGTTATTAGAATGATTCTAAAATTTAAATTTTTTTAGGGTTTAAAAAAAAACCCTTTTAAACCTGCATTTTTTGGGGGAAATAAACGTTCGGTGATCCCCCCATATATTGCCAGACTCATAGCCCCAAAATTTAATATGGTGGGCCATGCAAAACGCCTCTACACTGAAAAAAAATACAAAGCTAAGCAAACCCAAAAAACTAACCGAACCTAACTATGCATATGTCAAGTCATTAACTCTTTTCAGATCTAACCTAACATACCGCCTTTCCTTTTCACATCCCCTCGCAAATATGTCAGGAAAAAGCGAAAAAAGGTTTGGACCCCCAACTGACCTGGGGGTTCCCTTTTAAGCACCGCGGGGCCATAGCTGCAGCCTGAAAAAAGGGCCCCCTGACGATTAAACATCAAAAAACAACTCTTGCTGTAATTTGTCTATTTATTTCCAATCCCCCCCAAGGGCTTTTTGTATGACCTAACCCACTTCTTCTTTGGTCTCCCTGGGATAAAGGCCCATGCAAAAAACCTCAGGGATGTTTTAAGGTCTCTAGATTTATAGTTTTAAAATTTTAAATTCTTTTTTTTGTTAGCTTTTATTGCCCCAAGGGGTTTTCTAAGCCCCTAATTCTTTTCTTTTGTTAAAGGTCCCTTTCAAGCGCTCTATTTATTTTTTTTTTTTGTAAACTTTTGTTGCCAGAAAGGGGTTTTTAAGTCCTAATTCTTTTCTTTTTTTACAGGACCCCTTTTCCCTATCTATCGAAGAAGCGTCGGATGGAGTTACCTATATGGCTTTGCTTCCCTAGCAATGGGGTTTTTTCCGCCCCCCAACTAGAAATATACATTGCTGATTATACCATCCACGCACCCAAAGATTTTTCTAGGGGCCTCCCATAAAACGATGTGCGTGGGGATGGTTTTTCCAGTATGCCATAGCTTTTGGGAAAAGGGGGGCATCCCGGGCTGCCGGGGGAGAAAGAAAAAATTGGCGAAAAGGGGACTGGTACTTTTGGCCTTCAGAACCGCCCATCCAAACCTTGTTTTGGGGAAGGTTTCCGGAAGGCATGCCTTTGCCAGGATTTTTTTGCCTTTCAACAAAGCCCAAGGTGGAAACCTTTTTTAAGGCTTAAAACATTACTTTGGAGAAGTACCCTTTTCACCCCGGGCCCGGGATATAAAATTTGGATGAATTCTTGTCAAATGTTAAAAAGCCGTAAAGGGTTTTTTGGTGCGAGGGCCACCCAGACCCAACGCAGGTAACTGGGTTAACGCGGTACAGCATGACGTTTGTGGGCTTTATAAATGTGTGGGGCAGTCCATCCCTCCAGTGTTTAAAATTTCCCCCAGATGCCGATGGAATCCTGCTTTCATGAGGAAAACATCTTTTGGGTTTCCAAAAAGGGTATTGCATCCTAGTGGCCCGGATATGGGGAATGCTTCGGGGCGGGCAAATTCAGCATCTCCAAAAGGGAAATTTTGTTTTTTCTTGAGAAACCAAAATTCTTTTTGATCATTGGGCAATGCTGAATGTCACATGAAAAATTAGGGCCCGTTTAGTTTGCCCATAAGGCATGGTATCGTGATTGTTACCCTTTTCTCCGATACAAAAAGACAAAATCCCGGGGATTGGATGGGAGGTCTTTGGTCCCTTTAAGACATTCCTGCGGGGCCCCACTGAACGACCACGCGCTCATTTAAACCCCAAAAAGGAAAAAAACAGCCCAAGGTTGGGCCCGAGTTTTCTTCTGAGTCATGGACCCAAAACCACTACCCCCTCCCAAAAAATTCTCAGTGGTTTTTCCCGGGGGATGGTAAAATGGCCACTCAATCGGGGAAAAACTTCCCCGATGATTTGTTTGTAGGGGGCCTTTAACCGGGGCGACCGGGGACCACCAGAATTTTTTAGGGGAAATTACTCCAAATTTTTCTTTAAAGGGGGAAGTTTTAGTGGAGAGGAGCGACTGGCTGGGAAGGGCCCTACCTCAGAAGGGTTTTCCCCTTCCCCCCTGTGTCTCCCGGGGTAGATGATGTGCCTTTCCCCCCCCCCCCGGGGCCCCCGCACGACAGGGGCCTGCCACCCCCCTCACCAGCCCACAGAGGCCCCGCCCCCCCCCCCCCCCACACGACAAGCCTTCCAAACCCCCGGGGCCCCCACGACGCCCCTCCACCCCCGGGGGCCCCGCAAAGACAAAAACCTGCCCCCCCCCGAGCCCCAGACGACAAAGGGTGCCACCCCCCGGGGCCCCCCAAAATGCACCCTTTTACCCCGGGGCCCCAAACACGACGCACCCTGCCACCCCAGGGGCACCCTTCTCAAAAAAAACAGACTTCCCCCGAGTGGTCAGGCCGTTTCCCCAAGGCTAAACCTCGTCCTTATGGAAAAGGGCGGAAGAGGGTGCGGGCCCCCGCATTTTTTAACCCCAAATGAGGAAAGGGAATATCTGACCTGAGGTTGAAGGGAGGGGAAGAGGCAGAAGCTGGGAAAACAAAAAGAGGCAGCGGGTGAAAAGAAAACATTTGGGAAAAAAAAGAAGGGGGCCCCCCAGCGGAAGAAGTTGTTTCCTGTCCCCCCGGAGGGAAAACACCACCCGACGAGGAGGAGGTTTTATGATGTCCGAAATTCACTGGACCCTCCTCCCAGTACTCGGATGAGGTGGACGAGAGGGGGGGCCCGGACTGCAAGCATCATACCCCCTTTTTCTGCCCAAAAAAAAAGGTGGGGGACTTTGTTTTGGTTCAGGTGAAAACTGGAGGAGGGGAAGGGGGTGGGCACTTATGTGCTATGTTGGCCCTCAGGTGTTGGCCCTCATGGAGGGGGAAAATTAAAAACCTTTTTTTTCCTCCGGGTGAAGTCCGCTAACCCCCCGGACACGTTCCCCCTTTCCCCACCATCCTAGATGAAGCTTCTTTTGATCCCAAAAATGCAAGGGGGGTCCCGGTGACCCCCAAGGGCATCACCAAGAGGGATGGGTGAACCCGGTGAAGGTGTTTTCCCCCCCTGCATGCCTTCATGATGACTTCTGAATAGTGAGGGGATAAAAAACCTAGACCTATTTTTTTTAATAAAAGCTAAAATTTTTTATGAGGGTTATCTTTCATTTCATCACCTAAAATAAAGGTGGGGTCAGGCTTAGCATATATGTTTATTTAGGCAAAAAAAAAAACAATAAAGTTTTAGGAAAAAAGAAATTTAAAAATTTTCCTACGGTTTCCCCCCCATAACCCGATCCGGTGTCCCCCCTCCCTGGGGGGGGGACCCCCGGACGAGGTTCCAAAAAATTTTTAAAAAACCCTTAAATACCCTTTTTTTTCTGAGTTATTTTATGAGTTAAATTTTGAGGGGACCATAGGTGGGCCATATTGTGAAGTTTGTTTTGGGCACAAATGGCACTCTCTAAAGGGAAAAAAATGGATTTTTTATGAATATTTTTTTCCCCTAATAGTACCCGGGTTTCCCCCCCCCCCAACCCCCACTAAGGAAGCATTTCGGGGGCGTACTTTGCCTTGGGAAGGGGAAAAAGGCCAACCCTTCTTAGGCCACCTAACCAATCACGCGCGCGGAAAAACAAGTCTGTATTTTGGGGGGAAATACGATACCCCGGCCCAGTCCCCCTCTCCCCCTCTCTCTCTCCCCCCTCTCTCTCCCCTCTCTCTCCCCCTCTCTCTCTCTCCTCTCTCTCTCTCTCTCCCTCTCTCTCCCCCTTTTCCTTTTCTCTCTCCCTCTCTCTCTCTCCCTCTCTCTCTCTCTCTCTCTCTCCCCTCTTTTCTCTCTCTCCCCCTCTCTCTCTTTTCTCTCTCTCTCTATTTTTTTCTCTCCCCTCTCTCTCTCTTTTTCTCTCTCCTCTCTCTTTTCCCCCCCCCTTTTTTTTTTTTTTATTATTTCTTCTTTCCCCCCTCTTTCCTTTTCCTTTGGGGTTTCCAATATTTATTTTTGCTACGTCACAGTCAGTGTTACAAAGCCGAGGGAGTCTAGCCGTGGCCCCCGAGATGATAAAGGGCCCGGTGGACGCCCGTGACGTCACACCATAAGGATACCCCCCCGCTCCCCCTCCCCTACAATTTTTTTACCTAATATAATGTTTATCAGAAAAAAAAGATTACCCGTTATTTTTCCCCCAAAAAAAAGTTTTTTTCTTTTAAAAAATTATCAAATAAAAAAAACCCTAAAAAAACACAAAGTAAAGGCCATTATGAGACTTTCCCAAGAAATATGCATTAACCCTTTAAAATCTTTTCCCCTTTAAATTTTTTTGCTCGCAAACATTTTACATGGAGAAATTTAAAAGAAACGGGGTTTAATTTTGCCCTTTTCCCTTGATATAAATTTCGTTTAGTGATAAATTAAATTGGGGGGCATGCATAAAAATTTGGGGTTTAAAATAGATATAAAAAAATCATGAAAAACGTATAAATTTTTCCCACCTAATTAGTTTATCATATAAAATATATTTCTGTTTTTCGGAAAGTTTTGTTTTATAATAATTTTTCAAATAAAAAAAAACCCTAAAACACACTAAAGAAATGCCTTTTGAGACTTTCAAGAAATATGCATGAACTTAAACTTTTTTGCCCCTTTAATATTTGTTTAAAAAACTTTTGACATTTGGGGAATATCAATAGAAACCCGGGAAATTTTTTTAGCTTTTCCCTTGATATATTTCCCTTTCCGGTAAATTTAAATTTGAACTATGCATAAAATTTGGGTTTAAATAAATAAATAACACCCGAAATCTGGGAAATTACCCGATACCCCCCAAACCCCTAATATTTTTGAAACAAACATTTCCGAAGATAAAAGGGATATCTTTTTTTTGATTAAAACATTATATTAGGTAGGTAAACTTGTACGGGGAGCGGAAAGGGGTGGTACCCCTTTTGGGGTGAAAGTCACGGGCGATCCCCAGGGGGCCCGGGCCCCTCGGTGGTTTCTTCTCCTCTCTCTCCCCTTCTCTTCTTTTCCTCTCTCCTCTCTCTCTCTCCTCTCCCTCTCTCTCTCTCTCTCTCTCCCCTCTCCTCCCCTCTTCTCTCCCTTTTTTTTCTTCTTTTATTTTTCTCCCTCCTCTTCCTTCCCCCTTTTCATCCTCCCACACAATCATAGCCAAAATGTGTTTTTGGGAAATAACGCACTTTTTTTCTGGTTGTTTTGATATTTTTAAATTAATCTGCTAACCGTTTCTGTCGCAAATCATATCTATTCCGCCCAGCCCCCCCTATATTATAGTATATATATAGCCCCACCTATAATATATTATTATATATATATATATTCCCTGACTAGGTATTATACAGCCTAATTACTATATACTCTAAAAATAAATATTAACCAAAAAATTCCCCTTGTTGTTATGGTGAGGGAAAAAATTTGGGGGCTAAGACGACCCCAACCCTGCCTTAGCCTACACTCGCTGCACTGTCTTAGGCGGAGCGAAATTTTCTTCCAAAATGTCCAAATAGCGCTAAGTGGTCTTAGTCCCCTAAGATGGTTTAGTAGGTTCCAAAATGCCCCCCTCCAATCAATCGCGCGATGAGAAAATCTTATCAGAACTCCTCCCGTAAATATTTCTGTTTTCCTTTAATTCTCATCCATTCAACATTCATTACATGCGCACGACATCCCAAAGGATACTGTATTTAATTAGGAGTAGGTTAAACACGTTGATCGGATATATAAAAACAACTCAACAGTTAATGATGTCACAAACATTAATATTCTCCAGCGACATCTGGAACAATTTTTCCACTCCCTCCAATCTTTCAATGCGTCCGAACCTTTGTTAAGACTTGTGGCAAGCACGATAAAACTTGTAATTTGGCCATAATACACAAAAAATAATAAACAATCTCTTTAGTAATAGTTATAATTACTTTAAAAAATGCAATGTAACGGGGTACATTTGTCATAACTTACACAGGAATGTCACCCAAAAAATGTACATAATGGATATACGAACACCTCCACAGTCCTCCAGAGAGGCGAGGTGAGGTGCTCTTGAGGTACTCTCAGGGTTCCTCATGCGTTCGCCGATTTCGGCAGCTGGCGGCCCTCAAAAAACGCATGGCTGTAGCTCCGAAACTAACCACAGGATTTTTTTGAAAATAACCTCATTGATTCCCACACAAAGTTACCATTTTGAAAGTTATCCAAACCCTAACCTAACCTAACCTAACCTAACGTTTTTCTAACCTAACCAACCTATAGCGGTCTGCCGAAAAGGGCGAACGCCTGGAGATTTGAGGCAGGAGCAGAAAAGAAAAGGGGAGAAGAGAAAAAAAGAAAAGAAAAAGAAGGAAAAAAATGGAAAAAGAAAGGAAAAGGAAGAAAAGAGAAAGGGAAAAGTGATATATGTAAATGATAAATTTGGGTTGCTGTCTTCCATGATGGCAGCATGATGTACCATGATTCCGTACGTTTTTCGAATTACAGTTGGTAATTTTTTAAGGTTGTGAGAGCGGGGTCTGTCTGGCTCTCCCAGTGAATGTACGATACATATTCCTTCGGCTCCGTCTGTAGAAGCGTCTGGCAGCGCTACAATCGTATTTTGTGACGGCAAGCAGGGGCGGAGCTTAATAAGTATAATTTTACTTCCAAGGGGACGCCAAAAATACGCCTCATCACTAATATAGGGCCTCCTGCCTCTCATTCTTCCTCATGAGGGCACGAGATAACGGATTAAATGGACTAATGGACATGCTCAGGTAATGACAGGTATTAAACATTATCTTTTTTTTCTTTTCTCTCAGTGTATGTAGGTTCTGCCTGTACGGTAATACTGCGTGATTCACCAGTCATGCTTTGCTTCCAACACTATTAATCCTTAATAAGCTTTTTTAATACCAAGAAGACGATTGGCTACACCCCCCAGCGGCACATTCCATTTTCGTATTAGTATGGATAAAAATCTTTGGTCCGGACGCTATTATTTTCACCTATACGCTGTCCACACAAACGGGAGATAATTGCTATAATTATTTGATTATCATATACTGTAGGTCTGTGAAAACTCTGCCTGTAACCCCAATGTTCCCAAAGGACAAATTTTACGTTGCATGATCACGTAATGAGCATCGTGGGAGCTGCAGATAACGAAAACCCCCACCTGACTCTTGCACCTTCTTTCCCCCTTTCCCCCCACTCATCCTCCCATCTTAAATCTAAACCTGCCCAAGCACCACCTAGAGGAGCACCTCAAGTCTTCTCACCCCGGCAGCTCGCCTGCGTCACACCTGCACGCTTAGCACCACACCTGACAGCACTCAGCACTGCCTTCTCTCTACACAGCCCATTTCCTCACCTCTGTACATAGTTTATTTTTTTATTTTTTTTATTTAAACATATAAACATATACATGAAGCCCAAAGGTACACTGTCGTGTGCTACCTATCTTAAGGGCAAGATAGGTAGCACATTCAATAGTGTCTCAACCCCTCACAGACTGCGATTGACAAGATGACCGCTTTGTACTGTAATGCGAGAAAATGGGTTAATCCTGTGACTCACGATCGACGAAGAGTTTACATTGAGTGGTGAGAGTAAATTAATATATAAATATCTAGTAATTAAATGCTCACAATTTTCCTTCACTCCTCAGTTCTTAATCAGTTAGATATAGGTTCCGGCAATATTTTATACCCGCGGTCGCTAGTGACGTCACGGCAAGAAGGCAAGGAAGGGAGAAGGTAGACATACTCTCTCTCTCTCTCGCCAACCCTTGCCGGGACAACACGCGCGGGGAGTCGTGTCTTACAACCCTTTTCGAAGGTATGTGTGGGGCGGTGTATTTATAAGGATGTATAGGGCCCTGATTATTTATGTATTGGACCTTAAATATTCATTGGTTTACGTGTATTCAGGGTTTTGGAGCTGAGCTGAGTGAGCTGAGGGGGTGGATTAGCCCATGAGGGACCCACGTGTGTGCTGATGGTGGTTGTGGGTTGCTGAGCTGAGCTGAGCTGAGTGGATGACCCGTGGACACACCAGTGTATACAGCTAAGGCCATGATTCATCGCGAGTGTGTGTTAACACACTCGCGATATATAGCATATAGGTACTTTACCTAGTGACAGTGGGGTAAAGGAATTCTTGGGATTTTGTTAAACCCGAGGAAGAATCGCGTCGTGTCGGGGATTATTATTGTGCAGTGATTTTTTTGGTGAAACCTTAGGTTAAGTGGGGATGTGAATACTGGTATCAACAGTATGTGATAATATACAGAAACCCTGTTAACGAGTCGTTTATTAAGTCCCAGTTATACTCACATATTCTCTAAATCTTTAATTTTTTTCCCACTTATTGTGGGTGGTGGCAGCGTAATCGCCAGGTTTGTGGAGCCCTTCAAGTTAACATCAAGCTATAAGGGGGGGCGCTACAGTACTATTACCCCTCTCCATGCATACCCTGATTTCCTTCCCTTTCCTCGCACCCTGCCTCCTTGCACCATACAGGGACAAACGAGGGAATCTTCCCTTGATGGAGAAGGAAGGAAAACCTGACACACGAGATGGAAGGGAAATCAGGAACAGTGGTGTAGCTAGGTATCTATCAATTCAATGGGGGGCACAGCTGTGTATGGATGGGGGGAGCACGTACTATGGCAAGCGGAGCTCAGGGGCATTCTGATGCCACATTGAAGGGTATTAGGGCATATCGTCAGTCACAGGTCCAAGCAGATTATACGGCAGCCATGACCAGTGGGGGGGCACCTGGGGGGCTCCCGATTCTCATGGGGGGCCACGTGCCTCCCACGTAGCTACGCTACTGACTATAGCTGTCTGACATCATAATTCTTATAGGGTACATGTAGAAGGAAAACGAGGCAACAGCCATTACTTTGCAGGGAGGATTAAACAACCACAGTCACACGTAAGCTCTCACACCCTCTCCCATTCATAGTAGCGCTGCCAGGACATGTTAACTATGGTGGCCAAAGGTTGGACACAGATCTACGTAGTATGGGGTGGCCATAACATGGCCATTAAAAGAAATGGTTGAATTTTCATTAGACCTCTGACTCGGATCTGGGGTGGTCAATAAGATTTCAGCCACCCCCCTAGATCCGCTACTGCCCACTCGTTCCTCTCACTCTCTCTTCCACTCCCTCCCTTTCTCTACTACCTTACGCTGCAGAAATATGAAGAAAAGCAACAACATAAAACGTTGTTTGGCCAATAAAACAACCTCTTCCTCCTCCAGCTGCCTGCACACGCGTCCTAACCCATCGCCGCCTCGCTCTCGACTGTCGCTCGTCCCGGATTACTCAAGGAACTCAACATTGCTTCGAAACACTAAACCTTTTCCTTATTTCCTCCCACGCCCTAACCTGTTGAACTTTGACCAATATTCTTGACCTGTAACGTTATCTAAGTCTTAAATGTTAGTAAATGTGAGTTAGTAATAGTGTTGGTATAGTTTTGTAATATGTATATTAAAGATTATATTGATAGGGTTCGTTAGTACTTCTAACTCATTAATTAACAGTGTCGCAGAGGATTGGGGTGGGTGGGTTTTTTTTTTTTTTTTTTTTTGTACGTATTTTGTATTTGTTAAAGGATGGATGCTTTTTTAGCATGGCGTCGTAGATTCTATTAGGGGGGGCACAGCTAATAGGGGGGGGGGGGGGCAAAAGAAAGCGGAGCTCGGGGGACATTCTGATGCCACATAGGACACCACGCCACAGCGACACACACACACACACCCCCAACCATACACACGAACTTGACACACACAACACACAGCACAACATACACCGCACACAGGACACACACAACCCCCACAACACACACACACCCCTAAACATTCCTTTGCATCGCCCTTTAGCGAAACAATAATAAAAATTATACACGCGACAAACTATGCTGGCAGGGCGTGTAGAAGTGCTTTTTATTCATGAATAATAATAATTAATTACAGACAATATTAAAAACAGAAGGATTGGGAAACAAAAAGGGTTTCCATAAACAAAATTTTGCAAACGTTGTTAGCCGAAATGACGCCCAAAATACATAAAATTAAACTGCTTTCCAAAAAAAAAAAAGCGCAATATCGCTTTCCAAATATATGAGGAACGAAAGGGGCGGGATTTAATATTGAGGGTGTGGGGAAGTTCGTGGGGGAAGGGGGGGAGGGAAGGGTTGGGGGAAAGGGGGGGGAGGGAAGAGGTGGAGGGAAGGGTGGGGGGGAAGGGGTGGAGGGAAGGGGGGAGGGGGAAGGGGAGGATGAGGGAGTTTTTAAAAATAAACATCTTTTTCACCTTTTGTTTACTGTATTGCTTTCATTTCAGAATTGTACATTTATGCGGGTGGTTTTCCCCTTATCTTTTTACTGTTTTTATTGATTCTGCACTTGGCCCAGTAAAAACTATACCCCCTCCCCCTCCATTCCCCCCCCCCCTCCAACATAACCCACCCCCCGGGCCCCTCACCCCCCGTCCCTCCCCCCCCACTCCACCACCCCCCGTCAACCCAAGTGAAGACGCATTGCCCCGTAAATCTCGCTCCATGTTTCTGTTCCGTTGAAATTTTCCCTTCCCTAAATCCACCTTTTTCTTTTTTTTTTTTTTTTTTTTTTTCCCCCCCTTTTTTTGGGGGTTTTTCCCCCTTTTTTTTTAAGGCCGTCCCCCAAATTCACTTTTCCTTTGCCCGCCGGGGGCCTCACGCCTTGCCAGCCCCTTTTTTTTTACCCCTTTACTTACCCGGGTAATTTTTAGTATAAAAACAAGGGCCCTTTCCCTTTCCTTTGGAGGGCGGCACGACAAGGGGTTCGCGGCCTACAAAACACTGGGAGGGAAAGGTTTCAGCAAAACTTGAATTTCCTTCCATCCAGCTGAGTTCCCTTTAACCCTCCCCTTCCTTTCTCTTTCCTTTTTTCCCTCCTCTTTCCCTCCCCTTTGCTTCGCTCTCGGCTTTTTTTTTTTTTTCCCCCCCCCCCCCCCCCCTCTCGCTCTCGCCTTCCCCCCCCCCGGGTCTCCTCTCTCTCTCTCGCTCTCTCCCTCTTGCCTCGCCAGCTGAGTTTGTTTGTAACAAAAAAACGGGGTTTTTGCGTTCCATTTGTGACACGCGAACCCAGAACCAGGAACTGAACCCAACCCTGAACTGAAATAACTGGTTCCTGGAACTTGGGCACAATGGAAGAGGCCTTAAGCGTGTTTTATTCTTCGGTAATGGGTTCACAATACAATATTTTTATTGTTATTTCCAATGTTCGGGATGGGTTTGTCAAAAGGTGGTCATGGAACGGGATCTCTCTACATTTATTATTTCTATGAATGATGAGTGATTCTTTTGACGGATTTTCTTTGGGTGGGTGGGTGGGTGGGTGTGTGTGTGTGTAGGGAGGGTGATAGTTTGTGGTTACGAGTCCAGCGCGTGATCAAGACCATGGTAAATGAATAACACACAACACAGGGAAGGCCGGTCAGCCAGTCAGATAGAAGTGGCGTTGGAGACAAGCCACTCATCAACCCAAATTAACGAGCCACCGTCAGCACCCTTCCTCCTCCTCCTCCTCGCCCTTCACCACCATCACCATCAAGGATAGTATATAGAGGACCATTGACAACCATATAAAGATACCATATACTAGATACCAATATTATATCCTTGATCACCATCGTACCCTGACCTCCCGTGCATCCGTAACACCCACGTTACTACAATCACCAATTCTTATTAATCCCCTCTGTGTCACATCACCCCCACCGTGACGGATGAGCAACAAACCAGTGATGCCAAGACCTATATATTCTTAGATATATAGGTCTTGAGTGATGCTATAGGTGTCACGAGGCTGCTGAAAGGGTGACTGCATGAGGCCACTAGGGAGTCAGGTGAAGGGAATAAGGAGGAGGAAGAGGGCAAGATGTAAAGAGGTGAAGGATGGTAAGGAAAAGAGAGAAGTCCTGAGAATTAAGTGATGAGAGGAAGACAGGGGAAAGAAGGAACATGACTTCTGGATAATGGGAGATGAGTAAAGAAAGGAAAGGAGGAGGAGGAGAGAGAGGAGGGATGAGAGAGAAGTGAAGGAGGGTGAGAGGAGGGATTTCTCGACATGTGATCATTTTCTAGACCCCAAAAAATTATTGATACTAGAGTATTATGGTAGACAGGGCCGGATTAAAGGGGGGGCTACAGGGGCTGTAGCCCAGGGCCCCCACCGAAAGGGGGCCCCCCACAAAAGGAATTCACTACACAGGAAAATGCTCACGGAGCTTGTTCCAATAGAAATGCTGAATAATGAGATAGGTAATCGTTCCTGGCTCTATTTCTCTCCAACGACTGGTAAAGTTTATTGTTACCCCTGTAAACTTGTCGCTTCAGGGTCTGAACAGGGCAAATTAGTCACTGTTGAACTTTATGATTGGAAGCATGGCAATGAAAGGATAGCTGATAACGAAAAATCAAAGTGCCATCTAGAATCGATCATCACTTTGGCAAATCGAGGGAAGGAACATGGCAGAGTTGATCAAGAATTATGAAAGCTAACAGCTCAACTGCAGTATTATTGGTGTAAATTTCTTATGCGTATTGTAAGTACAATCAAATTTATTGCTGAACGTGGATTAGCATTCCGAGGCACAGATAAAGTGATTGGTTCTCAAGCAAATGGAAATTATCTTGGCATACTGGAACTCCTATCAGAGTATGATCCATTTTTTGCAGCTCACATCAAACTGCATGCAAATAAAGGACGAGGTCACACCAATTATATCTCATTTACAATTTGTGAAGAAATAATTGGAATAATGGTGAACTTTTATGCTGCAATGAAATAATAGCAAGAATCAAGAAATCAAAATTTATTCTATTTCTCTTGACTCAACCCCAGATGAGGCTTACATTGATCAACTAACTTTGGTCATACGCTATATGGAAGACACATTGCCAAAGGAAAGGTTCCTGACATTCATGGACAATCGAGGTCACACTGGTGCCGATATGGTCAATGCCCTGTTTGAGTATTTAGAGGGCCACAAAACTGATATCAAAGGTTGCAGGGGGCAGTCCTATGATAATGCTGCAAATATGAGCGGAAAGTACAATGGAATGATAACACTTATCAAAGAACAAAATTAATTAGCAGAGTTTGTGCCATCTTGTGGGCATTCCCTAAATTTAGTTGGAAAGGCAGCAGCTAATACATGTTCTGCAGCTATTCACTACATAGCCTACTTTGATTTCGTTCAGCAACTGTATGTATTTTTCACAGCATCCACGGCACGCTATGCTGCTCTCAAAGACAAATTAACAAACACGGATAAGCAGTTGTATGTTCCCAAGCGACTAAGTGAAACTAGTTGGTCTTGCAGAGCTGATGCAACAAAGGCTTTAGTGCATGGCTACAGAGAGATAAGAGAGGCTCTTGATGACATTATGACTGATGAGGAAAACAGGCTGTGGTTCGAAATGAAGCTAGTAATCTATATGAAAAGATGGATAAATTAGAACAGCAATTTATGCTTCATTTTGAATGAAATTTTTGAAAGATTCAATGCAACAAACCACATTCTACAAGATCCTAACATGGTTCTCAGTACTGCAGTAAAGGCACTCAAGTCTCTGAAAATATTTATTGAAACAAAGAGAGAAAGATATGATGAATATGAAGCAGCTGGAACCAGACTGTTTGGAACAAAAGAGTATGGTGAGGTTTGCCATCGTGTGCGAAATGTGCGTCTTAATCCACTGGATTATGGTTAAAGCAGAGGATGCCCAGATGAGTCCGAAGGCAAGTTTCGTACAAACAGCTTTTTCCAGTTATTGACCAGTTTGTCCAATCTCTGAATGACAGAATAGCTGCTTATGATATTGTATGGAAGCGTTTTGGATTCCTCAGTCGCCTGGAAGATATGAATGCTGACGAGATCAGTTCAGCTGCAGCTAGTCTTGTGAGTTTTTACAAAAATGACCTAGAGTCCAGTCTCGAAGATGAACTAGTTCATTTTGCTGAATTTGTAAAACTGCACATAAAAGAGTACAATGAAAGTATCCCATGGCCAAAAGAACTCTACTTCTACAAAATTTTACTTGATAGTGGCTTGCAGGCAGCGTTTCGCAATGTTGAAATACTGTTGAGAATCTACTTAGTATTAATGGTGACCAACTGTAGTGGTGAAAGATCATTTTCCAAGTTGAAAATAATAAAGAACAGACTAAGAACATCAATGAGTCAGAGTCGTCTCTCATGGTTGGCTATAATGAGCATTGAAAGTTATACCCTTCGTGAAATGGATTTTCAAACAGTAATTGAAACATTTGCCAGTCAGAAAGTACGTAAACCTGCATTGCTCATGTAAATAATTGATCTACATGAAAATATATGGTAAAAGCTTCTTTGATGCTTACGGAATATAATTTTACAAGCTACTGTATTTACTAAAATATTTCTATTTTTTAGAAAAATATTTATTTATGCAGTTGAAAAGAAATTACTGACCTCAGTTAATAGTTAGTATGATGGTGCAAGAGCAACAGTACGCAGTGCGCATGGGTGGTGAGTTAAGATCCAGTCTTATATAGTATATACTTATTTTTCTTTTATTATATTTCTTGTAATCATGGGTGTGTATGTGAAATTAACACGTAGGCCTACAGTATTTGTATAACTCTTCCATTTCTACATATGTATATTGGCTTTAAGCAGTAATATTAAAAACATTGGCAAGCTACAAACCCAAACATATTTGCCTGTCTCTGTTTCATCCTTTATCTCTGAATACAAGTCTAAGCATTAATAGTTCTTTGCCAAACATAGGCCTCAAAATAACCACAAAAGGGTTAAATTTTCGTGCGAATATAGGGCCCCCACAATTGCTGTGCCCCAGGGCCACCACAGCTCTTGATCCGGCCCTGATGGTAGATGTTAAAGTCTCTCTCTCCTCGCTCTCTCTCTCTCTCTCTCTCTCCTCTCTCTCCTCTCTCTCTCTCTCTCCCTCTCTCTCTCTCTCTCTCTCTTCTCTCTCTCTCTCTCTCTCTCTTCTCTCTCTCTCCTCTCTTCTTCTCTCTTCTTCTCTCTTTATCAGTAACCTCACATAATCCCGAATTTATATGCTAAAAAAGTAAAATACGCATTCTTAACTAACCCATATTTCGTTTCTCACCCTCTCTACCCAGCGCTCAACTATATTCATAATTCTATAATCTAATGTTCAACCAATAAATAATAAAAAATATAAAATATAAATACTACTACTTATATTTTAGCCAGCGACACCGACCCAAAAATTATTGTGGTCCCGCTAAAGCCTTCTGACCCCAACCCTCCATCTTCCCCTCCCTCTCATAACCCCTCCCCCCACGCATCCCCTCCTCCTACACCCTCCCGTGGCTCGACCTAGTCTCTCCTACAGTGCCTATAACGTTAAACGACTTAGTGGGAAGAGGAAGGAATTAAGGAGAGGAAGAATTTAAATAGGTAAAAGGATAAAAGAAGGAAAAGGAAAAAAGAAGAAAGAAAAGAAAAGGAAAAAAGAAGAAAGAAAAGGAAAGGAAAAAGGAAGAGGAAGGAAGGAGAGGAAGAAATAGGTAAAAGGATAAAGACGGTGGGAGAAGAAGGGAAAGGGAGCAGAGGGACTATACTTAAGACGAAGAAATAAATAAGAGGCAATGAGTAGGAAGATAAGAAGGGGAAGGAGGAGGAGGAGGAATACAGGGCTAGGTGTGGAGTATGATGTGGTGGGTATTGGAGTATAAATGAGGAAAAATGTCGATTGATTGATTTAATGCCAAAAAAGGTGAATGTGCCAGACATCAGAGGTCATATGGCACTATGGCAAAGCATAAAAAGGGGAGGGGTTAAAGAAAAATAGCGAAACGGTGAGGGAAGGGGAAAGAGCGGAATGTTACAGCAGGATGGTTAGATCAGATGTAGGATATGGATTTGTTGGAGGAAGGAGGTTAAATTGTCCAGGGGAGAAGGAGGGGGATTCCGGGAGAATGTCCGCAAGACAGGGAGGTCGGGAAAGGGAGGACATTTGAGGGAAGGAACTGGAACGGGCAGTAGTAAGATGAGGGCAGGATATTAGGACATGCTGGACAGTGAGAGGAGCTTGACAGGGTATGCAGAGGGTTGGGGAAGAGCGTGACATGAGATAGGAGTGTGAGAGGTTGGTATGGCTTATGCGTAAGCGTGCGAGAGCAGTCTCCCAACGTCTATTAGTGTGGTAAGGATTTGACCATGGAGATATAGAGGGTTTGATCAGGCGAAGTTTATTGACAGAGAAAGTGATCCAGGAGGATTGCCAGCGGTCGAAAAGGAAAAAGATTTAAAGGAAGGGTAGTAGTCGGAGGCTGGCAAGTTTGAGAAACGGGGGCAGTGGGACTCAGTGGCCGAGCGCGCTAAAGAATCAGCGCGTTCGTTGCCCGAGATACCCACGTGACTCGGTACCCAACAGAAGCAAATTGTTTTGTGGCGTACGGATAGGCGGAATAACCAGTCTTGGATCTCCCGAACAAGAGGGTGAAGTGAGCGAAGAGATTGTATAAGAGAAAGTGAATTGCGGGAATCAGTGAAGATAGTGAAGGAACAGGATGGGTAGAAAAGTATGCGTTTTAAGGCTAAGAGGATGGCGTACAATTCCGTTGTAAGAACACTAGATTCGTTAGGGAGTTGGAATTGATAGTGAAGAGAGGGAAAGAGGATAGCAAAGCTAGATCCAGAGTGGGCTTTAGAACCATCAGTGTAGACGTGGGGGCTAGAGGAATGAGTGGAAAGGTGTTCAAGAAAGTGAGAGCGTAAGACAATAGGAGGAATGGTAGACTTGGGAAAGGTAGTGGGGACAGAAGGTATGGGGGGAAGGTATAAGCCACGGAGGGAAGGAATGAACATAGAAAGGGAGAAGATTGAGAGTAGGAAAGGAGGAGTGGGAGAGAAGGGTGCGCATGCGAACAGGGAAGGGCGGTGGCAAACGAGGGGAGGAGGAGATCACTGTGAGGAGAGATTGGGGGACTACAATCTTAGAAGTAGGAAATTGATGAAGGCGAGCATAGCACCGAAGTGATAAGAGGGCTCGACGGCGAGAGAGGGACGGGAGGCCCGACTCAGCATAGAGGCGCTCAACAGGGGAGGAGCGAAAGGCACCTAGAGCCAGATGGAGGCCTAGGTGGTGAACAGGGTCCAAGAGGCTGAGGAGGGAGGCAGAGGCAGAGGAATAAATATGACAGCCATAGTCAAGATACTTGATACTTGATACTTGATACTTTATTTGGCTTGGTGTAATACAATATTGTTCATAATCAATTATACAGTCGTATAAGCCACGGTCCATTAAGCCGAAGCTCTTTTATGGACCTCATGCTATGATAATTTCGTTGTCTCTCGTGGACTAAAGTGGACTATTGATAATCATACATTGACATACCTAATAATTTTAAGTAAGAAAAGAGATAACAATACCTGTAATAATCATAATAATAATAATAATAAAAAACTAAAAATAAACGCTAATAATGGTAATGAAGAAAAAAAAAAATGTGTATAGTAAAAATAATAATAAGACTCAATAATAATAACTATGGTAAATAGTGATAATAATCAAAATAAATATAATAGCAATAATGGTAAAAAAGAAGACAATAATGATAATAATGATGATAATATTAATAGTGATAAAAAGTGATAGTGATGTCAAGAGTGGAGAGGACCAGGACGGTGTGGAGATGGAGGAGGGTCTTGCGGTCAGCACCTCAAGACACATAGGAGATAGTTTGTAGGAGGCGGAGGCGACGAAGGGCATTTACTTTTAGGGATAGGATATGTGCCTTCCAGGTAAGTCGGGAGTCGAAAGTGAGGCCAAGGAATTTACCAGAGGAGCAATACTGGAGAGGTATGTCATATAGAGAAAGTGGAGATAGGAGTGGTACACGAGAGCGAGAGAAAAGGATGAAAAAGGATTTTGTGGGAGAGAAACGAAAGCCATGATCAATAGCCCAGGAAGAAGCAGCGGTAATAGCAGATTGGAGGAGACAGCGGAGGGATGCCGGGGAAGGGCCGGAAGCGTAGATGGCTAGGTCATCCGCGTAAAGGGAGGACCGGACGCCAGGTGGTAAGGTGGAGACGAGTCCATTCACTGCAATGAGGAACAAGGAAGTGCTGAGGACACTTCCTTGGGGGACACCTTCATATTGTGGGAAGGACGAGGAAGTGGAGGAAGATACTTTGACTCTGAAGGAGCGATCACATAGAAAGGACTTGAGAAAGACCCCCATGTTTCCAGTTATGCCGAAAGTGGTTAACTGGTGGAGGATATGATGTCGCCAGGTAGTATCATAAGCTTTCTCTAAATAACAAAATACAGCAAGGACTGATTCGTGACGGGCAATGGCCGTGGTAATGTATGTTTCCAGGTGGCGAAGGGGTCAGCTGTGCTTCGGGCATGTCGGTAACCAAATTGAGAAGGGGAGAAGACTTTTGAATTCCAGGAACCACATAAGACTGAGATTGATCATGCGTTCCAGTAACTTGCATAGGGAACTAGTAAGGGCAATGGGGCGGTACTCTTGGGGGAGGGTAACGGATTTATTGGGTTTGAGGAATGGGAGGACTAGGGCTTCGTGCCATGGGGGGGGGGGGGGAGTCCCCAAGGGACCAAACCCGGTTAAAAAGGGCTAGTAAAAGAGGAGAGAAACAGGAGGAAGGTGTCTGAGCATTAGGTAGTGAATGCCGTCAGGGCCTTCACATGTGTTGCGGCAAGTATGAAGAGCGGAGGCTAGTTCAGAAGAGAGAAAGGAGCATTGTAGTGTTCAGAAGAGGATAGAGAGAAGGTGACAGGAATGCGTTCCCTGGTAGCTTTGATTCTAGTGAACTGAGGAGAGAGGTGGGATTCATTACTAACAAGACTAAAAAGAGGAGCCTAATTCCTCTGCTACTTGGAATGGTTCTGCAATAATTTGGTTTCGAACGTGCAGGACTGGGGCAACAGGGTTTTTTTTTTTTTTTTTAACATCACAGGGAACTGGCCAAGGGCACAACAAAAATAGGTAACACAAAGCCCGCTTTGTTGCCAGTCCCTATAAGGAAGACAGTAAGAGAATAAAATAAAAACAAAGTGGTAGGCCAATTTAGTTCTGGAGGTGTCTTGTTACTCTTCTTTTGAAAAGATTTAAGTCATAGGAAAGTGGAAAAATAGAAATAGGAAGAGAGTTCCAGAGTTTACCAGTGAAAGGGATGAAAGAGTAAAGATACTGATTAACTCTTGCATTAGGAAGATGGACAGAATAGGGATGGGAATGAGTAGAAAGTCTTGTGCAGCGAGGCCGCGGGAGTGGGGGAGGCATGCAGTTAGCAAGTTCAGAAGAGCAGTGAGCATGAAAATAACGGTAGAAGAGAGCAAGAGAAGCAACATTGCGGCGGTGATTTAAAGATTGAAGACAGTCAGTCAGAGGAGAGGAGTTGATGAGACGAAAAGCTTTTGACTGAACCCTGTTTAGGAGAACTGTATGAGTGGATCCTCCCCAAACATGTGAGACATACTCCATACATGGGCGGATAAGGCCCCTGTAGAGAGCAAGCAATTGGGAGGAGAAAAAAAAGGACGCAGACACCACAGCACACTTAACTTCTTAGAAGCTGTTTTAGCAAGAGATGAGATGTGAGATTTCCAGTTCAGATTTTTAGTAAAGGATAGTCCTAGAATGTTCATTGTAGAAGAAGGAGACAGTTGAGTGTCATTGAAGAAGAGGGGATAGTTATCTGGTTGGTTTTGTCGAGTAGATAGGTGAAGAAATTGGGTTTTTGAGGCATTGAACAAAACAAGGTTTGCTTTGCCCCAATCAGAAATAATAGAAAGATCAGAAGTTAGGCGCTCGGTGGCATCTCTCCGTGAATCACTTAGTTCCTGTTGAGTTGGACGTCTAATAAACGACGTTGAAAAATGCAGCAAAAGGACGTTTGTGTCGTCTGGTAAGAGTAGGCCGAGGAGGGGTGCGTTGAGGATGGGGTGTGGGGATCGAGGAAGGGGTAGAGGTCGGAGTATCAGGATTGAGGACGGCAAAGGGGTTATTTATGAGAGAAATGGGGCAGCAAGAGGAGCAAAGGAAGGACGAGGAGCGAGAGGAGGAGGAACAGGGAAAGAGAGGGTAGGAGAGGTTGTAGTAGGAGGATCCAGAAAAGTGGGATTGGAAATAAGCTGGGAGACGGGGGTAGGCGAAAAGCCTTGGCGGCGAGCTTCTTGGCGGGCTTCCCTCAGAGTTAAGCCCTTCTCAAATCTGATGGATGCCACTTCTGATTCAAAGCGGTAGACAGGACAACCCCTGTAGAAGACGTTGTGAGAGCCACCACAGTGAACACATGTGGGCGACGTAGCAGGACATGTGGAACGAGCATGGCCAGGTTGAGCACAAAGAGGGCAGCGGGCAGAGGATCGGTAGTGCTTGGCAGGGTGGCCAAAACGTCAGCATGTCTGGCACTGGCGAGGAGTAGGGCGGTAAGGTTTAACTGGGGAGTGTACTCCGCCAACATAAAGGCTGTCAGGGAGCGTTTGCCTTTTGAAGGTGACTTTGGCAATGTTGGTAGGGTACCTTCGGCGGCCCCGGGATGGGATGGTGTAGCAGTAAACTGCAACTGCATCATAAATTTCTGCCCAAAGGTCGAGGAGGGGAGCCGCGCATTCGGACCATTCTTTGTCATCGACTGGGCAAGAATGCGGGTGGATGGAAACAGTTCCAGTGCAGGTGTTAAGAGCAATGTCGGGCGTGATGTAGAATGGGTTGCCATCGAGGTCTTTAAGGTTGAGCAGTGCATGAGCTTGGGCTTCATGAGCTTGGGCTTCAGTGTCAACTACCACAAGCGGGACGATCGGCGCGGGTACGTAATGTAACCGTGCTGACTTGTCGTTGGAGGCATTTCTGGAAACTTAGGGTGCAAGCAGAGTGAGGAGCGTCGCTGGGGACGATGAAGAAACGATCCGATTTGGCAGGACCAAAAAGAGTGTCGAAGCAGGGGCGAGGGTGAGAAGTTGATGTGCGTGGGCGTGAGGAAGAGGCGACCGTGCGGACTGTAGGTCTCCAGGAAGGAGAAGGGTTGTAGGGTGCAAGAGTAGCTATACATGATGAGGACGAGGACAAAGAAGGTTGGGGAGGAGGAAGGGTAGAGGAAGGATCTGGAGGGGTAGAGCAGGGAGGCAAGGATGGAGAAGGTATGGAAGAGGTAGTGGGATTGTGAGCTGGAGTGTCGCCTGGTGCTGAGGATGGATTCTTGATCTGGCTAGGGGGCTTAGGAACACTAAGTGACTCTGAGGGTCGAGTTTGGGGTACGGGCAAATCAGTATTCCGGGCCGTAGTCAAAAGAGGAGCAGGGGTCGGTAAACCAGGGGTCTCAGTAGGGCCATTTGGTAGAGGGGCCAGCCCTGAAGCCCCTATAAAAGTTTAATTATCATCATTGGCTAGGGTGAGCCGGGAGTAAAGAGGGGGAAATAACCGGCCATCCCCTCAAGACCCCCATGAAGGGAAACAACAAAGATACAAAGGGTATACCGTACCCGTGGCACCCTGAGGCCGTTCACGACTGACCCGAAGCCAGCCTCATATCCCATCAGCACGGCTTTCACACCTTAGGAGGAAAGGGAGATAGGAGGAGGTACAAGAGGAGAGATAGAGAGAAGAAAGGGAAAAAGGGGAAGACATGCAAGGCCAGGCAAAATTCGTCAGACCGAGGACAGAGGCCCGAAGCCAAGGGAGCAACCAGGAGATCGTCCCCCGGGCGTCAGGCCCCAATCCTCGGGCTTGAAGTCCCCCACGATGACAGCGGGCCTGGTAACGGGGGGGGGGGGAGGGTATGTGGAGGAAGGTGAGTATATAAGTTCATGAGTTGATGAATGTGCATGTACAACTAAGTGGAAATTAAATAAAGGTAGATGAGAAAACTATACCACAAGAAGAGGAAGAGGTAAGATGGATCAGTAGCTTGTGATATTATAAACCAAAATCTACAACTACTACCGTAGATAACACTAAAGTCGCCAGGACAACTTTTTTCTCTATTTACAGACGTCTGGTGGCGTTAATACTTTTCATTTCTACATCCATGATTTCAGGAAAAAAAGAAGGGGATATCTGGAGAGTGTTTTCATTTTGTGTCTGTCATATTATGGCTATAAATGAACAAATTACAAAAATATCACCCGAGTGGCGACCTACACTAAGATCGCCAGTTAGTGTTTATGTTCTGAGTGTCCTCCCGCCGTCACCGTCTCCCGAAAAAAAATTATTGTGAAATTTGAAACCGTATATACTTGCTTATACAAAGCATTAAATAACACTGAAACAGGGTAGATTATACAGTCATGATATAAACTACTGTGCATCATCTTCAGTGGCACATAAAAATCAGTAGTGATGCTATAATTCGTAATATATGGCGCCTGGCGACATTTGTGCACCGTGGCGACTATAGTGTTATTTACGGTAGGACAAGATATTCCACCGATGTATTATGCGCAGATAAACATGTCTGTGAGCGGATAAGAGTGAGAAAACTGCTTAATGGTGAGACTCACGAGGGGGGGGGGAAAGAGAGAGAGAGAGAGGAAGGAGGAGAGGAGAGAGGAGAGAGAGAGAGAGAGAGAGAGAGAGAGATGAGAGGGGAGAGAAAAGAGAGAGAGAGAGAGAGAGAAGAAGAGAGAGAGAGAGAGAGAGAAGAAAGAGA
>JACEEZ010003064.1:104274-118453 GCA_016584305.1 Chionoecetes opilio
TTAAATTTAAATTTATTTTTCAGGGATTTTGACTGCTGAGAAATATAAACTATTTCAGACTAAGATCATGGAAAAAGATATTAACCCACAGACCCAAGGTTGTTCTTCCTGTACTTTTACTGAAAAACTATTAAAATTGTAAAAGTATTTTGTTAAAACCTATAAAACTTTTATTAAATTTTTGGTAAAAATTTACATCTTCCCCAATGTTATTGTGAAAAAATTTAACACAATGAAAAATTTCAAAACAGTATATTTATCCTAAAAATTTGATATTGGATCTTTTCTTATCAATGATTATTGAAAAAATTCACAAACAAAAATTCAAAACTAATTTAATGCATATTATATGCAAGACGGCCCTGTTGCCCATTTCTGTTTATCCCAAAATTTCCTTCAAAAAAAGGGAACTACCTGAAAAAAGACAAGAAGGAGAGAAAGGAAAAAAGGAATAGAAAAAGAAAGAGAGATGGAGAGAGAGAGAGAGAGAGAGAGAGAGAGAGAGAGAGAGAGAGAGGAGAGAGAGGAGAGAGAGAGAGAGAGGAGAGAGAGAGAGGGAGGAAAGAGAGAGAGAGAGGAGAGAAGAAAGAGAGAAGAGAGAGAGACAGAGAGAGACAGAGGACAGAGAGAGAGAAGGAAAAAAATCAGAACACAGACAGAAATAAAGACAATTCATGACTAAAAACATTTCATCACAGGTAGATAAATGAATACATATTACTAATGCACTTGTAGAAATAAACATTTTATTTACAAAAACTATATAAATATATGTCATGTTTGATGTAAATTAAGCTTCAATATTACAAGATGGAGGAGTCGCAAAAAACTGAGACAAAATTCAAGAAACCTGTGATTTTCACATTACCTGATCACAACCCAAAAAAAGCTGCAACATATGGATACAAGTAAAAATTGCGTCTTTCTAATTACATACTGCGTAGTTAATTTTTTTATTGGATTACATAAACACTGAAATATACGCTATATTGTCAATTAATTTTAAAACCCCTAGGACTGAAGTGGCTTCAAACTAATCTATCCATATAAAATATTCTTGTAGGTTTCCAAATGGGTGGGAAATAAATCCAACAGCTTGGAGTCTTAGCTCACAGGAAAATAATGGGTGCCGACTTCAACCCCTTCACCAGGGACACACTGCCTCTCCATGATGACAGAGACATAACTAATGCAAATGATGACATAGCAGTACTTACATTTGATGTTTTTCAGAAAAATACTTGGGTAAAAAATCTCCTGCCCCATCAGGGGTTAACACTCACGATAATGGCAGTTTTTTTGGGGTACTGCTAGACAGCTATCCAAATAGAGTGGGGATTCCAAATTTAGCATTTTAAAAATGTTAGCATAGGGCAAAAATGTTCCAACGTACAACCTAGTGCCATCATTCATGAGCTTAGTGCCAGCCATTTCGATGAGCCTTAATTGTGACATTACTCACAAAAACCATCTTCACCTAGCTGGAATATTTATTGTTGAAATAAGCTAAGAATTACTAGTGCATGCAAAAACAATAATTACGTAAGCACTGACGTCATGAAATTCTGCTGTCCAGTGTGGTTTTGATGCATTCAACATTGAAGAGCATGTTAAGTCCTCATTTTGCGCACACTATCAAAACATTTTCTAAAAGGAAACATTTCCTGTGTAGTAATGGTGCAATTTAGCCAGCGACATTACACAACAGTTTAATGAAGGAATATTGACACCCTACCATAATTTTATCATTAGATCAGAAATTAATTAAACATTTTAGAGGCAAAGTCTATACAGGAGCTTTACTATGTCATAACAATCACATAAGATCCACACATGGCCATACACATGATGCTAAGTGATCCTAATTACCATTTTTTTACTGATGCATGTCTCACATGGTCCAGTATCTGATGCCCTTGGGGTTGACGTGTGCTGGATAAGAGGGAGTTTACTTTATCCTTTTTAGAAAATAACTTCCAATTGCTGTACTGTAGGAATTTACTTGTCATACCCACATGTACAAATATAACTTTTGATTGAATTCAATGTTATCAATATACATTAGGAAGGCATCTAGACAAAACAAAAGTAAACAATCAGCTTATACTATAAAACTAAAATCACAAGTTTGTTTCTGCCAAGAGGGAAGAATACACTTGGTCACGGCTGGGAGCCATGGCTGGTGCAGGCAAAGTAAAGGACTCACAGACTACGCTTGAACTCACTACTGTAGACAAAATTCACAAACTTAGATTCTTCTGCTTGGATAACTTTATGACAATTATACGGTTGAGCCAAGAGATAAAATGTTGAGCCAAGAAAAGACAGCTGATTGAAGAACTCCATCTTACATAATAGCTAATCTCCTAAATGGAAACATACCTCTAAATATGTATACTATGTCAAATCAACACATGGAATAGGATTGAGCATATTAAAAAATTCTTCATAGTATACAAAATCCAGTTTACTTTCCATGCATTACTTTACTTACACCTGTGAGCCCAAAATCTGAGGGGACCCTAATTACAATATTTTGTACACCTATGTTTTACTTGAATCCTAAGTATAATGAAAGCTTTAAGAAAGATCACCAGCAAGGCTTCCCATCTTTCCTCACCTCACATCCATTGGTTGGCTTATCAGCATCAACACCAGTATTACCTTGGTGCCCTACAGGAAGCCCACAGATGCATCACAATTGTATTGGCTTTGGCTTTTGCTTGAAGCTGTTATGTGGCGTGGCAGTGGGTGAGCCATCCTGTGGGGTACCCACTGGGGAGGAGGTAGACGATGCATACTGTCCACGGCACCGCTTGATAAGGGGAATGAAGTTCAGGATGAGTCCACAGAACACGATGAAAATACCCGACACCACGAACGGCAGAACATAGTCACCTGTTGTGTCGGCCATGAACCCTGCAAGGCAATATTTATCTTAGTGTCAATTCTAAGGGTTAGGCTTTTCCTTATTCATACTTCCTTTTTAAAAGTGTCACACACTATCAGGGATTCCTCACCCACACACAGTATCAGGCATCAACCTACACACAGCACCAGGCATTCACCCATACACTGCACCAGACATTCATCAACACACAGCACCAGGCATTCATCAACACACAGCACCAGGCATTCATCAACACACAGCACCAGGCATTCATCAACACACTGCACCAGGCATTCACCCATACACTGCACCAGACATTCATCAACACACAGCACCAGACATTCATCAACACACAGCACCAGGCATTCATCAACACACAGCACCATACATTCATCAACACACAGCACCAGACATTCATCAACACACAGCACCATACATTCATCAACACACAGCACCAGACATTCATCAACACACAGCACCAGACATTCATCAACACACTGCACCAGACATTCATCAACACACAGCACCAGACATTCATCAACACACAGCACCAGACATTCATCAACACACAGCACCAGACATTCATCAACACACAGCACCAGACATTCATCAACACACTGCACCAGGCATTCATCAACACACTGCACCAGACATTCATCAACACAACTGCACCAGCATTCATCAACAACTGCACCAGACATTCATCAACACAAGCACCAGACATTCATCAACAAACAGCACCAGACATTTCATCAAACACACAGCACCAGACATTCATCACACCCCCACAGCAACCAGGACATTCATCAAACACACACAGCATCATAACACCAGCACCAGACATTCATCGACACATGCACCAGGCAGTCATCAACACACAGCACTAGGCATTCATCAACACACTGCAGCAGGCATTCATCAACACACACAGCACCAGGCATTCATCAACACAGCACCAGGCATTCATCAACACACAGCACCAGCATTCATCAACACACTGCACCAGACATTCATCAACCTACACACAGCACCCAGGCATTCACTCATACACTGCACCAGCATTCATCAACACACAGCACCAGACATTCATCAACACACAGCACCAGCATTCATCAACACACAGCACCAGGCATTCATCACACACACAGGAACCATGCATTCACCCCATACACTGCACCAGACATTCATCAACACACTGCACCAGACATTCATCAAACACAGCACCAGACATTCACAACACACTGCACCAGACATTCATCAACACAGCACCAGACATTCACACCAACACTGCACCAGGCATTCATCAACACACTGCACCAGACATTCATCAACACACAGCACCAGCATTCATCAACACACAGCACCGACATTCAACAACACACAGCACCAGACATTCATCAACACACTGCACCAGACATTCATCACACACAGCACCAGGCATTCATCAACACACTGCCACCAGACATTCATTCAACACTGCACCAGACATTCATCAACACACTGCATCAAACATTCATCAACACACAGCACCAGCATTCATCAACACACAGCACCAGGCATTCCACCGATACACTGCACCAGCATTCATCAACACACTGCACCAACATTCATCAACAACAGCACCAGGCATTCATCAACACTGCACCAGACATTCATCAACACACTGCACCAGACATTCATCAACACGCACCAGGCATTCATCAACACACTGCACCAGACATTCATCAACACACTTCACCATACATTCATCAACACACAGCACCAGGCATTCATCAACTTACTGCACCAGACATTCACCAATCACAACCTACACACAGCACCAGGCATTCACCATACACTGCACCAGGCATTCATCAACACACAGCACCAGACGTCATCAACACACAGCACCAGCATTCATCAACACACAGCACCAGACATTCATCAATCACACAGCACCAGCATTCACCCATACACTGCACCAGCATTCATCAACACACAGCACCAGCATTCATCAACACACTGCACCAAGCTATCATCAACACACTGCACCAGACATTCATCAACACACTGTACCAGACATTCATCAACACCAGCACCAGACATTCATCACCTACACACAGCACCAGGACATTCACCCATAAACTGCACCAGGCATTCATCAACACACAGCACCAGACGTTCACACACACAGCACCAGCATTCATCAACACACAGCACCAGCATTCATCAACACACAGCACCCAGGCATTCACCCAATACACTGCACCAGACATTCATCAACACACAGCACCAGACATTCACCCATCACATGCACCAGTCATTCATCAACACACTGCACCAGACTTCATCAACACACTGCACCAGCATTCATCAACACACAGCACCAGACATTCATCACCACACACCAGCACCAACACAGACATTCATCATTCACACACCAGAATTCATCAACACACAGCACCAGACATTCATCAACACACAGCACCAGGACATTCATCAACACACAGCACCAGACATTCATCAACACACTGCACCCAGACATTCATCAACACACAGCACTAGGCATTCATCAACACACTGCAGCAGGCATTCATCAACACACAGCACCAGCATTCATCAACACAGCTTCAGGCATTCATCAACACACAGCACCAGGCATTCATCAACACACTGCACCAGACATTCATCAACCTACACACAGCACCAGGCATTCCTCAACCACCTGCACCAGGCATTCATCATCAACACAGCACCAGACATTATCAACACACAGCACCAGGCATCACCAACACAGCACCAGGCATTCATAATCACACAGCACCAGGCATTCACCCATACACTGCACCAGACATTCATCAACACACACTGCACCAGACATTCATCAACACACGCACCAGACATTCACCATACACTGCACCTGGCATTCATCAGCACACACATGCACCAGGCATTCACCAACACACAGCACCAGCATTCATCAACACACAGCACCAGACATTCATCAACACACTGCACCAGACATTCATCAACACACTGCACCAGACATTCATCAACACACAGCACCAGGCATTCATCAACACACTGCACCAGCATTCAATCAACACACAGCACCAGACATTCATCAACACACTGCACCAGACATTCATCAACACACAGCACCAGACATTCATCAACCCACACAGCACCAGGGCCCTTCATCAACACACTGCACCAGGATTAAAAAAACACACAGCCCCGGGGCATTCACAACACACGCACCAAAAATTCACAACACACAGACCAGACTTCATAAACACTGCCCAGACATTCATCAAACACCTGCCCCAACATTACAACACACAGCACCAGGCTTTCAAAAAACACAGCACCAGGCATTCATCAACACACAGCACCCGGCATTACCCAATCTGCACCAGACATTCACAAAAACATGACCAGAAATTTTTTATAACCTGTTCAGAAAACAATTTTCCTATTTTTATACCCCCCCCTGCAATTTTTCCATGCTTTTTTTTGACCTGGAAAACCCGAAAATACAACCTTTTTTGAGCTAAAAGGGTCAGGAAACCTTGCCTCATTGGACCTAAAATATTAAAGCCCGCGAAGTAGGAAAAAGCGCCTAATTTTGCCCCCCCGCCGGGACTTTTTTTCACCTGGACTTTTGTTAAAATTTGGGGATAAACAAAAAATTTTGGTATCAAATTAAGATTTTTAATATTTTTTTCTGAAAAAAAAAATCCAGAAAACATTCAAAAAAAAAAAAGACACATTATTCCAAAAAAAAAGAAAAATTTTCTGAAAATTTCATAAAAAATTTCATAAATATTACTCTTGCCAAAAAATGTGTGCAAAGACTCAAAAAAATATTTTAAAGGGCAAAAAAAAATCTTTGTCTAGCAGAAGGACATTCACAGTATTTTTTTTCAGAGTTCTTTTGAAGCATCAAACGCTCGGGGGTTTGTATTCCACATTTGAAGAAGGTACTTTTTTTGCTGAAATCGGGGTAATGATGTTTGCGAAATCAGTCATCATCTTGGGATCCCCGCTCAGAACTTTCACTATTTTTTACATTGCTGACATATTCCGGGCCCTTGCTGTAGTCATCACTCCTTGGCCATGTCGCCACAGGTTGCAGAAGCCGTCATACTCATGCCAAGGGTGTCAAGAGAAGCTGCTCTCGGGCCCAACTAGATCAGCCAGAGTCGTTTGGCTGAAACCCGAGGGAACAAGGTTTTCCCTGTCTTAAGATCTGGTTTTTTATGGCGGCACCCTTGGCACCCCAATTCCTGCTTCTCTTTGTCACTGAGTCGCTCCCAAAAGAGAGCAAAGGGCCCAAACCCTCCTGGTCGGTCCCAAATTTGGTTTTCAAGTTTTTTGTAGCACTCCCTGAGCAATCTGGGGACTGTTCTCTTGAACTTCATCATGCCTTCGAACTCAGATCTTTTGCAGGAGCATTTTGCAGCAAGGTAGAGGACATCCCGGGGGTGTTAGAACACCCTGGGAAAGAGGTTGAGGCTTTCCAGTTCACAACATTTCTTCTGTACTCCAGCTGCCGCAAACAGAACACTTCAAAAAATACGGTTCTGGCCCCCCCCTGGCCTGAGAATGCTCCAGGACGACCCAGTGGTTCCGCGGGGAGGTGTCTCCAAGGACGTCAGTTAAGCCAGCCATTCACGGTAGTCAGCTCTAGGAGGCTTCTCCGCCCTCAGGTTTTCCTGTAGTTTTTTCCCTTGCACTCTTTTTTTTTTTTTATTCAACCATTTTTGTCTGATGGACAGGGTTGTGGGGTTGCTGGGTAAGACTGTAAAAGTCCTTGAAGTTTAAAACCAAGGTTTTCCTGGGTTTTGCCCTTTGCCAAACGGGATTCTCCCATACAGCCCCAAAACCAGCACTTCTAGAATTTTGGGGTGTCTGCAGGCCCAGGTAGAACCCCTTTCCCTGTCAAGCTGTTGCTCCAGAAGCTTGGCAGCCCCCCCATGTACCCCCCGTTGTGGCCGTTGTGTCAAACAACAAGGGTAGTGTCACCCTCCAGTAACCCCCCATGCCTCCAGAAAAACCAGGGATGCCTTGCCTGGGGCCGTTCCTGTTGAGCTGTCTTCACTGGTACTCCCAGTGCTTGCCTCAGGATTTTCGGGTTGGTCCTGAGACAAGCACAGCCAGAGCCTGACGGGGTCCCAGGATAATTCCCAGGAAATCTCTCGGCATCTTCCCACCCCAGTGGAGGCAGCATACTTGGGGGGGTCCTCGCAAAAATGTCCCCGTTTTGGGCGATGTGGCCCCCTTGTCAGCATCCTGTTCCGTCTCGTTTTGAGGTTGAGATGAAAAAACTTGCCCAGGTCAGCCCCCCCAGCCTTCAAGGGCAGAGACAAAGGGGCGTCACTTGATTTCAGACAATCCCAACGATCAGGGGTACTGCAGATTCAAACACTCCATGACCCCCCTGGGAAATTTAATCACGTGTCTTGGGAGGAACACAGGACGAGGTTGTTGGTAATCCCCTTCCTCTGCAGTCCCTTTACTTCGGTTTTGGGTAGCCCCGGGAGACACATCAAACAGATCCTTCGCGTTGGAGCTGAAAAAATTGAGAAATTTTGTGACAAATTATTTTTGTTCCTCTCCTGCTGCAGTTTGCAGCCCTCTCGCTTGCTTTCTGGGACCGTACTAAATATTTTCATGACCAGAATGTGGGGCCTTTTTCTCTGTTTCTGATCTGTAGAACCCGATTCCCTTTTCCTTCTTCTCCCTTTATAGCAGTCGGTTTTTCTATTTCCCGGATGGATCTGAAGCTCTTTTCGAAAAGGCTATTTTTCCAGGACAAAGGGACTCCTTTTCCCCCCCAGGGTACCTGTTCTACCTTATTCCTTGTAGATCTCTGTGCTTTTTTGAGTGTCATGAAATGCTGCGCTGCATTTTACTTGGTCATGGTCTTTACCTGGCCATCTGCCAGAATGGGATGATAGCCTCCATGTTTTATTGGCGAGGTCTTGATGCTTAGGATTCCCTGTATTTCTGGCAAACTCTGGAAGGGGGAAGTACTGGGGGCTGTCGTTGGTGGGGAAATGGGAGCCACTGATGCGGATGTGGGTAGGGCCCATAGAAGGTTTTGTGCAGATCTATAGCAGGTCGGCTTTACGCTTGTCTTTGGCTGCAGGGGGAGGTTCGAGATGTCAAATTTGCGTCCTCGGAGTCCCTTGCTATGTAGTGAAGTTATCTTTTGAAGTATCTTGGATTTTTTTAGCAGGTTTCAACAGATCTGAAACAAACAAAACAGACCATTAATTCATGCTAAAAAACCCTTGTGAATTTGGGACTAGAGTGAAATAAATTTTATTTAGTTTTAATTTTTTTTAAAATTTGTCTGGTAATATCCATGTAAAAATTTCATAAATGTTTCTATGCTTTTGATGTTTCAGTCAGCATCTAATTTCTTGCTTTAAAAATACTTAGGGGCCCTTTATTGGTGAAAAAATGGGGGAAAAAAAAACATCAAAATGTCCCCAAACTGGCGTTTTTAAAAAAGTGTATAGAATAGAACTTCATGCTTCATGAGGCAAGGTTCCTGACTTTTTTGGGTTATAAAGGTTGTAATTTTTCGACTTTTCCAGGCAAAAAGCATTGGAAAACCCTGGCAGGAGGGGATAAAAATAGGAAAAAACATTGTTTTCTGAAAAAGTCTTTGTCTGGGCTGTGGTTGATGAATCCTGGGGCTGTGTGTTTTTGAAAGTCTGGTGCTGTGTGTTGATGAATGTCTGGGGCTGTGTGTTTTATGAATGTTGGTGCTTGGGGTTGGGAATTTGGTGCTGTGTTTGAAAGTCTGGTGCTGTGTGTTATGAATGCCTGGTGCAGTGTGTTGGTGAATTCTGGTGCTGTGGGTTTAGAATGTCTGGTCTTGTGTTGATAAATGCCTGTGCTTGTGTGGTGAATTTGGTCTGGGGGGCTGTGGGGGTTGATAAATTTGGTTTTTTAAATTTGCTGGGGGTGTTTGATGAATGCCTGGGGGGGAGGGGGGTGTTGTGAATGCCTGTGAGTGTGTTGATGAATGCCTGGTGCTGTGTGTTATGAATGACTGGTGCTGTGTGTTAATGAATGCCGGGGTGCGTGTGTTGATAAATACGGGTGCATGTGTTGATGACTGCCGGGTGCAGTGTGGGATGAATTCTGGCCAGACTTCATCCACACACTGCACCAGCATTCACCCAAAAACCCTGCACCGGGCATTCTTCAACACCCGCACATCAACCCCAAGGCATTCACCACCACTGCACCAGACATTCTCAACACACTGCCCCAGACATTCATCAACACACTGCAGCAGGCATTCAAAACCACTGCACCAGACCTCATCAACACACTGCATCGGGCAGTCTCCACAAAACAGCTTTCAGGCAGTCATCCACACACCCCACATGGGGCAGCTCCACACCACAGCACGGGAAAATCATCCCCCAAAAACACACACAGCCCCCAAACCAACCACCACAACCACCACGCAGCCCACGCACCCCCGCCGCACCACGCACCCGGCACGCAGCACGAAAGCACGCCGCACGCACGCACACACGCTTTTTCATCCACCACACACCAAAAACCACCCACACCCTAGTTAGGGAACCCCCGTAAGGTTAGCACGCTCGCCCACAACCGAGAAGCCCCGGGGTTCGACCCCCGGGGGGAGCGAAGACAGACGGGGGGTCTTTTTAAAACCCCCGAGCCCCTGCCACCGCAGAAATGGGTACCGGGTGTTACCGGGGATTTGTGACCCGCCCCCCGGGGGGGTGGCTTGGCCCAAACAAAGCACTAGGATGAATGATAAAATAATGTTATAGGAGACGGGGCCATACGAGCTTTTCTCGCCCGTAAAATAAACTAGATAATACAACTAGATGAATACACACACTACACACGAATCACGCTTTCATCCCCACACACACACCACCCCAACCCAAACCCACAAACACACACACAAAAACCCACACACACACACACACACAAAACCCCCCACACACACAACACAAAAACCATAACGCTTCACCACACCAAAACACCCACACACACACACACACAAACAAAGTTGGGGTATCCTATTTGGGGGGTAGCACGTCGGTTCACAACCGAGAAGCCCCAGGTTCGATCCCCGGGCGGGCGGAAAAATATGGGCTTTTTCCTTAAAGCACGCCCCCCTGTCCACCAGCGGAATGGGTCCCCCGGGTGTTACCCGGGGTTTGTGACCTCTCCCCGGGGTGCGGCTTCGGGCAAAACCAAGCACAAAGGTGAAGATAAAAATATTGTATGGAGACGGGGCCATACGACGTTGCTCGGCCCGTAAAATTACAATAGATAATACACACCAAAACAGCATCATGATTCATCCCACACAAAGTATCATGCATTTATTCATCCACACAGCTCTTATTCACTAAAACAAGCCCCGGGTGTTCATCCACAACAACAGGATCAGGGCTTATCCACACACACCCACCAGGCATTCTCCACACACACAGCACCAGGCATTCTCCACCAAACAGCACCAGGCATTCATCCATAACACAGCAGACACCCCCCAAAAAACACTAACAATCATGTCAGCCCCCCCACTTTTGCCTTTTTCCCAAATGCACCCTTCCCAAAACACTGAGCATCAGTACTCACCTAAAAGAGGAGGCCCAATCAAGTTGGCCACCCTTGGATCTACAGCAGCCATTGCCTTGCTGAATAAACCCCCAGACCACCAACTCCACCAAAATCACGGGGTTTAAAGCATTTTTTGCAGATAAAAAAGAGTCCAAAGACAGCCGCTGCCAGTGCTATGACCTATTGGTATAAAAGCAGACCCAAAAAACCCGAGGCCACACATCACCATGGAATGTTATAATCAGCATCGGGAAGACCAAAAGAGCGGGGCTCCCCTTACCCCCTCATGACCTGTAGGGTAAAATCATAGAATTTAGAAGTCAGTGTCTATCATATCCAATTTCTCTTATTTTACATGCTGGATCCTGAAAAACACAGCTCCCCGCGAGGGGGCAAAATCATTGGATGAAAAGTATAAATGCTTTCAATGAATATTTTTTTCACAGTATGAAGACCAAATTATTTACTAGAAAAAAAAATCCCGGTTGACATTCCAAAGAAAATATCGCTAATTCCCATCTGAATATCTTAAAATAATTTTTTCCATGGATTTTCTCTTTTCTCGCCAATCTTTACCATATGAAAGCCATCTAAGCAAACTGTTCAAAAAGGTTCAGATTTTACAAATTCAATTAAGAATAATAAAACTGTTTGCTGAAATTTAGTTTTGGGGCCAATTAAAAAAACAATAAAGCAGTAAAACACAAACCAACCAAAAAAAAATTTCATATGACCCCCTGCCAATGAGTGACCACATAAAAAACCCGTAATTGCCATATCACCCCACCTGGCACAGAGACATAGGGTGTGGGATAGGGCAGCCATTGCCACTTCGTTTTGCAAGTGATAATGTGTCTTTAATGCTCTCTCAATGCGATGACTTTGGGGAGTGACTAGTATTTTCCTGAATTAATCAATCACAAAATCTGGTGAGGGGGAAGTGGGACTTAAAAAGGTTTAGTTCCAATTGGGTTTACAGAACAAAATTCTTTCTATATACTGAAAAAAACTACTCCCGGCCCCAAGAATTGATATGCCCCGTCACCAAAAATTTTGGAAAGGGGTTGAAGGCCCAAAATTTTGTTTCTGAACGGGCTTTTTCCTTTCCATTATTTCAAACAAAGATGCGGCAAAGACACACCCCCCCTTAATTCCTTTCAAAAATATTTAACTTGTCTAAACAATGAGAATTGTAAAAATTTCAAGCCTTAATGTTATCATGTTAAATTATATAAAGAGTCAATTACTTTGTCATTAAAAAAAAAAAGTCAAAACCATGTTAACGAAATTTATCAAGGGGGGGGTTCACTTAATCTATGGGGTGGTTTTTATTGTGATGGACTACAACCTTTTTAATTTTTCTAATTCATGGGGGTCGGAAATAAGGTCATAAAAAATCAAATGGAATAACACACAAAAAAAAAAAATTTAAATACACTTTTTTCCATACAACTGACCATTTTCCAACACGTGAGGAGACACCCCGAGAGGGGAACAGATTCAGGAATTCATACAAAGCAAAATTTAAAACAGATGACTTAGAAATCTAAAGTTGAAAACCTAGAATTACGAAAACCAGTAATTTGCAATTCACTTTGAGATAACATTTTCTATCGCTCCAGCATTTTAAACTCAAGGCTTTTTTCTGTCTTTTGTCTCTTCTGTCTACTTTTTTGTCTTAAGTATCTTTTTAGTGAAACATGAACACTTAAAATTTTATATATACATTTGCCTTGGAATACTAAAATGACAATGGGCAACTGCACTGAGTATTTAAAATCCCGTTCCCAAAAGTCCGAAATCTTTTATTAGAAGGGTAATTTACTAATAAGGGTGCTACGGCCCAAAGTTTGATGTTATTTTTTAAAACCAAAAAAAGGTAATCTTAAGTTTTGTTTATTATCGGGCTTTCAATAATTCCAAAGGTTTTTATATACTCATGTCCATAAACATGAACTTGGTTTTGAAGAAATATATTTGAAATTATGCTCTACTCCTGCTATCCAAAAAAACCCCCAAAGAAGTATACGTCAAAATGTTTGGGTGAATAATATCTCCATTGATGCTGAAAGCTGATTATTCGCACAGGGGGTTAAAGATTTCTTATTTATTAAAAAAACCCTGATTAACGCCATGAATAATTTCGCCCTTCGACATTTCTGAAAAAAACACGACCCGTCTCAGGCCTCCCCGCCAACGTACGGGGATATGTCTAGTGTAGGGTCCCTTAAAGAGGGTACCGTCATTCAAGGCCCTATTTAAACCTAAATGGGGCCCATTTTTGTACCCGGGGCCCGCTGTTCCCCAAGACCCCCGGAAGTTTTCAAGGCATGACCCCGCAGATATCATTTATACATGTATAAAGGATATACGTTTTTTCGGAAAAGTTTGTTCTATAAAATTATTTAAAAAACCCATAAACACATTAAAAAAAGGTCATTATGAACTGAAGAAAATCATAACTTACAATTCACTTAAACACGGGCGTCCCTGTAAGCTTTGTGGGGCAACTTATATGATGGAAGATATTATATAGAAGCAGAAATTTTATTAGCTTTCCAGCACTTTCGTTTTCTGATACTCAGTAGTACCAGCAAAACATTAGCGTTAACTAAAAAAATTACCTGGCGGTCCCCGGCGCCCCCCCCCCCCCCCCCCCCCCCCCCTCCTCTCTCC
>JACEEZ010003065.1:0-2500 GCA_016584305.1 Chionoecetes opilio
CCCCCCCCCCTTTTGGTTTTATTTTTGAGGCTGATACCATACAATCAGGTTTGTGTAATATGTAATGTCAAGAAAACCTGATAATTACTGGCGTGGGGGGGAAAAAGGGGGAGGGGGGGATGAAGGGGGCAGATGGGGTGAATGAAGGGGGGCAGATGGGGGGTGGAATGAAAGGGGGCAGAAGGGGGGTGGAATGAAGGGGGGCAGATGGGGGTGGTAAAGGGGGCAATGGAAGGGGGGCAGAATGGGGGTAAAGGGGGGGAAGGGGTGGAGAAGGGGACGGGGTGGAGTGAAGGGGTAGGGGGGTTGGATGGGGGGGGCAGGATGGGGGGTGAAATGGGGGGGAAGATGGGGGGGTGAAGGGGAAGGGGGGAGGAGGGGGTGGATAAAGGGGGTAGTGGGGGGTAGTAGTGGGTAGGGGAGTAGTGGTAGTAGGGTAGTGTATAGGGTATGGGTGTAGTGGATAGGGGATGGGAGTAGTGGAGGGATAGGGGGATGGAAGTGGAAGGGATAGGGGATGGGGTAGTGGTGTAGGGAGTAGGGGATTTGGTATAGGGAAGGGATTTAGGGGGTAATGGGAGGTGGGTGGGGGTAGGGGGAGAGTGGGTGGAGAGGGGTTTAAGGGAGGGGATGGGGAAAAGGTTGAAATAGGGGGGGGGGTTTAAGGGGAAGGGGAAAGTATGGGTTAATGGGAGGGGGTGGGTTAGGGGGGTTTGGTGAGGGGATGGGGGGAAGAAAATGGGGGGGTTTGGGAAGGGATAGGGGAATGCAGGGGGGAGGGGAGGATGGGGAGGGGGAAAAAAAGGGAAAGGAATAGGGGGGGGAAGGAAGGGGGAAGGGGGGGGGGAAAGGGAGGGGAGGGTGTGGGAAGGGGGGGATAGGAATAGGGGGGGGATAGGAGGGGGGGGAGGGGGGGGGATGGGAAATGATGGGGGGCGATAGGATGATGGGGGGGGATAGGATGATGGGTGGGGGGGGAAGGAGAAGATAAAGGTAAAGAGGAAGAGAAGATAAATGGTAAATGGGGAAAAGAGAGAGAGAGAGAGAGAGAGAGAGAGGAGAGAGAGAGAGAGAGAGAGAGAGGTAGAAGAAAAAATAAATGGGGAGGAAGGAAGAAAGGGTAGGGAGGGTAAGGAGAAAAAGGAGGCTGTTAAAATTCACAGTAAGGAGAGTACTAAAGGGAGGGGAAGTAAGGGGGGGAGGGGAGAAAGGGGGGACCCTTCACACCCCTTACCCCCCACCCCTTCCCCCTTCGTCTACCAACATTACACCCTCCCCCCACCACCACCACCACCACCACCGCCACCGCCGCCAGGGACCATGAAATTAGTGCACATTAACCTTTATAAAAAGAATCACCAGCTTTTGATTATCTTTCCATTCTAATTAAAAGTCAGGTGAATTAATGAGAGAGACTCGGGTTCCTTGCACGAAAATAAGCTATGAATATTCAACATGGCGCCCGTTAACCCTTCCCCCCCTCCCCCACCCACTCTTTCCCTACCTCCCCACCCTTTAACCCCTCCCCCCCCCCTTTCCCCCTCCCCCCTTCACGCCCGCACGCCCATCCTCCCGATAATTCCGAGCCGACGATTTCTCTAACGCCGCCTTCAGGAAACATTCACCCGCGTTTTTTCGGAGTCCTGATGGGTGTTCATGGCGGCCTAGATTGGATTTTATTTACCTGAGGGCGTGGGTTCCTTACCGCCCTAGACAGCCCTAGACAGCCCTTAAACAGCCCTAGACAGCCCTAAAAAACAGCCCTAAACAGCCCTGCGGAACAGCCCTTAACAGGCCTAAATAGCCCAACGAAATAGTCCTACAGAACAGCCCTAAACAGCCCTAAAGAACAGCCCTACGGAACAGACCTACGGAACAGTCCTAAACAGCCCTATGGAACAGCCCTAAACAGCTCCATAGAACAGCCCTAAACAGCCCTATGGAACAGCCTTTATCAGCCCTTAACAGCCCTATACAGCCCTATGGAACAGCCATTAACAGCCCTATGGAACAGCCCTAAACAGCCCTATAGAACAGCCATTAACAGCCCTATACAGCCCTATGGAACAGCCATTAACAGCCTTTAAAACTCTTCGGAACATCCCTATGGAACAGCCCTAAACAGCCCTACGGAACACCCCTAAACAGCCCTACGGAACACCCCTAAACAGCCCTATGGAACAGCCATTAACAGCCCTAAACAGCCCTATGGAACAGCCATTAACAGCCCTAAACAGCCCTTAACAGCTCTACGGAACAGCCCTAAGCAGCCCTACGGAACAGCCCTAAACAGCCCTACGGAACACCCCCCTAAACAGTCCTATGGAACAGCCCCCAAACAGCCTACGGAAACACCCCTAAAAAGCCTACGGAACACCCCTAAACAGCCCTACGGAACAGCCTTTAAACAGCCCTACGGAACCCCCTAAAACAGCCCTACGGAACATCCCTAAACAGCCCTAATAGCCCTACGGAACAGTCCTAACACCCCTTTCGGGAC
>JACEEZ010003065.1:15000-17500 GCA_016584305.1 Chionoecetes opilio
ACCCACCCACCCACCACACACACACCAACCCAAAACACACAAACACACACACACACCCCCCCCAAACCCCCACCCCCCCCCCACACACCCACCCCCCACCCAAAAAAATATCACACACACACACACACCCGAGGCGCCTCTTCCCTCACGTCAGAAACTATATTACCGAGATGTTGGCAGCAAAAAACCCTAATAAATAGACACATTGGTTAGGTATAATTTGACGTAATACAAAGGTTAGCCTCTCGCTCCTTGCCTGGTGCTTGTTTACGAGAGAGAGAGAGAGAGAGAGAGAGAGAGAGAGAGAGAGAGAGAGAGAGAGAGAGAGAGAGAGAGAGAGAGAGAGAGAATGTTCTGTAATCTGTTGTATTTTATGAGTGGGTTGAGATGATAGCCAAAATTTTCCACTAAGAACTCCTCCTCCTCCTCCTCCTCCTCCTCGCGGGCAATGTAATCAAAACAAGTAAATGCAGAATAAATAAAATTACAAAATCCTTAAGAACCGCCATTACGGACCTCCTCAAGCTGATGTCTTCCTCAGCTTGTTTCTTCCTTGTTTTTTCCTTACTCCTTATTTCCCCTTGCTTTTTTCTTAGTTTTCTTCCTCACTCCTTTTTTTTCCTCTCGTCTTTAGTTTTTATGTTCTAATTCTTTCTCTTATCCTGTCTTTCGCATAATCTTACTCAACGTCCTGATCCTATTTTTCCTCCTCCTCCTCCTCTCTCCTCCCTCCTTCCCTCCCCCCTCCTCCTCCTCCTCCTCCTCCTCCTCCTCCTCCACCTCCTCCTCCTTCAGGCTGTTCCTCGGCGGCCATAAACGCTAACTGAATATTATTTTTTCCGCGGCAAAGGTTTATACTCGAACCAATTGAGATGCCGCGATAAAAGAGAGAGAGAGAGAGAGAGAGAGAGAGAGAGAGAGAGAGAGAGAGAGAGAGAGAGAGAGAGAGAGAGAGAGAGAGAGAGAGAGAGAGAGAGATTACACACAACCCCTTCAAGCACTTCCACAAATTTCGTTTCATTACAAGTTTTTTTCGCGTCCTCTTTTTGTTTTCCTTCGTCCTGCTCGGCGTTAGGAATGAGGTAACATCTACTTCTTCGAGCAGTGTTTCGGTGCGAGCTTATAGTAAGTTACCTTAGTATGTTACCTTCGTATGTTACCTTCGTATGTTCCTTGCTTGATCGCCTACCATTGCCCTAACCGATGGCCGATATAAAGAAAGGTTTCGCCCACAACCCTTCGTCGACATGACTGCAACACGTGTAATTATTTCCCCCAAGTGGACGAGGCAACAGAAAACGGGAGATGGGCTTACAGGGGCGACTTAAGCATCCTGTCACTAAGGCTTAAACATGGGTAGGATAGCCGTACATTCTCGCCCTTGTGGTATCCTGCAGGACTACACGCGTGGTTCCCTTTTTGCCTTGGTTAGGTATCCTGGTAACATTATTGAGTGGTGATAAACACGGTACTCTTAGATAGTGCTGATAACAGTAAGTAGTTGGGAGAGATTGAGATATCTTGCATCGTTACGAGAAAACCCAACCTCCTCCTCCTCCTCCTCCTCCTCCTCCTCCTCCTCCTCCTCCTCCTCCTCCTCCTCCTCTTCCTCCTCCTCCAACAGAACGAGATCACAGTATTTATTTGCTTATGATAGAATGTAGATTGCACACTTTCTAGGCGTCCGTATATGTTAGGGAAAATTGTTAATCTAAGAGCCCTGGTGGAGCCTGTAGATTATAGGGCCGCCGAGCCTGACCCCAGATGGCGGAGTTGTTATGCAGATACGCGGACGAAGGAGCTACCTGACGGGGGCTTCGTGGGAGGAGCAGGAGGAGGAGGAGGAGGAGGAGGAGTAATTCCGACCCAAGCGCGCCTGTGTTAGTCTCGTGTTGTTAATCTGTGTTAGTTAATCCCGAACTAAATAGGCCTACCACCCTTTATTCTCTAACTGTCTTCTTTGAGCAGGAGGAAGGAGAAAGGGCCAACCGTGCTCTTCTGTGTAAGTTATTTTTATATTCCTGGTGTATGTGAAGGCGTGAAGGCCCAGTGAGGAGCCTGCCGCTTCTTAGGGTAAAAGTAGTCAATCAGGCCCCTAGGAAAACTGTAGGAGGAGGAGGAGGAGCAAGGGCCAACCGTGCTCTTCTGTGTTAGTTATTTCTTATATTCCTGGTGTATGTGAAGGCGTGAAGGCCCAGTGAGGAGCCTCCCGCTTCTTAGGGTAAAAGTAGTCAATCAGGCCCCTAGGAAAACTGTAGGAGAAGGAGGAGGAGTAAGGCCAAGCGTGCTCTTCTGTGTTAGTTATTTCTTATATTCGTGGTGTATATGAAGACCAAATAAGGATGCCTACCGCTTCTTAGGATAAAAGCAGTCAATCAGGGCCTTAGGGAAATGTAGGAGGAGGAAGGGTGGGTAGGAGGGTGTAGGAGGAAGAGGATACTAAACACTCCTTCGACAGGTAGACAGGAAGGAGCTCATTAGAACTATTAGTCCATCATCC
>JACEEZ010003065.1:20000-22500 GCA_016584305.1 Chionoecetes opilio
GAGAAGAGAAGAGAATATAAGAAGTGAGAAGAGAAGACAATATAAGAAGTGAGAAGAGAAGAGAATATAAGAAGTGAGAAGAGAAGACAATATAAGAAGTGAGAAGAGAAGAGAATATAAGAAGTGAGGAGAGAAGAGAATATAAGAAGTGACAAGAGAAGAGAATATAAGAAGTGAGAAGAGAAGAGAATATAAGAAGTGAGAAGAGAAGAGAATATAAGAAGTGAGAAGAGAAGAGAATATAAGAAGTGAGAAGAGAAGAGAATATAAGAAGTGAGAAGAGAAGAGAATATAAGAAGTGAGAAGAGAAGAGAATATAAGAAGTGAGAAGAGAAGACAATATAAGAAGTGGGGAAGAAAAGGGAAATATAAGAAGTGAGAAGAGAAGAGAATAAAAAGAAGTGGGAAAAAAGAAAGGAATATAAGAAGTGAGAAGAGAAGAGAATATAAGAAGTGAGAAGAGAAGACAATATAAGAAGTGAGAAGAGAAGAGAATATAAGAAGTGAGAAGAGAAGACAATATAAGAAGTGAGAAGAGAAGAGAATATAAGAAGTGAGAAGAGAAGACAATATAAGAAGTGAGAAGAGAAGACAATATAAGAAGTGAAAAGAGAAGAAATATAAAGTGAGAAGAGAAGAGAATATAAGAAGTGAGAAGAGAAGACAATATAAGAAGTGAGAAGAGAAGACAATATAAGAAGTGAGAAGAGAAGACAATATAAGAAGTGAGAAGAGAAGACAATATAAGAAGTGAGAAGAGAAGAGAATATAAGAAGGAAGATGAAAGTACACAAAAAAACTGGTTGAAAAAGAGGGAGAGAGAAAGAAACTGAAGCTAACTGAAGACTAACAGACTCAACTGAAGAAAGGAAGGAGGAAAAAAAAGGAAAATAGGAAGGCAAATAAGAAGTGAGGTTATGAAGGAAGGAGGATGTTGCAGGAGGGGAAGGAGGATGGCTGGGGCGTCCTACTTAGGGTTGCTGCCACTCCCCGTCAGGAGGGGCACGGGACATGGCCTTAGAGGGGGGGGGGGGCATTGCGGAGGCGTCAGACTGTCAGGGGGACCACCAGGGGCGCTGTCGAGGCTCCCTGAAGCTTCCCGTCTGTTCCTAACACGCCGGCACCAGCAGGAGGAATCAGCAGTCACCTAAGGGGGGGGGGGGTCAGGGAGGAGGGGGGTGCAGGTGGAGGAGAGTGAGAAGGAGGAGGAGGAGGAATGCTATAGTAAAGAAGGAGATAGTAGAAGCAGGAGGAATACAAAGGAATGCTATAGTAAAGAAGGAGATAGTAGAAGCAGGAGGAATACAAAGGAATGCTATAGTAAAGAAGGAGATAGTAGAAGCAGGGGGAATACAAAGGAGTGCTGTAGTAAAGAAGGAGATAGTAGAAGCAGGAGGAATACAAAGGAGTGCTATAGTAAAGAAGGAGGAATACAAAGGAATGCTATAGTAAAGAAGGAGATAGTAGAAGCAGGAGGAATACAAAGGAATGCTATAGTAAAGAAGGAGATAGTAGAAGCAGGAGGAATACAAAGGAGTGCTATAGTAAGGAAGGAGATAGTAGAAGCAGGAGGAATACAAAGGAATGCTGTAGTAAAGAAGGAGATAGTAGAAGCAGGGGGGAATACAAAGGAATGCTTAAGTAAAGAAGGAGATAGTAGAAGCAGGGGGAATACAAAGGGGGTGCTGTAGTAAAGAAGGAAAATAGTAGAAGCAGGGGGAATACAAAGGAGTGCTATAGTAAAAGAAGGAGATAGTAGAAGCAGGGGGGAATACAAAAGGAGTGCTATAGTAAGGAAGGAGATATTAAAGAAGGGAATACAAAGGAATGCTGTAAATAAAGAAGGAGATAGTAGAAGCAGGAGGAATACAAAGGAATGTGTAAATAAAGAAGGAGATTTGTAGAAGCAGGGGGAATACAAAGGAATGCTATAGTAAGGAAGGAGATAGTAGAAGCAGGAGGAATACAAAGGAATGCTATAGTAAGGAAGGAGATAGTAGAAGCAGGAGGAATACAAAGGAGTGCTGTAGTAAAGAAGGAGATAGTAGAAAACAGGGGGAATACAAAAAGGGGGCTTGTAGTAAAGAAGGAGATAGTAGAAGCAGGGGGAATACAAAGGAGTGCTATAGTAAAGAAGGAGATAGTAGAAGCAGGGGGAATACAAAGGAGTGCTATAGTAAAGAAGGAGATAGTAGAAGCAGGGGGAATACAAAGGAATGCTATAGTAAAGAAGGAGATAGTAGAAGCAGGGGGAATACAAAGGAATGCTATAGTAAAGAAGGAGATAGTAGAAGCAGGGGGAATACAAAGGAGTGCTGTAGTAAAGAAGGAGATAGTAGAAGCAGGGGGAATACAAAGGAGTGCTGTAGTAAAGAAGGAGATAGTAGAAGCAGGGGGAATACAAAGGAGTGCTGTAGTAAAGAAGGAGATAGTAGAAGCAGGGGGAATACAAAGGAATGCTATAGTAAAGAAGGAGATAGTAGAAGCAGGGGGAATACAA